>JAPQRQ010000009.1:150649-161647 GCA_037367365.1 Apogon talboti | reverse complement strand
ATGCACACGTGCACACATGCACCCAACACTCAGTAAACGTACAGTCAGTGCTATTGCTCACATCTGCTGCTGACTGTATTCTGCACTTAATTAAACATTGAAACTTTGTCATATCTGTTGCTGTTTTGTTCTATTATGAACCTCCTCACTGTTACTGTAAATAGATTTGATTGATTTTGAATTAGTTTTAGGATATTGTTGTTGACACTGACACCAACTTAACACTTTTGTGGTTAGATTTAACAACTTTCCAGACTACCCAAGCAATCTTCTTTTTTTTTTTTTTTTTTTAAAAACTTAGCTACTTTGGCTACTTTTAAAATTTGTTTTGAAACTTTTAACAACTCAGGCTTCTGCTCCATGTCAAGAGGTGGGCTGGTGTTCTGGAGGGATGAAAGGAGGAGGGACACGAAAGGGCAGGGGCTGGAGCCGGGACAGAGAGGTGTGAGTGGAGCTGAGGTGTGGATGGTGACGGGAGGCAGAACCGGGCCAGGGCCAGCTTTAATTTAATATGGTAACTGACAGAAGTGACACAGGCACAGAGAAGTTATAGTCCATTTATTGATTTGTGATTAATGTGTTTGTTTAAGGAGATGAGTTGGGAGGGGGGGTCCTGCATTTGAACTTAACCTGGCCATGGCCCGAGACTGACACAGCTATTAGCACCAGAGATCAGCATCAAAGAGAACGGCGCAGTGTGAAGCTGGTCTAATTAGTCATATGAACGGAGGCAACAGACCAACTAGTGCATGCCTCAGGTCCCACAGGGGGGTTTACCGTGGGGGAGGGGAGGGGGGTGCAGGATGCATGTGTGTGTCTGACTCAGTGAGTGTGGTGTGCAGCAGGTGAATGAGAGTCCACGTCGGTGAAGATATGCCTCAGATCAAAGCTTTGCTCTCAGAGAACTTGTGATGTGATATGATCCGTTTGTGAAATAAATGGAAAACATTCCTCACTGTGTTTCAACAAAACTTGTGTCTCTCTGATTGGATTTTCATGTTTTTCTATGGTTTGTATTTGTTCACACAGTGGCCTCGAACAGTAACAGATATGATACTCTTGGTATTTTCAGTTTGGTTTTGTTGGGGACTAGTTATAGACAGAACCAATCAAAACAATAACAAAACATGGACATTGATGACACGAAGTAGAATTGTGGAAGTGCAATATATCGAAAATATATGAAATTCATTTGATTAATCCAGGTTTTGCTTTCTAAAAATCACAAAAAAGTGTTTAAATCACAAAACCCAGACTATTCCTTTCAGGCCAAACAAAAATTTGAATTTATAACCTTTGATTCTTATAATATATTAAAATATGAAAGAGGTTTTCCAGTCATATGTGGGATATAGGTTTTGTAAAGAAATTAAGAATTTACATATCATGTTTTGTGTTCAGTACATGTCACGGAAACCAATTCACTAAAACCGGAAATCAACCATAACACTGGAAAAAAATCAAGATTTTGTTTTTGTCCATATTTTCCAGCTCTAAATGCAATGCATCAGTTCTTATCACCATCTAAAAGATAGCATTGTATTAGTGAATGAGTTGTATTTACTTTATTCAGTATAAATCTACTATTGTTATATTTTCATCCTCTGTTCAAATATATGTACATATACTTTTGAGCAACACTTGGATTCTTGCCTTTAATTTTATACAGTCAAGTGAAATGATAATGCATATGTATGTAGATATTGTAGATATGTGTAGATGTGCATAAATATATTTAGAATTTTTCTATATGTTTTTACATTGTTTGGTCCTTCTTTGTCTATTTTGTTTGTTTTCACATTGCTTTTAAGTGATTTCAGTAATAAATGTTTACTGTTACATGTGTTCATATTTTTGGAGGATGTCTTTTGTCAGACCAATATGTTTCCTCTTTATACCAGTACCAATTAACTAACAGCATTACAATTGTAATACAACTATTCTGTTAATTTTTGGATTAATTTATCTACTTTGATTTCATCTGTCATCACTTATTCAACTTTTTAACCTTTTCTAACCTATTCTATTCTTTGCTTTGGTTCATTTGTCTTACTTTTGTGAAACATTTTCTGTTATCTATTTTTATATACAGTATGTCAGTGTTACATGATGAGTTTCAAACTGACCATGTCTTATTGTATGGTTTTGCGTGATGATGAAAGCTCTTTGGAGTCAAAATAGCATATCCATCAAGTAATTAAAAATTGTTATTATAAATACAAATATAAACAACAGTTTTTGAGAAAAAAAGGACAAAGGAAAGTGCAGTTTAAATTCCGACAGACGACGCAACACGAGCCACTGAAAGTAATGGAACAAGAACAGGGTCTTTCATGTGAGTTTTTTCAGCTTCTATAAATTAAAACTTTCTTCATAAAACCTAAAACCATAGACAAACTCAACTAAAACTAGTGTATGTATTAAAATACAACCCCTCATGCACTCATAAAACTCAAAATAAGTAAAAATCAAACACAAAACAAACAGTCTCAATAAAAAAACCTAATTAATATTTCAAATAACTCAGTAAGTGACCAAATAAATGGGCCACATTTACAGATGTCAAAATTAGCAGAGTTTAGAAACATTTTATGGAATTACAGTATGTTAGGTCAACAAAACATCTTTAATTTATTTTATTTAACCTTTATTTAACCAGAAAATACTCACTGAGCTGCCCTAACTGTGCCCTAACGAAAAGAAGCACCATGGACCTCATCGTTTTTATTTATTTTAATGCAGAAATGTAACATATTATAACTTTAAAAAGTTGATCAGTGAAACAATTGCGTAGATATTATTTTCCTTATTTTGTATGTTGATCTTATCTGATTTATATGTTTTTATTAAGGCAGAAAAAGTTTACGATTTTAAAGATTTTTTTCCTTTTTAATTCTCGCCCCAACTACGTTATTATTAAATAAGGGACGACAGAATTCCAAGAGACAAGAGGATGTTTAGGAGGAAGTTATATTAATATTTTCAACAATAGTACAAAAGATGCTACATATGACATGGGCACAGAAGTTTACTCTGACTTGATGTTGTATTTCTATTTTTCTACTTATCATTATGACTCTTCTGAAATGATTAATTAATCAGTTTTTCAATTCAATTAATTTTTTTCTTTCAGCTAAAAGGACAACTCAATCTCCAGTAAAGTGAATGAGAACAATGTGAACAATGACAAATGCACAATCAAATGCATGGGCTTTTACCTTGAGTCTGCATGCACAGGCTCTTAGAGGACAGGCAGACTGCATTTTGGAATTTTGACTTTTTATCACTTGCACACGTTTTGTGACCTCTGACCTTTGTTTGTTTGCTTGCTTGCCTTTAGTATTAAACCTCCTGGCGTTAAAGCCAGTTGTGCTGCTGCATTTTTAAGGATCAGCGAGTAAAGCAGGCTTAAACATGGAGCTCCATTAAATAGTGCTGTTTGAGAACAGGCATGTGCTGCCCTGTCAGCCTGGCAGGTGAGCACCGCCATGTAATATGCACAAGTACCTGTTCTAATGGGGATTTACATTGACAAAACAAACCTATGCACATGTGTGAAATATATTCCTGTAGGCAAATATTCGCCCTTGCTGTCTGCTCTGTAATCTGGTAAAAAATTGCCAAGGAGGTGAAAGGGTCGGGTCACAACAACAGCCATTTCATTACTGTGGCTAAAATGTCCCAGGATTCAATTCAATCAAGTGGCGATTATTCTCCCTCTGTTTCCACTCTGCTGGGAATTGGCTGTCGTTTGTCGCTGACCTTTTCACGCTGAGGCCATTTATCCCAAGGAATAATTGTTCTGATCGTTTCATCGTCATATCCTTGAGTGCTGGGCCTCGGAGGCTCTTAGTGTAGTGGACCATTAGAACGATCCTGTTATCTCCCACCGCTCCTAAAATACTGATGTATGGCTGCAACAGCACTCTGTGCTACTATTCCACTAAAAGTGCTGATTGTAATGTGTAATTTAGCTTGTATAGGTTTGTAATCAAGAGCAGATGCGAGCCTGATCGTCATTTGCTGCCAAGTGTTTTCAAAAAAAAAGGATGAGGTTTTTAACATTTTCAGAGCCAGTATGAGAGGAAAATAGGATGAAGGTAATGGACACACTGCAAAAACAAAAATCAGTCATGAGAATATCAGCTCTGGAGTTTTTGCACCAGTAAGAGATGATTTCCTTTGCTTACATACTGTATATATTAAACTCTAATTTGTTATATCTTATACTTACACAGTAATAGTCTATTAGTCTATTAAAAATTATTAGATTACAATTTTACTAAATCAAAGCTTTGTGTCCTTAACTTCGCTGCTGCTAAACACTGGTTCTGCTGTTGTGTTTGACACAGATTCTAATTGTGGTGCAGGTGACACCAGGATCAACACAAGGTTGTATGTTTGTTCCATCTTAAGTTGTAATAAGTTAGTCAGTTGGATCCAAATGTGGTGAAGGCTGCAGTGCACATAATGTTTGTAGGTGCCATTTGACTTTGTTGTTGTTTATATCTATAGATATTTTTATATATTCTTTTATACTGCTGTTATTGTTGTTGTAATTTCTATATAGGTGTTTTATATATATCCTTTTACTTTTATACTTTTTGTGGTTGTTTCAGCTGGTTCTGGAATAAAGGACAAGTTGTTTGTCATTTTCAGACACGTCTTTTTCACATTTTTACTATTTTTTGCCTATTAAAATGATCATTTAATTGAGTCAAAAAATAAGAAAATAATCGATACATTAATTGATAACAAAAATAACCAATAGCTACAGCTCTACCTCTAAATATGTCTACATACACAGCAATAAAAAGCTGAGTAAAAAGGTCACGTAAACTAAAAGTATGGATTACAGTATGTGAGTGGAAGGAGGATATACAGTAATCTAAGGCTGTCTGATTATCAGGGCTTTTCTAAAGAGTATAAAAAATAATCACAAACTCCTCTCAGGTGACTGGTTTTAAAATGATCCAAAAATGTGCATGCACTGATTCACGGCTTTAACAGATTCTCTAAAAGTATGGACTGTCAAATCAACATGGAAGTCATTTCTCATGTAAAAGTAGGGTTTGTTATTTTTTCTGTGTCATACTGAAGGGCAGTCATATTGGATATATAACATATATATGTATATTGGATAGTGTTATGGCTGAGCTGACTCACATGCAGAGTAGATAAGATATCAACATGGTTGACTGACTGAATGTTGCAGCTGTGGAAGTGATGTAGATGAATGTAACCTGTGTGTAGTGAGCATGGCTGGAGGCTTTATGCCGAAGAGTTGATGAACTGCTGACACCAGGAGTTTATTTACCCTTTTTTCTCCTGTCCTGTATCTGAGGCCAATATCAGAAGGTATTCATTACACTGAAGACAAAACTATTTATTTATTTATTTATTTATTTATTTATTTGACGGGGACAATGCAGTCAGACATAGTTACAAAATTGCAGCTGATGTGATGCGTATAAGTTTATAGCTAATGCTAATTTACAACTCCTGTCCCTGGTTGGGCCTTTCTGAAAGACCATATTATAATGCAATACAATAATATCTTCATTTTAGTGCCAACACAGTGCAAAATGACACAAAGCAACACAAATGACACCCTTGGGAGCAGTGCTAGATTTACCTTATGACTTTGGGCTTTACTAAACTGAGGATAAGATCAGAAAAAAGGCTCTTTGATGATAACACAAATGCAGTGTGCTAAAACTGTCATTTTTCCTGTGCCTTTTAGACATAGACTACTGGTAAATTCCATGTTTGTAGGACATCAACATGTGCGTCTGGGTCTATTCTGGGATTAACTGCTTGAGTGTCTTGGTTTTAAACCATGCTCTCCATTCTTCCACCAGTGTGACATGTTTGCATCTTCATATGTAAATATGCAGACAGGGTTTGGCAGGAAACATGGGTTTGGACAGGGTTACCATGTGAGTACATGTGACCAGTGGTTGAATGGTTGTCAGTCGCTGCCAACCATTTTAAAATGACTTTATCTGCTGGAATACAGAGCCTGCTTAATCTATGAAAGGAATTATTGTGGCATTTGAACATTTTTCTAGTCAATATGACCATTTACTGCACATCTAATCACATGGATAAATTATCCAGTTAGACAGCACATATTACAGTTTTTCACAATCTCTAAGACACCTGTAAGCTGCACCCCCCCTTTTCTCACAACTGTAAAGACAAAACCCAGAACACAAACTACATTCACAAAATCCATCACTCTTCTTGCAAAAGCAAACAATTGCCTCCAAACAGTTTTACCTGCACTCAAAAACAAACCCTGCCTTCAGATCACACACACACACACACACACACACACACACACAACCAGGCATCGTGTAGACACGACAGAGCAGGCATCACACACTACACAGCGAAGGGGAAATCACTGCCTCCACCTGCCTGACCGCTTTAGACCATACTATACAGACAGGTTGAATGTTACTGTTTATGTCTGGTAAACCCGCACATGCCCAGTACGCTGGAGGGCAAAAGCACCGCTCTAATAACAACACATAGCTAGACAACCACTGCTGTTGTCGTTTTAGAAACATCTGCTCAAAAAGGAAAATCAAAGAGTCGGAGTCAGAGGCAGAGCAAAAAAATCACATGCGTGTGACGTCACTTGTCAACGTGTCCATTGGACTTCTGTGACGTCCATACCAGCTTTTTGTCAGTCTTTGACTTCTTCTCATACCCTTCAGGTTGGTCCAAGTAGATTCCACAGTCAGTTGGTGCATGTAAATATGCAGTTTTCACATCCATTTGGTGTAAAACTAGATTTTTCCGTGCTGCCTTTTGTATGACCACGCCTTCACGTGTCATGTCAGCTGTAGGTGAGAACGTCTCCTCACAGTCCGTACCTGGTTTTTGACTGGAACCTTTTGCCACACATCTTGCTTTGTATTAGTCTGACCCGTCAGTCTCACTTTGGACCCACCGTGTTTCACTCTCTTCAGGTGAACAGGTTTCATCCTCCGTTGCACTTATCCACTGACTCTGCTGACACAGTTGCATCCTGGTACGTCTGTGGAATGTCACATACTGCTCTATAACAAAAGTCAACACATGTTACCACTTTGTCTGCTCTATCCTCTGACATAATCCTTTAAGTGTATTGGCTGTTTCCTGGTTCTTTGAGGGTTCCTCCTAACTGGCCGGATGCCTTCATCCTCAGAAACATCACCTTGAACAGTTCCACCTGAAACATTCTCCATCTCATCTTCATCGTTGTCATGGTTCCTGGGCTGTACCTGTCCATCATGACATTCAGCGTATGGCCTAGGTGTCTGTGGCTCTTTTCCTTTGGCTGCTTCGGTTGTGAACTTTACCAACCTGTGTTCTGGACTCTCTCTCTCTCTCTCTCTCTGTCTGGATAGTACACAAATAAGCCGGACTGTTTTCGTCATAGCCAATCCAAACACCCTGCTCGCAGCTGGAATGCAGCTTCCCTCTTTCTTGCTTGTATGCAAAACACTCAGATCTGAATTTCTGAAGTTTGGAAATGTTTGGTTCTCTGCCTGTGAGCATCTCAGCTGGTGTTTTCGTTGTCCGTCTGCTGTAACACCTGTTCCTCACATGTGCTGCTGTCTGTGCGCCACCATCCCACAGCTTGTCTGGCAGCTTACTGTCTAACATACATCTGCCCATCTCATTCAGGGTTCTCCAGCCTCTCTCTACTGTACCATTTTGGTGGAGTGAATAGGGTCCAGACATCTCATGTTTAATTCTATTTTTTGTCAACAATGCTTGGAGTTCTCTGCTTGTAAACTCAGTTCTGTTACCTGAAGGGATACACTTTACATTTCCATAAGGCACTGCTGCGTCAGTATGGACCAGCTGTGAAGGTGCTGTAGCCTTCCTGTCTGGCTCTCTATTCCTTGTTAGAGTGAATTTTCTCTGTGTGCACACCTCATATATCTCAGTTAGTCTTTTATCTCCATACCTTTTACCACACCTTGTAGCTTTTGCACATCATCAAAACTGCAATGACTCCAAATTTCATGCCAAGTTTTCATGTCGTGACATATATTGCATTTATCAACATTCTGTTGGACAGTTGGCAAAAAAAAGTTGGCAAAAACAAAAAAAACAAACAGATTACCACTTCCATAAAAGTTAAAGCTGTCACCTCCCTTGGTGGTCATGTGGCTGTCCTCTGTCTTGAAAGTAATTGTTCTTCTTGTAATTTAACAGTGACGTACATAACTTCCATACAAGACATGCCAACGGTCTGCAGTGGCCTGGGTCAGTTCTCTTTGAGGTACAGGGGACTCAGTTATGGAACAGTTGGATTCCAATTTCATGTCAGTCTACTTCACTTAGTCATTTTAAGTTTAGGCTTAGCACATATCTGATCAAACAAACTGAAATATTTCTCATACATACACTGTCACATGCATTAACACATACTCTTTCTCTTTTATTCTTTGTTTTTATGTTTATTATTATTTTCTTGCTTTTTCATTTCATGAATATTAATATATATCTATGCTGTATTTAGTCTATTATTGTTTTCTTTTTTATTGTTTCTGTTTTTGCTAATGTTGTAATGAGGTGACATTAGTTTAATAAGCCCCACAGGGTTTTCAGTCTCACCTGCACAGTCTGTTTCTTTGCTTGTCCAAGTGTCTGATCTGTTGTTGTGTGCAAACAAATAAATAAAATAAAATAAAATAACATACCATATCAAGCAGAGAGGGCAATAACTAGGTCAAAACAACAAATCTATGAACTTGGGGGAAAAAACACATAATGTGTTAGCATGGCAACAGGAATAAGATACCAAGTATGGCTGTCTCAGTTGATGCCGAAAAGGCCTTGATATGGTTGAATGGTCGTATCTATTTAGCGCTCTGAAGAAATGTGGTTTTGGGGCTGGGTTTATTGATTTGATAAAATCTCTTTACAGATCCACCCAGGCTAGGGTTATCTCAAATAGGATCACTTCTGGCTCATTCCAGCTTTATAGATGCAACAGACAGGGGGACCCAGCTAGCCCCGCCCTCTTTGCTCTATTGAGCCCCTGGCGGAGGCCATTAGAAACAATCCTAATATACAGTAAGTGGCTTTGAGATTGGCACTGTTATACATAGGATTTCACTATTTGCCGATGACATCATTTTATTTTGACCAACCCTGAACATTCTCTTTCTCACCTCCAGAACTACTGAGGACACACAGCTCATTTTCTGGGTATAAGGTTGAGAGGGAGATTTTGCCGCTGTCCATATTTGATTTTAGTAGAGTTAAACCTAAGTTTCCTTTTAAATGGTCTCCTTCGGGTTCTAAATATCTAGGTGTGTTTGTTGACAGTATCCTTAAAAAGCTCTACAAGTTCAGTTTAATCAATTTGCTTCAGAAGGTGGGAGGGGATTGGACACAATGGATGGACTTGCCCTTACCTCGCTTGGTAGAATTAATGTTATAAAAATTCATATCCTGCCTGGATTACTGAATATGCTACGGTCACTTCTGATCCACGTCCCAAGTGCATTCTTTTCCTCCCTTAAAAAAATAATCAGACAGTTTATCTGGCATTGTAAGACGCCAAGAGTCAGCGTTCTTGTCTTCTGTCTCATCACTGTATACAGTTGTGATAAACTACCTGTTTCTGGTGATCATTCCACACAGGTACATTGCATTTCCCACACACCCACTGCTGACTTTACCGTCTTTGAAACTTGGGCAGATCTGACATCTCTTTCTCTCTGTTTGACCCTATCTGATGCTTTTCTGGGGCTGAGTTGTGGCTTTTGTCACCCCACACCTTCCCTTAAATTATCAGGGTTTACAGTTGGAGGCAACCTTCACATGTATGGTGTGACAAGCTCCTATGAGAGCTTAAGGAAGAGCCATTGTGCAGTGGTGGTTCCACAGTGCTAAGATCATGAAAAAGGTGTAGGCATTCAGGGTGCCAGTGTCAAGTGTAGTGGTTCATATGCTATAATACAGTAAACCATCTGGTCCATGGTGTCTCCTCCTCTGGTCTTGCTGTAGAATGTAGAATGAATGAGTGTAGAATGTAGGATGAGTAAAAACTTCAGATGAAATTCAATTGAAAATGAATGTGGGTCATCTTTGACCCACTTATGGACGTACAGAAACTACAATTTCATAAAATCTTTAAAAGGTAAATTAAAAATTTCAATGGCATGACGTCAAAAACATGTTTTTTTTAGGAATACCTGGAATATGAAATAATAGCAACTTTTTTTAAATCAAGATATTGCAAGAAAACAACCTCATCTGGTCATTTTTGACCCAGTTATGCCTCTAAGGGTTAACGGGACAGTGTTAGTTGATGTTTTCTGTAATGTAGCATTAGCTTAGCAGGTTTCAATCCCCGCTCTCTTCCCGCTCCACCCAATCATGGTCTCTATTGCCACAAAAAAACAGGATTGTGAATGCCAAAAAGCCAAACTGAGGCTTAAAATCACCAGTCCACCTACCAGTGGCTGATGTCACAGGTTTGTCTGCTATTTCTGCATAGGTCATGAAACTGACTAACCTAGAGTTTAACTACAAGGCTCACATCATTCCAGTAAACCTGCTACTATTCCCATGTCATTTGGTTCTAAACCAGAAAAACATGGCCTCAGCCCAAAACAGAAAAAGTGTTCTTCCTTTACTTTACTGGTTTGTGTGTGACTCATGCAGTGTTCAGGAGCGAAAGGAACCAGCTCTAACCACAGTGTTTCCTTCCAACTAGCTGTTTCTTTAAGGCTCCAGCAGCCCCTCAAAGTGTGAATAATATTCAGTAACGGGTAACGCTTAAGTGGGAAAGCTTTTAGCACATTATCCACTGGCAATTGCAAGGTAATCTAATTTGTCAATGCAGGTCTCTTATTAAATATCTGCTGCAGCGGATTTGCATTCAGGAGTCTCCTAATAGGTTTAGCGGCTCGGCCGATCTCTGGCTCTATTTTTCTGTGAGAGAGAGAGAGAGAGAGAGAGAGAGAGAGAGAGAGAGAGAGA
>JAPQRQ010000009.1:101216-118147 GCA_037367365.1 Apogon talboti | reverse complement strand
GTTTATCCACTAGAAAAATATAACAGACTACACTACTACTGAGTCTTATTTGTGATTGGGTGTGCAGCCTACAGCCCGCCCTATTCCGTCAGTCATTAGCCACTTTTACACAGAGATCCCGGAAAAAAGGTGAGATGGCGATCCCACCTTTTTTCCGCCATTGACCGATTTCCACAAGACAAAGGAGGGACAGAGGTCAGACAGGCTGGACTTTTACTCAGGGGCGGTGATGCATCACAGCGTAGAGTGGGACATGAAACTGGTGCGTGGAAAATACCCTAAGCATAACGGTGTTGGCTCTCAAAACAACACCGTTCCACAAATGTCAGCATGCATAGAGTCCTCCGCCCCATGTGACAACAGCTCACAGATGTGGGCGTCCACCAGTTCCACATCTGTCTGTTCACTTTGATATGTTCCTTTACTGTACACGGCTCGTGCTCATTTTTAAATCCCCCCAACGCCGGGGTCACACCTTGGTTGGTCCTTTTACATAGTGTTCTGGAATCATGATTCCACTTTTATCAGGGCTGTTACTACCTCCAGAGGCGTTCCAGAGGTGGGACCAAATGACCCACCATTTCTTTTACACAGATGTCGTTCTGGAATAAAGGTGAAATATTCCCATATGTCTCTCTATGTCTCATATGGTTCATATGTCTCTGGTTTTTTTGGAGTTTTTTTTGTCCTGTCTCTGTCAGTGTATGTGTCTGGTTTTTTTTGTTTTTTTGGGTGTCTGTCTGTCTGTCTGTCTGTCTGTCTGTTGTCTCTGACCCTGTTGTTGTGGGTCGGTGAGGTCATCTTGTTTTGTAAGTATGTGACTGTATTGTTGTCCTATGAAAAATCAAAAATAAAATATAAAAAAAGAAAAAAAAAAGGTGAAATATTCCCGGAACAGAAGTGCTGTGTAAACGGGGCTGTTGGTTGTCATTGTTGTTTTGCATTCCCTAAGTGCTTCATTCGCTCATACAGCAGCTCACTGTCTGTTGTCTGTTTCTGAGCTGCAGGGAAATAAACGACCACTGCTGCACCTGTCTGGGTTTCTGTTTAATACCACGATTCTCTTGGTTGGAATTTCACTGTATCTGTGACTTTTTGACGTGCTCTTCGGCTGAGCACCGTCTCAGCGGCTGCCCGCATCACGATATGTACACACACACTACTAAAGCAATGCCAAAAACACCCACACTGGGCAACACAGCGCCAGTAAAACACACACACACAGTCTCTCAAATTGGACATGGATGAATTTGTCACAATCTTTTCCATAAAAAGCAGACGACTGATGTAGACAGATGGATTGTTGCATGGAAGGATATTAAATAAAAGAAATGGCTATGTAGTCTATCTGTTATTCTTTACATATAAACTTCTAGGTTGCTGTTGAATCTACAAAAAAAAAAACAAAAAACGTTTTTTGGTTTGTGAAATATGAAAAAACATAATTTAATTATTTTATTTTTACTTTTGGCCAAGTTTAAGTTGTTTGTGTGGTTGTTCTATTCTGCCACTTTTCAGTCTGAGTTTGAACAGGAGTAGACTTCCTTCTTTTTGTATAACTTCTGGCCACAGTGAGAATAATTTATTTTATTAGTATTTAGTATTCAATCTTTCATTTGTCACACTCATCCAATGAAAAGAAATATGCATGAAGGACTTTAAAATCATTTTTATTTTGTATTAAAGACTAAATGAACACAGATGAGCTGCCCAACAATTGAATTTCTCTTTGGGGATCAATAAAGGGATTCTTATTCTTAAATAAACCCTAATCCACTTCTTTTCAGTGCCGTCAGGACTGCAGTTCAGACTGTCAGCCTTCAGGCCACTGTTCGGCCTCACTGTCTTCTGTTCATACCCACCCAGCTGTTATTTCAACCCGCACACCCTGATATGACAGGCTAGAACCGGCCCTGTTTCTTCGTCCTCTGGCAGACGTTGAGGCTTACTGTCTCACTTTGTGGTACCCCCACTACGACGTTTCCATGGTTACCCGCTCACGCTCCATGTAGTACCGCCAAGCGTCCATCTGGGGGCGGAGTTCTATAAGATTTCTACGAGTGTGTGAGCGCGTCAGCCAGTGAAAGCATCACTCAGGTAGTCCAGGGGCAGATCTGAGCAGCAGATACGAGGCACGGTGGAGCTGCTGAGCTCACACCCCTTGGCTTTTTCAACTGGTCCCTGCTCCCTATCCTCGGTCCTTGCTTCCCGGAAATCATGGTGGCTAAAACCAGAAAACAGTCCGGGAAGAGTCCGGCGACACAGACTGACCGTGACAAGAGCCCGCTTGTTTCACCCTCTGGGAAAAGTAACGTTAGGCGACCAGGCAGAGATGGCAAAGCATTTAACAGCTCCCTTCCAAACGGACTCTCAGGCATCAGACACAAGCTGGGGCTAACTCCCTCAGCGGCAGTGAAGCTGGGAGCCACTCTTCTCCTCGGTAAGTTAGGACCTAGCTTCCCCGTTAGCAGCTAGCTTACTGTTGGATTCCAAGCTTAGCGCTAACGACGTGCTTACGTGTAGCACTGCCCTCTGCTAGATTAGTTATCTCCGCTGCTCATCAGTAAGCTAACGTTAGCATCTAAACGTTAGCTCGGCGATGTTAGCTACCCACTGTTAATAATATATTAATTTTAACTAACTCTTTTCTGCTTGCTTGACACACAATTTGACACACGCTAACAGGTTTTCTGACAAAACTTTACGCACTGATACTACAGTACAGTAGTACGTTCTCCTCTGTAAATGCACCACAGCAACACCTCTGAAGTCTTTACACCCTGTGCATCAACTACAATATGTGTTCAATCACTGCTAACTACTCCTGAGGTCACCTTTGTTGGTTAAACACGAACTTACATTTTAAGCTTATGTGAAAGTTTATCCTCTGTGCCCACAGCTGTTATGACTGGATACCTCCACTGGTGAGTGGCTCTTAACAACAGTATTAAGTCATATAGCCGTACTTTACTGGTTTACAGCTGTGTTAGTTCATGTCTTTACCCTTTTGTTGATCAGGTATCATCTGTCACAGCTCTTTGAGAATGACAGACACTTCTCTCACTTGTCTAACTTGGAGAAGGAAATGGCTTTTCGGACAGAAATGGTATGCAGTTTATTTTTTATTTTCAAATTTTTTTTAAGCATTGATGATTTGTTTTGAAGGTGATACCAGTTTACAGTTGTTTTACATTTCAGTCAGCTACAATGTGGACATTTGTAAAAATTTCAAGTGTTTTTTTTTCAGAGTAATGTGAAGATTACAAAGTGGCATATGGTACAAATTGTGTACAGAGCTGATCTTATATTGATATTAGATTAAAAAACAGATTAATTAAAGGGTAGAATTGAAAGCATCAGTGCATAAACAATGATTTAAATCTAAATAATTTAAATCTAAAACAATGATTGAAATCTAAATCATTGTTTGGATACTTTCAATTTTTCTGTCACTAATTTCCACACACAAACTATAATGAAACTTCAAAATACCAACATGTAATGAGGCATTTGTCTATAAATAGTAGCAGTAGTGTAGTTTTTACTCGGTTGAAAGTAGCAGTCCTAACATGAAGTGTGGCATTTCTGATTTTCTGTGGTAAAAGTGTGCTAAGGCAAAATCAGCAAGTGTCTCACATAGTGTTTCATAGTGTTTGCTCTGTTTTCATGTAAGGATGATGCGCCACTACAACATATGTGTAATTGCAATTTAGCTTTCATTTATATTATCTATAATGTGCCACACCATGGGACAAAGATGAACAGCGATTTTTTTTTTTTTATATTAAAGTTCTAAATGAGTTTCAAAATAATCAAATTTCAAAAAAATCAAGTGTGATAAAGTACATAAAATATAGTGCAAAATCTCTCCTTAAAACTACTCACACCAGCAGCAATACAAGTTTGAAACAGTTGCAACTCTTATCCAGTAAAAGATTCATATATGTTTGTACTATACTGTTCCTCTTGGTTTATGTCCAGTTTTTAAGCAAAAAGGCACACACAAGAAGGAATGCATTTGACTCATAAGACATTGTTAAGGACTCATCTTACTACTCTGAGTCTATGTGTTTGCCAGTGCTGCTCCACATGTTGTTGTGTTATATGTTTCAAAAACGCCGTTGCTTGAAGTCCACCGGTTTGAGTCTGTGATTTGTTTTGGAATTGTGTGTAAAAATAGTCATGATATAAATAACAATTTGAAAAAATGTAATGATATGAATTAACTACATAAAAATGCCTTTGGTGTATAAAGACCTAAAGACTGGATATAATTTTTTCTTTATTTAAAAAAAAAAAACAACTTTAATACCAGTTGTTACATTTTGAGCCTGGGTTTGACATTGATATGTTTTTACCATTTAATACTGTCGATCATATTGTTTATTAGTGTTCCCTATACACTGTCTTGTGTTGTCAGGGTCTATACTACTCCTACTACAAGACTATTATAGAGGCTCCCTCTTTCCTGGACGGACTCCATATGGTGATGAATGATCAACTCACAGAGTACCCTTTGGTTATTAACACACTGAAGAGATTCAACCTTTATCCAGAGGTAATGAGGATTTTTACTTATTCACCCTAAACCATTTGTTTCTAGTTGGAATAATTTCAATGTAACACAAAATAATTAATTAGCTGATAGCAGAAGCTACATTTATGTAATACCAAATTATGATCAGAAGACAGCAAAGGTAAAACGAAATTCACAATCATCGCTTCGTAATGTGACCTTTATTTTTGCACTTCTTTGACTTGTTAGGTGGATTTTGGCAGTAGCGAAATAATAATTTTCTTGTTGACTGACTGTTAGCTTGTTTTTGATATTTGCTGATTAAAGTTCTTGTTTGAGTTGTGTTCTGTTGTCCAAAAATTAGTTTTTGTTAAGCTTTTTGCAGGCATTCTGGTGGTTACATGGACGTATAGCATGTGTGCAAGACTACAAGCATGCTTTATCATGACAACACAGACAGAACTGCAGAAAACAACTCAAACAACATACACAGCCAAGCTAAAGAGGCTATGTTTGTAAAGCTGCTGTAAAATGTGGTGGAATCTTTGGGTGTATTTTCAGTTATCTATTTAACGGACTTTACAAGAATTTGAATTTGAAAGCTGTTTCTAAACATAAATTGATTCTGTGATGTTTCAGGTTTGAAGCAGAAATCATGCTCGTTATAACCTAAACAGTAATAATAGTCCAGGAACAGTTTCTGCAAGCGGATAACAGTATGAGTCCTTTGCATATTTGTACAGGTCCACCTAAGGATGTTTCAGACAGGACGTGTTTGCGCTGATGGTCTGTGCTCCACAGGTGGTCCTGGCCAGCTGGTACCGCGTCTACACAAGTGTCATGGGCTACTTTGGGATTCCAACAAAGATGTGCTGGTCCATCAACAGGGGAGAGGGCCTCACTCCTGTGGACAGCTGTGAAGGTACAAACGGTCACCGTGGAGATCTGCACACAGATGCTAATAGGCTCATATATGAGGATTATGTGCACACAAACACACCCTCATGCAGATACGTGCACAGAAAAAGACTACTGAGGGAGATTTCAGCTGAGAGACCTGGACCTCCACTCACATGTAGAATCCTCTACCCCCTGTAGGGCTTTATAAATGTGCTTTTGCTTGTAAACTGTGCCTATAGTTTACTGTAGAATGCTGCTCATATTTTTGTGACTTTGGGAAAATTGGAGTATATTCACAGTTAATGTTTGAGGTCCTCAAATACAGCATCATCACATATGTCGAAGCTAGGCATTGTGAAAGCACAACACCTTTTTTCAGCTTGCTTTATTTTGTGAATCCAGAAGTTTGAGACTATGATTATTATTATTACAGCTTTATTAAAGTTACAAATCTGCAACATGCACTGTTTTTTTTAACCTCAGTTGGGTTTTTATGAGTCACCCAATCAGTGCCATAATCAAAGTACCCTGCTACTTCCCATATGAGCTAATAGAATAAAGGGCTCTGAGTAGGGCTACAAGGTTAATCAATTTTAAATTGAAATCCTATTTTTTAATTAGGATGAGTTTTAAAAAAGTGTAATCGTCAAATCGATTTCCTCTCTCTCATGTCTCTGGACCGCGTGCCTCCAGGCTACCGTAGGCTCCTCCTCCTAACTGAGAGTGCTCTCTACAGTCTGGGCGCCACACACCACTACAATAATGATGTTTGCTAAGGAGAGTGAGAAGTTTGTGGCTAAAAATACTGAAGCAAAAGCAAGTCAGATGTGTGGAATTGGAATTGAAGACCAAACCATTCCTCGCTGCAAACTCTGCCTGAAGGCAGTGTCTGTCAAAGACAGCAGCACAACCAACTTATGTCAGCACCTCAGACATCATCACATGCAGAGTGGGAGCAGTGCGCTGCATTGCGGGCTGCACACGAAAACAACAAGCTGGCTAAAACACTACCACCAGCCCGAATCAAAATCAAAAATCGAGTTCTTAGAGGAAAAATTGGGATTTTAATTTTGTCCAAAATTGAAGCTTCTGAGACACCCTCAATGACTTTGAACAGACAGATATGGTGATGCCTCTTCTGTGACTTTTTGGTGTTAATAATGTGGTGTTTTCTCAGTCTGATACGTCTGATTTGTGACTACCTTATAAGTTAACAATTCCAAATCGTCTTTGTTTGAGATAAGGTCTGATGGTGCACAAATGATCTGTGTGTGGTGGGAACATTTCCTCCACAGGTACATGTGCTTCCAGTGAACAGGTGCAGACTGCAGTCAGCTCCCTTTAGTGGTGTGTTGGTGAGTTTCATCAGTGTGGTGTCTCACCCCAGGGTCCATGTACACACAGTGTTTACAGAAATCTTATGCAAGCTGCCTTGCATAAGAGCTACCAGGCAGAAAGCACAGAGGGATTCCTGTAACTGTCACTTTATTTGTGGCAAGCAGACCACAGAATAGAAATGAAAGAGCAGGGAGATTCAGATTGAAACAGTCCTTCATAAATGTAACCTGTGATTTATTTCTTTAGTGTTAAACTCACAGTAATAAAACAGCTCTTAGTACTGTAAGCGCATCTCTCAGTACCTAGTTATTTCTAATAGTCAGGTTGGAGTACTTGTTAAATTTACTGGCAGCAGTGCTGAGAGGAAATGTTTGATGGTTCTTGAAGTTCATTTTCAGTCGGGGTGTGAGTTCACAGAACCCTTTGGTCATGAACTTTTTTAGATCTGCATTTCTCTACAAAACCTGTGAATACGAATTGGTGAACTTAGATTTCTATCAGTACTGGTTGTAAGGTCTGGTATCTATGTGTAGTTTCATAGCCAATACTTTCATTGAAGCGTTCTGTGGTGAACCCACTGCTGCATCCCTTCTTTTGAGGTATAAAGTTCAAGGTGTTTCGATCACAGCACTGTGTAAAGTAAACTTCCAATTGGGTCTCGTTCTCATGTTGTCCCGCCTCTTCCTCCTGTCGAGGGGATGTGGTTTCAACTCCTCCCTCTCCCTCTTTCTTCTAACTGGATCTCGTCTCTGGCCAACCTATTTGTCTAGTTTTTATTCGTTGACGAAAGTGTCAGTACATTTAGTCAGTCTTTTTGCTCTCGTGAATTACTTTTTATTTAGTTATCGTCTCTTTTCATCAGAAAAAATATGTCGTGGATGAAGACTATGACAAAAAATTTTTGTCAACAAAATTAACACTGAGTATTTTATTGATTGGGTGGGAAAGACTAAGACTTTTTAATGAGTTTTAATGAGTTTGGCTTAGGTTTAAGAGTCAATTGTAGAAATGAATTAAAAATAGCTGCGACTCCCCTCCTCAGCATGAGTCTTGAGGAATATGATTATTAAGGTGACTAGGAGGAGTAGCTTCATTTAAGGACACAAAGTCCTCCTCACAAAAGCCAGGTTTCTGTTAAACAGAATACATCTGTGTGATAGTCTGATATAATATCATGTATTAATACAGACTTAGAAGATAGAGATCTAATGTTCAGAAGGCCACATCTTATTTTCTTGTGCTTTTGAACTGTTGGAGTAGTGGTGTTGATTTGTATTAGGTTTTGACGTACAGCTGTTTTTCTCTGTACTTCAAATATATTACCTTTGGATGGTCAGGGGACAGAACAGTCTCTGTAGGGTCTAAAGTGGGTAACTGCTCTGGAAGCGCAGAAATGTGTGTAAGACTGCAGCTCTGCATCCCGGTCATAAGAGAGAAGATGAGAGCTTAGAAGCAACTTTGTTTGATATTACCCTAAAAAAACAGGACTGACATGTAAGTATATTTAGTTTGCTGTATCCATGTGTCTAGTCTGTCTGCATTAGAGACCATTAACTCCAAGTTCACCGCCACATTTGCGGTAAACTCCTACCTTTTTGTGTGGATGTGTGTTTAGGTATGGGTGACCCGGCGTATTTCTACGTGACCTGTGTGTTCCTGCTGAACGGGGTGATGCTGAGCCTGTTCTTCATTTATGGTGCCTACCTCAGGTAACTCTGCTTTCCACTGAACTTCTGGAATATTCTGATCCATCCCATCTCTTAGAATGGAATAGTTTAAAATAGAATAGGCTTTATTGTCATTACACAAGTTGTGCAACAAAATTGTAGGTGGTCTCTGCCAACAACGGTGCACTAACAACTATTAGCAGCACAATAAAATACAGACATATATTTTAAAAAATATAAATAAAATAGTGTGCAATAGAAATATGTGAAAATTAGAGATGTAGTGTATAACAAGGTAAAATTTGTAAAAATATAAAGGTAGTATAAAAAATGTGCAAATATAATAATGTAAACATTCATGTGTCAGACAAGGCTCGTGTCATTCAAGATTCAAGAATGTTTATTGTCATTATATGCACATAGTGAAATTTTGTGTACAGGTAGTTCTCGGCTAGATAGAAAAAATTTAAAAACACTCAGGAATATGTACATCAATATAAAAACACTAAGCATATGTATATCAAATCTATGTACATTATATATAGAAAAGAGATGCAATGTAAAAACACAGTCTCATGAGTAGTTCCTGCACATTAAATGGAGGTATGGTGTGTGTTAACAGTCTGCACGGCCCAGGGGAAGAAGGTGTTCGTACGTCTGATGGTGTGAGATTTGATTGGCCTAAAATGAAGCCCAGAAGGCTGCAGGTTAAACAGGTGATGGGCAGGGTGGGAGAGATCTCCTGTCAGCTTTGACTTTGCTGAGGCAGAGCTCATGTGTCCAGTGGTGTCATCTACTAGTTTCCAGATCAACTCGATATACTGTTGTAGAACTAGATCTTGCATTTCCACTTAGCAGATCCTTCTGAGTGGAAGTACTGATGCTGTGACAGCCTGTGAATACGAGTATAAAGACTCCAGGCCACTTGGTGGAGTTAATACGTCTTTAAACTGGTTGGACAGCCATCAATAAATACTAAATAATGAGGAGAAAAAGCGGCAGAAGCAAAACAGCTCTATCTCCAGCGCTGGCATAGCCTCACATGTGCCCTGTGTTCCTGACTGATTACAAACCCAGCACCATAGTGTTATGATGGTGTTTTAGGATAACATTGTTCAAAACTCAGCTTTTTTGCTTCTGTGTGTGCAAAAAAACAATGCATCACACTTTTTTTTCCATATCAGTCTCTATCTCACTGGCCAACAGAGACCACAAGCTAATGGAAGGCCCTGTGTCCAGCGTCATCTTGGTCATCATCGCTGTGGTCTTCATCATGGTCTTCATTGTGGTTTTTGTTAGCAGTTTCTTCAAACATCTTTTCTGACAAAACTGCTGGATGGATTCATATCAAAGTTTGTATGTAGCTTCCCTGGGACAGTGTCTACAAAGTTTGTTCACAGTTTTGAAAAATTTAGATTTTTGAATTTTTAAATTCAAATCAAATTTGAATTATTAAACATTTGCTTCATAATGGTCCATATTTTGATGGCTAATAACATGGAAATGCTTAGAGAGATCAATATGGTTACTATTGAGCACTGATAGGAAGTAAATTATGGACTTTCGTTTAATTAGTTGAGTTCTCCTCCATTGAAAGTACCACCCATTTCTATTGGCAGATTGATCTGCATCAAGACCACAGGACTCTAAAATAGCAACTGAACCTGACAACCTCACAAATTCAAGTTGTTATTGAATCTTGATAGAACCTGCCGGTGACATGCAGGGACATAGGTCCTATTTTTGCTTTGTATAATGAAGCTGCTCCTGAAACATCAAATCTAGGTGTATAAATATGTAGCCTGTATGTCCTGCAGTAGATTGAGGTCAGCAGCGTTACGTTAGGCAGACTGGACCAGCATTATGGACAGAGCCACAGAATGTAAAGAATGCACTTTGACACTTGAGTTTAACTTTATAACTAAAGTTGTAGCTAATCTTCATTTTGTCAAATGAAGATTATGTGGATGGAATTTTTTTCTAAAACAGAAGAAGAAAATCTCTATTATGTGTATCAGTATATCTGTGTGGTCCGGACATGGCAGAATTGCTAATGTTGACAGAGACCATTTTCATTTTAAAACATTGTAGTGTGTGTATATAACCCCAGTATCTAGACCTTTATAAACCCCAGACACACATGATGTGAATATCAGAGTGAGGGAGCAGTTTAACAGCTTTATTTCAGGTTTCCTGTTTTTTTTAGAGCATGTGTTTTCAGGTGGTAGACCCTCTTTGTGAACCTATCCTGTCCCTGCGCCTGTCTCCATTTTCTGTTTTATCAGTGGCAGTTTGCTGGGTGGTATTGTGACCGCACTGTGTTTCTTCTTCAATCACGGTGAGGTGAGTGTATTTGCGTTTTCTTTCTTTTCTCCATTTGTGTCAGTGAGTGTGTGTTGTGGTGCTCTGCAGCTCAGTAAGTCACTGTGGGTATAAGCTCATGAAATGTGTAAAACTCTGAATGGGGGAAAAAACCCTCAGAAAAGCACAGGCTGTTTAATAGGGTCTCATTTCAGCCCTCAAAGGAGCTTAACCGTGGTTTTGGTTGGCACTCTGAAGCTCAGTCCTTCCACCCTCTTCTTCATCCTCTCCAGTTTCCTTTAGAACAAATAGCAAGTCTGCCTGCTTTTACAGATCGATATATTGACATTTCAATCACAAACACATTCACAGCTGTTTGATGGTCTGCTCAAACACGTTGCTCTCCTCTTTCCAGGCTCTTCTGTCTGTATAGTAGCATTTCAGGAGCAGCTGTGATTGTCAAAGTCACACAGATGGGTAACAAAATAAAGAAAAATGAACATTAGATGTTAGATGGGACAGTTCGTATTAACAAACATTTACACATAAATACGGGAGATTATAGCCAGACGGCTAATTTCCATATGGAGTCCCAGGTGAAAAAAAAAAAAAGGGAAAAAAAACCCAGCAACTTACAAATAGCATAATACCATAACTGAACAAAGACATACAGAAGGAAAAACAAGCAACAGCACATAGTGCACACAAACTGACAAAAGCTGGAGGACCAAGACAAGCCTCCAAGCATTAACTGATTAAGGTTTGGACATGATTATATTGCAAACATCCCTTTGTTGCTATTACACATATCCCTCTATCACTGTTGCACACTGTTATTCTGCACATACCCCTCTGTCACTATTACGCATGTCCCTCTGTCACTGTTACTAAACAAGATTCAACTACATGTAACCCTCTGACACTATTACACATAATTGTGCATGTTCGCCATTTTCACTCCTTATGAGAATAGAGGGCAGGACACTGAAAACAGCTGACTAGTCACATGACATAAATGTTTGTGTTTTTTATTGAAAAAGGAAGAAACAAGGTGAAGTAAACAAACTTTTTTCCAAATTACGGGAGTCTTTCAGATTCACTCTTCACTTGACAAAAAACAATTAATGCAGAGGACGTTTTTGTTCTGAGAACATGAAGCTCTTCTCACAGTGAACTTCATAGCATTTATATGGAAAATAACAGCTGCCTCTGGTTTCATTTCCTACCTTTGACATACATGTTGCCTTCTGGTGTTTTGGTGGAGATAATGAATAACTATGTGACATTGTAGGTTAAACTTTGTTCTTGATGTATATATGTGATGTATCTGTTCAGAGCACTCGTGTGATGTGGACCCCACCCCTGAGGGAGAGTTTTGCCTACCCATTTCTAGTTCTGCAGATGCTCCTCCTCACCTACATCCTGCGGTATGCTAACCGCCACCTTTCCATTTGCATACTGTCGGGATGCACTGAGGGTAAAAATCTGGGCTGATTTGGATATCCATGTTTAAAGTAACATGGTGGCAGATGGCTGATTTAAATACTGACACTGTTTCATGTTTGTTTATTTCATTTTTGTTGTTATCTATTAGCCCTTTTGTGCAAACATAGGAAATGCATGAATATGAAAATAACAGAACCGTTTTAAAGTGGTAAAGGTGATCATCACACAATGTTTGAATGACAACAAGTTCATGAAACAGTAGATAGGCATGAGCCACAGGTGTCTGTGGAATTACATGTTATATGCAGACAGCTGATGTCATCAGTGCTGATACTGGTTAATATCTATCCATCTGCACTATATATGCTCTCTGTGTCTTCAATTCAGATGGAACGTTTCAGTGAATTCCAATAAAGCACACAGAGCTTATGTCAACATTAGTCAAAAGGCCGAACAGGTCAAGTAAAAGTCACGGATCATAGCCCTCACTGCAGAGACAGACGGGCGCAGACCTGCCCTCATGTGGTTTTTGGAAATGTAAACACAGTCTTCTTTCAACTCTGTTCACTAAACAATGTTAGGGCTATATATCTGGTCGAACTCATAATCTTAAAATCCTGATTAAGTGTAATTTGGGATATGGTCTACTTTTCAGAAAAAAAACTGCACTGTCAAAATTCCCCCACTCAGTTAACATTTGTTTTAAAGGTGGCTAATACCAATGTAAACAGTATTATTCAGATATTTTGCAGGGTAGCCGCCTACCTGAAGCCCTGTTCTGTCTTCAGTTGAGTGTCTTAAGTTAATCATGTATTTTGACTAGTATATAAATAAGAATTTGTAGAAATTGAATAGGGTAGTGAGTTTATTTAATTCTGCTGATGGGAATGCTTTTGTGCGTATGACACACTGAAGTGAAATCCCCCAGTACTTCCATTAAAACTGTTACATTCTTCTCTGTCCTTATGTTTTGATGCTACTTCATTGCACTTTGGGATTTCAGGGTTTGCTTTTGCACTTGCTTTGCTATGCCAGCTTAAAGGATGCTTGAATCACTATCTTGTTGTTTTTATACAATGACAACTAAGAATTGAATTGGGTTGACAGTGAAGAATTGCAGTGACTGTTATTAACACAGATGCTTTCGAGTTACATTACATTGTAAAAACATTGTTGATGAATTATAAAAATCTGTTGGGACTTCTTAGGCCACATTACTGTGTATGTTATTAATGAAACAGTGTGTTGATATGATCAAAACTGGTCCAAACGTTGGTCCAAAATACCTAATAATTGCAACAAACAGTCTTATTTTCCATCAAGTTAATGTTAACAAAATAAGGCCTAAAGACACAATAAAACATGTCACAGTGAATATGATTTATTTTCCATTCATTCATGTAATCAAGAGACTCAACCAATCCTGACCAAACCCTCCCTGCAAGGAAGAGAAATGTCCTGTACTGTGATAAAACCCTCCAACAGAACTGGGCTAGGGTTAGGGTTAGCTGGTAGGTAGCTGTCTGCTTTGGCGGGTTGGAGAGAGTAGAACGAGGAGAGAAAAAAACACAAAGAAAAAACATAGATTACACCAACAAAAACACAGTCAGTCCCTGGGCAGGTTCAAGGCCAAACATCACGTTCATGCAGCTTTCAGTCTGATTGAATGGTCTAAAAGTATGTCATAGTTCTGTTAATAAACCCAGTTGTGGGTGATGATGCTGGCTGATCACAAATCAGATTTTTCCTTTCAGAAGCTGGTTTTATTATTATTGACTTTAAAAACATACTCTAAGTCACATCTTTCTTCTGCCACCAGCAGCTGTAAATGGAAAATAAAATGTTTCCTTTTCCAAAGCTGTTTTTGTGCATAAAATGTCTTAGTAGAACAGTCAGGGTAATTTTTTTACACTTATTTAACCTTTATTTAACCTGGTAAGTTAGTTGAGAACAGATTCTCATTTCCAATAATGACCTGGCCAAGAGGCAGCACACAAGCACAATGAACAACAGAACAGATTACATGTACAACAAATCACACAACGTCATATACCAAATGGAAAGGCTCAAAACAGGTGCAGTGGTCCTGAAGGGTCGCTCTCACTGACCTTTTAAACGACAAGAGCGGTACGAAAATGAATATGTGTGCTTGTGTATTGTGGGTACTTTGTTTGTGGTCTTTGTGCATCTTCTTTCATCTCCTTTACTTTTCCCTCTAGTCTGCTGTATGTTTTTTTCTCATCTTACTTTCTTCTCTCCAGGACACGGAACCCAAGCAGGACAGCCATGGTCGCTCTGGGCATGTCAAATTTGTGCTTCATGCTTCCTTGGCAGTTCGCCCAGTTTGTGCTGCTCACTCAGGTAAATAGAGGGCAAGGGACATAGAGAGAATATGAGAATAAATGGGAAAGAGCAGAGATATTAGGGAGAAAATAGAGACTTGGAAAGTGTAGCACATTCTGGCAGAGAAGCTGCAGGAATTTAGAAGCCGGCCAGGATGGAAAAGGACCAGGAGAGACTGATACAAACAAAAAGAGAAAGGAAACAGCATGCACCATTTATTTCATTTGACTGTCATATTAGAAGATGGTTAAAAATTAAGAAATGTGATATGGATGTGTTGACGGACAGAAATATAGGCGTTGAACTGCTGCTGCAGTTGAGCCTACTCATCTCATTGCACTGCAGCCTCATCTACAGGCTCTTTGAGTGGGCTGAGTATTTCTTTGTCTGGTAAAGTAATGCAGTACTCACAGCCACTGATTTTCAAGGAAAACAATCACAATATACGCTATGAAAAAATTGTAATGTGATTTAAAATTATACCACAGTATTTATGCCCAGGCCTTCATTTCCTGTATGAAGTAAACGGTGAAATAGTCCTAGATGTAACTAGGCATTGGCTCAGTTTGTATCTAATCAATGTTTTTCAGCAGTGTGTTGCTGACGCTTGTTCTTTTGTCTTGTCAGGTAGCCTCTCTTTTTGCCTCATACATCTTGGGTTACCTTGGTGCCTCAAAGATGCAATTCATCCTGGCCACTCATATGGTAACGAGACCTCTTCAGTTCACAAGTCATTGTGCTTCCTAAACCCTTATTTGTACAGGTCTGGTGAATTTGGAGGACTACCTTAAAAATTAACCCCCCATGTCAGTGTATGATGCAGATAACTCACACAGCTAAGTCTGTGTTATAGTCAGATTAGAAAGTGTTCCCATGCCTGTCATCTGTCTTATTGTTTGAGACGTTGGTCTTCTGGAGGATTTAAGTTTGCTCTTTCATCAGACTGATCTCATAAAAATCCTTTGGCGTGCTATATGTACGCATTTGTGAGTTTTGGCGTGTTATTGGACACCGTGTGATCGCGTCAATATTTGCCCCGTTTTGCGGTTCCCCTAACCCTAACTCTAACCATAAGCCTAAACCTAACCGGAAACTGCACCCTAAGCCTCGGTGCGTGTCATGTGACATAGTGTTCACATATACGTAATATCCATGCTACACCCAGCCTTCTAAGTCTGTGCCAAGTATTAATTTGTGTTTCTCAAGAAATGACGAAAATATTCACATGTAAGAGGCTAGAGTCATAGTTTTTAATAGACTATTTTAATTACTTGTCTTGATGAATCACTTTTCAAAATAGTTGGCAGTCTACTCCACAGTTGACAACTAGTTAACATATTAATGTGTTACTGATGCATCACCAGATAATATACTTTAATCTAATTTACTATGTAAAAAAATAGGATCTGCTAATAGTTTACCATTTTCAAAATAGCACATTATTGCAACTAATCAGGTTGTCCTGATCACTTGTCAAAGCTGTCCACATATGATGGCAATGTTGAAACGATCCAGAAGCTGAAAGCAGTCTGTCCTCAATCCGCTGTCCTAATGTGCTCTGCTTCGGCTGTCTTTATCTAGCTCGACTCCTTTGTCCTCAGGCGGGAACAATTTCACATACATCTGTACATCCCATCAACACAGCACACCAGAGGCCACAGGGCTAACTTTAGAGTGCAGATGATACCGCACGCTTGAGAAAAGTCTTTAAAATGAAAGATTATATGTGGGCGTGCAGAGTTCTAAATTCACTCTGCCAAGGACACAAATATGTGTGTTTTGAGGAGTGTGTGTGTGTGTTACTGTGGCTGTTTGTCCGTCTCGTCTGCATTCTTTCCCCCTAATGCCCTCAGCATGCAGGGCTGTTAACCAGGGACTGTGTGCTTCTCAGATAAGGAGAGGACCCTTTGTGGTGAGATAGTGGAGATTTGTGTCAGAGGAAGACATATGGCTCTGCATAATTTAAAAGAGCCTGCCAGCTATGGATTTAGCTGTGTTTGAGGAGGAGAAACCACCCACAGAAAACAGGTGTGTGTCCTCTAGGACATACACTGCTGATGAAGAGGCTGGACACAGTTAGACGCTTTGCCATGAACAGGCATCAACAATAGGTTCCAACTTGTCATATACATCGGAGTCATGTGCTCCCAACCAGATCAGTTTTTTATTGAAGCTGACTTGTTTTTCTGACAGCTGTTTGTTGCAAAACCAATGACATCAAACTGTCAAGGAGGAGGGAGACAGGAAGAAATGATACAAAGGGTGGCTTCATTGCAAGGAAAAGTAAATGCAAGGGTGGTTTAAACCCTGTATGTGGGTAAAGGACCCTCCTCTTATCATTATCCAACATTAACCCTCTGGAAGTTTGGTTTGAAGGAGTCCAAATGCAAGTCCAGTCACTGGTTAAGCAGCCACAAATA
>JAPQRQ010000009.1:89522-101116 GCA_037367365.1 Apogon talboti | reverse complement strand
TTGTTTTAAATTGTTTCATTGTGTTTGCAAATGTATCCTGAATCAATAAAAAAGTTGTATGTTTAACCTTTTAAATAGCATTGACATTGGGGTGTGCATACACCCCACGTGACATTCATGTTTGAATAGGCCACGTGACCAACCAAGGGTTAAATAGTCTTAAAATGTCTAAAATCCACTCATTTTAATTTAAGGCCTTAAAATGTATAAAATTCTCTTAAAATATCATAAAATGTCTTAAATACGATTTTGAAAGGTCTCAAAAATGTATTAATGCTGCTTTTATTTAAAACAAATGTGTAAACTTCAGTCTTGCTTTGAAATTTTTTTAATTTTTGAAGATGCTAATGTACTTTTTTTGCCAGTAGGGATGTGAGATGGGTCTTAAATTGTGTTCATTATGGTCTTAAAAAAAGTCTTAAAAAGACTTAAATTTGACTTGTTGAAACCTGCAGACTCTGGTACACACCACTCACTGTATTCACTGAATGTTCTGAAGGTGACGTATCCATCACTAACAGTCGGTGGTTCCACAAAATGTTAAGCAAATTCAAACCAAACTTTGGAAATGTTGCAAAAATAAAAATGTGAATGATATGCATTTCTATGAACTGTTCCGGACTGCATTGTGTTGCCAGCAAGTAGCGCTGTAAGCTCCGTTACACATGGCTTTAATAAAGTCAGTAGAATATGCAGAGTGCTCAGGTGGTGTTTTCCATCTCAACCATTCTTTAATTGAAATGGAAAACTCGTCATCATTACCTGTTGTACCAGACATGTTCCAGAACATCTGGGAATGTGCAGCTACCATCTAGTCAATAACGTGTTAAATGTTTGCTACATCAGAATTTATTTGAAAATGGTGCTTCCATTTCCTACACACCATTTAATTTTAGGAGAAAAATGGCAAAAAACATGTTTTGTGTTTTTGCGAAATCCATAAAGCTTGTTGTTTTGTTTTGTTTTTCAAATTTTGGTGTTTCCGTAAAGATTTTCCAAAGTGAAATGTCAAAATGAACATTAAATGCATAAAGACAAGCACCTGAGCATAGGATTAAAATATTAAATTGTGTTTGCATTTTCTGTAGAGTTGGGTCATATGATGAACAAGGCCAGCGTTGAACATTGTAATCACACCTTGGCCGTCCCTTTAGATCCTGAGGACTGCCCTGCACCTATACCCCTGCTGCTCACTGCTCCACTGCCAGAACCACTGTCCCCTCACCTCATCTGTGCTAGGGTCTCCACAGTTCAGGGTGGTGACATGTGGAAGGAAAACAAAATGGTCTTCATTTCTTGCTTCTTGTTTTGCAGGTTATCATTGCACTGAGGGATCGGTTTGCTCAGGTCTTCAAACCTGGCATCATCATCTGGGTATGAAAAGTTTTCCCTGTCCTTTGCTCTTTTGTTCGGATTAATTGACCAAATGATCTAATGATTATTGTTTCAATACTTAGATGCTAAAAATGCTGTTTTTTATTAAAAAGCCTATTTGAAGCTAAGAGCAGGTGACGCCACCCAGCTCTCATTAAGGCCTGTACATTTCAGCTCAAAAAGGGAAACCAGTGGCAGTACCGTTGGAGTTGTTTGTGTACACACATCACTATAGTTAATTGGCTTGGCTTTGACCTTAAACTGAAGTGTGTGAGACTTTGACTGATGTGTGTGTTTGCAGGTTTCTGTCTGAGTTTAAGGTGTGTGTACATGTCTGTTCCCCTCTTCTTCCTTCCAGCTAATGCAGGGTTTGGCTTGGGTCAGCTCCACAGTCCTGCTAAAATTTATGTTGTCCACAGTCTTTGGTGCCTCAGATGATGTAAGTTAGCTTAACTTTAAAACTTACTTCACTCTAAATGTCCGTCTTTATACCATGCTGCGCCACCCATGTCTGTCCTCTGGTTCAGGGTCATTGTAATGATGCTTCTGCTTCAATGCCATTAATGTAGTTTTCTAAATAATGTTGTTCATAGTAAGTGAAGTTTGCAAACATCAGGAGCTAAACTGCGGCATCCTGTGCTGTTTCAGAAGATGCGTAGGGAAAATTCCATATGAAATCTTGGGCTTATTGTCAGAGCTTTTAACTTATTTTTAACTTAGCCTGTGAAGGTAATGGTCTTAACCTGCTCACTGTCAAATATTTGATGGTTGAATTTTTTTGTAAACTTAAGGACGGTGAGGCTAACAGATAAACGGTGAAATAATCAAACTTACGCTCTGAAACAAGTAAAATTACAAAATAACAAGATGCAGAAGTAGGTTATTTAGGCCCAGAATAAGGTAAGCACCACATTTGTTTATGTGTGAACCTTATTATCAGTATTAGCACTTTTTTCACTATGTGTGAAATAGAATCAGAGCGTTTATTTGTAGAAAATAGCAGCTGGCCAAAATGAGATATAATGCAGCATTTTCTCACCTTGAATATTGAAAAACAATACTATTGTTTGAACACAGGAGTTCACAAAATAATATTTGCTGGATTAAGCAGTCCCAGCTTTCATGTGTCTTGTTTTGTTCTCCGTTGTTTGCTCCTTATGCTGTTCTTGGTGCATGAACTATTTTGTCTTTTCTGAAAAATAAAAGGGGAGGGATCACTCCATTTTTATATCTACCTTTAAATGCACATACAAGTTCAACTAGTATTTTCCTGCTACTACTGTGTGTTAATCATGTCTATATTGTTTTGTTTAATTCCAAGGCCCACATCAGTGGCTTGATCAAGTCCAAGTTCACAAGTTACAAGGATTTCCACACTATGATGTACACCTGCGCAGCTGAATTCGACTTCATGGAGTTTGAGGTAAAAAAATAAAAAAATTAAAAAAAAAGTCTGTGTCCATTCCACCTGACATTTGTACTAAAGCTGCCACATACAGTATGATGAGAACTAAAATACCAGCCTCCAGGTGGGTTTTGTCAAATTCTCATCAAACCTTTGTTTTCAAAATGACACTTTGCCTCCAGTGGAGATGTCAGAAATAGAAAACACATACTGTTTCATGTCAAAGAGGTAGGAATGGGGCTCCTCATACTGGAAAGCACATCCATGGAATAGGTTTAGGAAGAAACCAGCTCACAACACAATGTGATGTCATTTGGTGACTAATTCTGAGCGACACAGCAGTCTTTTTTGCGTCTTTCTGCATGTTGTGAATGTCTGGATGTTTATATACTACTTTAATAAAATGAGCATGCCCCCTCATTCTCCCTGCCTTATTCTTGCATCTGTTTGTGTGTCTCAGACTGTCATGCGTTACCTCAAAACAATGCTACTGCCAATCAATCTTCTTGTGGCTGCTCTCATTGCCTGGAGGGTAAGTGTTCTTTTCTTATATTTCTGACAGAACAACAGACATAATGAAGTACATTCAGAGGCAGCACAAAAATAAACAAACAGCTTGTACTCTACTGTGCTGTACTTTCACTTCTTTTCTACTTGTATTGTACTTTAAGGGTTTAATAACTGGAACATCTTAAATTTTATCAGTCTCCATGAATACGCAAGTCAACAACAATGCAAAAGTATTAACAGTACATCCTAGACAGATATTATTATTATTATTATCATTATTATTATTATTATTTTTATTATTATCATTATTATTATTATTATATCCTTTATTTATCCAGGTAAAAATCTTCATTGAGATTGCAAATCTCATTTCCAACAGTGACTTGGCCAAGAAAAACGGCATTACACATAGTTTCTGACAAGACTAACATGAACACAATGACACAATACAAAACTTACAATTGGTAATTAAAAAGCAATCAATTTGTGCAAGTTTAAAAACAGTTACATTGACTGAGCTCATTTAATTCACGTTCCTTTAAAATAGCTTTATACCAAAAGTCATTACACAGAGTATGATGTGTGTACATGGAGTCCCAGCCAATTGAAATAAGACTTTAAACAAAGACTAGTAGAATGTGCTGAATGTAATGTAAATTAATAATATGTATTTTATTCAAATTATTCATCAAAAGTATTGCACATTTGATGAGTTGTATTTATTCATAACACCAAATAAGAAGCTGACAGTATGGAAAAAGAAAACTGAATGATATTAAAATGTAGTTTGACTTGTATTTCATTGTAGACAGTATGAGCTCACCTTATTTCAACTTAATTTCATTTGTAAGTTTAGATTCATTACCCATATTCAGGCTGAAGCACATTTTAAAAAAAAAAAAAACTTAGGTTAAAATGATGAAACAACACTGTAATTTGACACTGATGATGTAAACACGTGACTGGAACCATCATTTGGTCCAAAAGCAGCATCCAGGAAAAGTCTAGTCCTTTCAGTCCAAATATGAGCCGAGGACTGCCAATTTGACAACAAATATTTGAGGCGTTTTACTGAAGTGTTTCAAAACATCGTCCACCAGTGAAAGAAATGGCACAAACCACTGTTGAATGTGTCTGACTTTGGCAGTGTTGAATAAAATACCATCAAGTTACTGCAATGAAAACAGTCACTTAATGGAGTCCGCTGCTGCATCCAGAAATGTCACCGGAAACGGCGTTGCACTGGGAGGACGTGTGTGCTGTGGCCTGTGTTCCAGCAGGTTTTCAGGACACATGGACGGTGGGTTGTGCACGTCACAGACGGAGACCGTCCAGACTGTAAGCAGTAAAAGCAACCTCTGTCATGGTGCGGGGCTGCATAGACACCCAAATGGTTGACCAGATACACCAGCAATGTATCTGTGAAGGGACCATCAGTGAATTGAATTTTAGAGACCTAAGCTGTCATGGATATAAACACAAGATGTGGCATTGAACGCTGCGGTCTATGGGACTGAATGAGTCAATGGAGCCTCCATCTTGGGACGGGGTAGAGCTCCTTTTAGATGAAAGAGCGCGAGGCTGAATGCGACATCTAGTGTTTATATCTATGATAAGCTGCTATCAAGTCCACATGTGTTTCCCAGAGTCTGATTCCCACAGCATGGCCTCATAGTCGTATAGTGCGTGTGCGGACTGTGTACTGTGGGGTTCCACTGTACATCATGAAGAGGAGGTTCAGACAGTAACTACCACTGACTGAAAACCAAGGCTTCCAAAGAAATTAAATCAGGTCTTAGTTTTTACTGCATTTTAGAAAGTGTCCCAACATTTCTGGAAATGGGGTCATATATTTTGTATAAATTTTAGCTTTGAGAAATGACGAATATGGCAATATATTCTTAAATCACACTGCATGAACTATTAAAAGTGGAAAATATGACGGGGGTAAATAATTTGAGAAACTGCCAGCATGTATATGCTCTAATCTCATTACACCCGCCTCCACTAAGCTAAGAATACATGAGGCGATTAGACAAAGCATAGCATGCAGTACATGAGCGAGCTGCAGGAAACATCTCCATACACAGAGGACTGCTTGTCAGAATAATGACGAGCAAAGGGATCTTTAATGTGGTTGAGGTCATGTGTCCTCTTCATGTCCACATGTAGACTATCCAGGATATTATCCACTTCCTGAGGGTTGGTACAAGGTCTGCTGACCAGACTGATGATGCCGATGGTGTAGGGTGAGCATCTTTGAAACATCTAGTGTCATTGACCTTCTCACTTACCAAATGCTTTAAAATGAAATATGAATTGTTAATGGCCTTATTGTTCTCTGCTTTGTTGTAGATTTGAAATGGCTGCAAAAGGAGAGGTGAGAAATGAAATCCACTCCTGTTGTTGTTCCTGTAACTCAGTGAGAGCTCTGGCACAGTTTTACACATTTGCTTAATTTTTCTGTTTAATTTGATAAGTCCGCCAACCACAGTGAAAGCTGCTCCGTGATTTTTGTCCCGAGGTGAATTTCATCCCTTTTCTCATTACTGTGAAATAAAGCGGTCTGTCCTCTGCTTTGAAATCTCACTGCATTACCTTTTGTCGGCTGTCTCGGCTGCCTTGTCATTTTCTCTTAATATCTCTCCCCGAGCAGATGAAAGTTCTGATTTCCATATCACAGTCACAGTGTCTGCAAGTTTCACAAGTTTGCTAGATAACTGCTTTAATGTCCTGTGCAGGCAGTGTTTTTGATCTTGCCTAAATGGGTCTCTTTGCAGCTTGTGTATCACAGTCTGCAGCTGGTGGCGTTTGCCGTCCTGGCCATCCTCATCATGCGTCTGAAGCTCTTCCTCACACCTCACATGTGCATCATGGCCTCACTAATCTGCTCCAAACAGGTCAGTCTGGTCCCTTGATTCAAGTGCACAATGAAAGCTAGGAAACACTCTATACTGTGTCTGTACAAATAAGCCCTTTTGAGTCATTAAAGTTTCACATTAAAAGAGGTCATTTAGTGTATTAAAGCTTACAGATGTATTCACTTCAACCTGTTCTCTGCTCTCTTCTCTGTTGTGATCTCTGTGAGTTTGTTTCAGTTATTTAGCCGGTTTGGGGAGAAGTTAAAGCACCAGATTGCAGTATTTGCTGTGCTGGCTGTCATGGCCATACAAGGAGTGGCCAACCTTCAGAGCCAGTGGGCCATCATTGGAGAATTCAGCAACCTTCCCCAGGAAGAGCTTCTAGACTGGATCCAGTATAACACTCAGCCTGGTGAGGAGTGTTTTATGCTGCACTTTACTGTAAATACATGACTGAGCGCTGTAATTCCTGTTCACTGTTAGGATTCGTCAGAGTTGACCCTGCTGCTCTGTTTTGGCTCCTCATTAGCTGAAAGCATGAAGGACATCAGGTTCATCTGTCTCTATATTTAGTCTTTTCATTTGGATGGAGAACAGAGAGCTGCAGAATGAAGGGGTGTATTTTCATATTCTGACTATTTCCCCTTTAGTTTCAGATCCAGATTTAACTAAACCCTTCAAACTACTTTTTCAGCTCAAATCCAAGCATTTTAGTGCTAAGTACCTGAACATGCATAGATGCTGCCTCCCACTGGTTGAATGTTGGCTAATGCAGTTCAGCTTTGCTGTTTGCTGATTGGTGTTAGGTGACATCCTGTTTGGCAGCGACTCATGGAGCTTCACCCATTGGGAAAAGTTGGTATTTTGACAAATGATGTTATTAATTTACAACTTACCTTCTTCTTGATAGTTCTTCTAGGTTCAACTGGACTTGTTTCGCTCTTTTGAAATCATTTCGTCTCTCATCCAAGAGACTTCTCCAGTTCTGAACTGAACTGAAAACGATGAACTGAGCAAATGAGAACTTACACAGACAACAGCTTACCTTCTCACAGAGCCAACTATCCACGGCAGGTTTCATAGACAGCATAACACATGGCTTCACCGCATTTTTTACTTTAAAACACAAGCAAAGTGTAGGCACCCAGTCCAGAAGGGAGGTGGACTGCAACCAGGATTAGTAACTTTACTTGGTAAAATGTATTTCAAAAATATTTTAAACTTACCAGGAAAATGTCTTTTAATGCCTGATTTCAAGAAATCTGAAAAATCCGACCAGCACAGCTACATCAAATTACACAAAACAGAAGTATTTTTACCAATACCAATACAAAACAATATTTATTACTACTGGATGGAGGCTGCTTAATGTGTAAATGTTGTTAGAGACTGATTTTACAGTGGGAATGACACTATGTCAGTAGGAGGAATCAGTATCTGTTCAATCAGCTGCTTTGGTGCAAACAATAAGCTGTGATGGGTGTTGTTTGTAGTTTGTCCACATATAAATTTGTCCCATGAGGACCTTTCTCTCTCCAACTCTGCATTTCTCCATCAGACCTGATTTATTTAATCAACTTTGTTGTCAGACGATAAGTGGGTTTTAACAAATACAGGTAATTGAGTCTGTACTTCACAAGATGGTACCGCATCACAACAAACAAGGCTTAACATTGAGTTCACATTGTCCGTTAACATTTGGCTATGTACCCCATGGTAGAGAAGTCATGGCTATCATGCTAGGTCAGGTCTTATAGCCTTATACTATGCTGTGGGGGCTCAACATCATTTATGGTCATTTACAGCTTAGTTTATGACAGTCTGAATAAAGTCTTTTTTTTCATCACCACCATAAAAATCTTGGCATTTAATGTGTGTATGTTTCTATTCAGATTCTGTGTTTGCTGGAGCTATGCCTACCATGGCCAGTGTGAAGCTGTCTGCAGGTCGAGCCATTGTCAACCACCCCCACTATGAAGATGCTGGTCTGAGGTCAGTTCCTCTTCTCTACACTGCTGTGACAGAAGAGCTTTAATTTCAACTAAGAGCCAATGCTTATATTGTGTAACAATATTTTTTTTTAAAGTTATATATACATGTCACATTAAATACCACCAAGAGTAAATCTTGGTGTTTGCCTAGAGTAAATCTCATGTTGTCAAACCCAGTGAGTAGTGCCATTCTCTTTGTTTTCCTGCAGGGAGAGAACCAAACTGGTATACTCCATGTACAGCCGCATGTCTGGTGAAACAGTGAAGAGGAACCTGATGAAGCTGGGAGTAGACTACTTCATCCTGGAGGATTCCTGGTGCACCAGGAGAACCAGGTACTATAAATCCACCAGTGTCATTATGTCATTACAATCTACTGACAGGGTTCACTCTGATATTAGGGTCAAATTAAAGTCATGAGCACTTCAGCTTAAAAACAGCTGCCCTGGAGTAGAGCACGTCCACATTACTTCATTACTCTGTTCCTCCAGGCTTCTGAAGTGTGGGTTTCCTGTGAACATAGGAGTTGTAAACCAGAACATCATAGAGCTATTTGATCCTTTTTGGGAGTCCATAAACTTAGCCATTGTGCATTAAAAGTATACAAGACTCTGGCCTCCAAATGGTCTTGTTGACAAAACAAACTTCATACTGCTTTATGAACAGTGATGCATTTATTGAGTATTTATCATTTCTATCATAATATTATAATTTTCTCACCCAGTTCTTCTCTGTACACAGGCTATCATTGTGCAAAGCATAAAAGACAATGAATTGCTTAATATTAGCTAATATGGTAGACAAATAGTTCTGGTTTTTGTTTGATATTATCCTCCTAAAATGGTTTACTTGTCTGTGTCACTCATTTCTCATTTCCTTCTCTCTGCTACCAGACCAGGCTGCAGCATGCCAGAGATCTGGGATATCGAGGATCCCCAAAACGTTGGTAAAATTCCTCTGTGCACCCACATGTCCAGGAACTCACGGCCGCACTTCAATACCGTCTTCTCCAACGACGTGTATAAGGTACTCAAAATCCCAAAAGTTGCCAAAGGTCTCAGATAACAGCTAACATCACACTGATGTCCACACAGTAGGACCAACCCTGCAGCAGGAGCAAGGCTTTCTTGTCTTTGCCGTTTTCCACCGATACTGACTCCTGCTTTTTACTTCCTGAACCTCCAACCTACACAGCTGGTATTGAGGGTTGGAGTCCTAGTGGGCTGAATGCCGCTGACCATGACGTCCTTACAGTTTTCAGTATTTTAGACCTAGGGAGACTTGAGTTGTCCCTGAATCTGCATCTGTCACTGAGCTAAAATTCCCATTGTGCTCCCAGTCAAAGCCAAAATTGTAGTACATTTCTGTACTGCATTTCTAGAAGTGTGTTGGGTTGGTTCTGTTACTTTATGAAAACAAAATCATGTTGTTCATATCAGTATTATTTTGTCTTTTTTTTTTTTTTTAGCTCAGTGAGTCTTTTTTCGTCTGTCAGGACCAATTAGTGATGTCCACATACTGTGAAGCAATACATTTTGTGAACATTTTGTGTGTTGATCTCTGAAAAGATTCTCAGTAGTACACTATTTTTATAATTTATTTGTGTGAATATTTTTATGCTGCCGATTTACATTTTAGAAGAAAAATGTTTTTGGTTTTGGGAATAACATGGAAAAGTTCTGTTATTGTTTTTTTTTTTAATCCTTTTCTGACCACTTCAGTAGTACTGACCAGATGTTCAAGGGTTTGGTTGGACAAAAATCATAGTGTTGTAGTTGTTAGTTGTGTGAGACACAGCACTGCAATAAAACTTGTCATTCACCTGGATTGATCAGCAAACAAGATAAAACTAGATTCTACTGTATTTGTGATCAGCTACCTTTAAAAAGTTGACAGTGAGGATGTCACATGGTCAGTTTGACATGTCCGGATACCTGTAGTGTACAACTCACATCATGTAAAGACCAATGACTTGACACAGTTGGACACCAGTCTGGAAACGTGAAGCCACTTGTACAGCTGCCTGCACTGACAGTGTTGGTTCCAACTGTCCTCATTCAGGTGTGTTCCCCATGTGTATGTTCACATGTATTTTCATATCTTTAACACTAGCTTTCTCTAGCATCACCATTCCCAAAATGGGGCTTGAAAATGATTGGTGGACCCCTGCCATAAATTGGGGTTCAACAAAATAATTGGCAATTAATTAAATGTTGTCGTATAACTAAAAAAGTGCACAACGAAGCATGAGAACCACTGTGCCAATATAACAAGCGTTCAGAGGTTACGACGCCCCGTTTACATTAGTTTGGGGCCAATCAAAGCTGACATATTGTGACATACAGCGTAATTCTGTCACGCATCATTTAAACCCCACGTGCATGGTTCACTTTGCTCTCGGTACCTGGATCTGCTCCAGCTAGCATGATGGATATATTTTTATTATCACATGATCTGATGTTCAAATTAGCCCAACACAAAAAATATGACAATTACTTTGAGTTTGGTTTTATTGAGAATGAGGATGGAAGACCAAAATGCATCATGGGTCGTCAGTGCTCGCTAACGAGGACGTGACGTCAGCCAAGCTGAAGCGCCCAGACTCTGAAGAAAATCATAAAGATTTTTTCCAGCGAAAGTGTAAGGAGGACAGGCGCCAGAAGACACGAATGGTGAATTTGGCCACAATATCAGAAAAGGGATGGAGGGTGTCTTAACTGCATCCCAAAAAGTAAAAAACCACACTCAATCAGACAAGAAGTTATTCTTCCAGCAGTGGAAATGTGTGACGTTGTGCATGGGACAGAGGCAGCTAATAAACTAAAAGTCATAGCACTTTGAGATGACACTGTCAGGAGGAGAAGTGAAGACGTTTGAGCAGACATTCAGCTGGTGGACAGACTGCCTTCATCTGTTCAGTCTGTTCTATGACCATCTGTCACATGGACGCTTTCAGTGGTGCTCTACTGAAGAGAGCCAAGTCTGCAATCTATGAGCAAATGTCAACCAAAAAAAATATAGAAATAATAGTTAACCTTGGTTTGTTGGCATTTTTCTGTTTTGGAACTAATACAGTGTATGAACGGCTGAGGAGGACATGTCATGTTCAGATCACCTAAAGCTCTGTACATGTCCCCATTCAAATAGATCATACAACACAAATGTCCAACTGGACCAGATCTACTACTAACAAAGAGAAATTAAAAATATACATAAAATCTAGAATCAAGCCACAGAAACAGAGCAAATATGTACAAGGACTAGGCCTAAATTACCATGACACTGTCAGAAGGAAATACTAGTGTTGTGAAAAAAAACGCACGACACAAGTGGTGCTCAAAATATTTTGCCAAGGTTGGCAGGTCTGTTTTGAAAAACCTTTATCCTCCTCAGACCCAGGAGCCCCACAGGTTTTTGAGTTTGGGCTTTTTTTAATTCAATAATTGCTTATAT
>JAPQRQ010000009.1:0-17389 GCA_037367365.1 Apogon talboti | reverse complement strand
AAAATAGAAAGACATTTTACTTTCACTTTTTGAGTAAATTTCAGAGCCTGTACTTTTGTCCTTTACTTGAATCACCACTCATTCTTTTACTGGAGTATTTCTTTAACAAATACTGCCCTTCTGTATTTGTTTCACTATTTTAACCAACATTTACTGTTCTATTATTTCTCTAATCCAACCTCAGATTCCTCTTGCTGCTGTTTTTCTGTCTTATTTCTTTACTCTCTTATTTTCCATTCTATTTTCTTCCTCTTTCTGTTCGCTCTGAAGACAAACTGTGGTGGCAGGGTAAGTCAGCTCCTGGATGTGGCTAGACGCAGTAATCATATATTTTATGCATCTTTCTCAACCATACTTTAATGGCATCTCCTGCATCTGCATGGCTTCATAAATAGAAACAGCAGCAATATTTGTGTGTTACTTAATATGTGAACGGCATCTATGATGTATGCTGCATGGTATGAATGTTTAGTGTTGAAATTCTATAGGAATAATTGCAAAATGATCTAAATAATTGCAGTGCATTTTCATTTAAGAACAATATAAAGGTTTGTTCTGGTAGATAAATTAGTTCATTACAGTCTTTACCAGTTCCAAGGGTGCTAAAAAATCTAGTCATGGAAGGAAACCATCTTCTTTTGGGCACACACTGCAGAAAATAAAGCATGTAATGTCTAAAAACCAAATGTAATTGGATATGTACGTTGAAAGCGCTACTTTCCCAGAATGTTAAAGTGTTAAAAGTATCACATTTCTGCAGGATAAGTTAAAATAGTTTATGTGACTGATTCACTCAGGCTTAGTGGTAACTGAGCTCGGCGCTTCACCCTGCCTGCATGTTCATGTGTTTCCAACATGGCCGCTGGCTCTCACATGACGAACACTGATACGTTCTCATTGTCATCCTTCACCATCTGAGCTACGAGACCTGCGTTACCTCATCCACCCTCATCAGCCCCAGATAACTGCTCTCACCTCTGACACTGGGCTGACACGTGTGCTTAACATGCTGCACGTTTTACTAACATTTAATGCATTTTTCACCCTTTAGATAAAAGTCCTGTCATCCTGAAGTCTGTAAAAAGAACACACTGTCCCTATGCAGGAAAAAAATTAAATCATTTGATCCACAATTCATGTAGAAACTCCAGCTTATTATTTATTTATGTTTGTTTATTGTCACGTATACCATGAGTAGGTGTTACGGTAATTTGCAGCCACTGCCCATGGGATTCAGATTTTAACAACTAACAAACAAAACAAAAAACAGCATCAGTAAGGCGTCAGTAAGCAAGTACTTTTATTATCTCACCTATCACCCCTTGGGCTCAGTAGTACCGCCCCTTTTGTCCAAATATGATCACTTCTGGGTCTGGCTACTGAAAGCCAACATGATGACAAGTGAACTGCAAACTATGGCCACTGACTATATACCCTCTATGGTTGTGTCTGGTAGAAGGTGGGATTTAAATAAGTTATACTTCCTCCCACTCCTTTTCAAATGTGCGAATTAAGTCAAATTTACTTTCATGTATATGTATCCGTTTTTTCGTGTTTTCTTGCACTCTGTTTTATTTCTAAGGACTAAGTGGGATTACTTTTGCTTTTTTGGTGCATATTCAAAATAAATTAAACTGAGATATTATTTTATTTCATTTAATACCATGCTGTATAGTAGTATTGTATCATAATGTGCCACATCATATCTTTTTGTATTATACTGTATTTTATCATAGTGTTTCATGTCTTATTATGTCTTATTGTATCATAACATGGTGTAATATCACCATATGGTATTCTTACTGTAAAACAAATAAGAGGATAAGAGCAGAAAAACATAAAAGACGGATTAAATGTATATATATGGCAGCTTTTATGTGTATAAATTTTACATTACATGCGCGCATACAACGTAGCATTCACCAAGTCCTCATCTCATTTGGTTAATGATGCTACACCTGTCGCACCATGGGGCATTCACCGATACCAGTTAGAGACATTCTTAAGGAAATAATAACAAATTACAGTGATGATAGGTTAAGGAACAATAAGTCTTAAAAATAGAGAGGCAGGAGCTTTAAAACGTTAGCATTGTCTCTAAAAATGAGAGAGAATGAGAAAGGTAAGGACATTAAAACGTTACCGTCCTCGCTAGCTAAGATGCTATAAAACGTAATTAGCACATACCTGTATTTAGCAAACAAGGCTGAATACGAACGCTACTTATGTATTCACTTTTAATGTAAGATGGGTCAACCTAACTAATAATTAACTAATATTTTAGGCTTGATAATACTATATACCACATAAAATAAACACCATAAACAGTAGGCATGTTTTTATTGGTTTGCTAATAGCTGTGTGTTAAGCTAGCTTACGTTTGCTAGCGTCTTTTACCTTGGAGCAAACAACGTTTTTTTTGTTGATCAAAATAACACTAATGTGGTTGTTATTGTTCTTACTGTATACCTTTCCCCAGCATTTCAAAGCAGTTATCATAGAAATTACCTGGCATTTCCTTGTGAATATCTACCTTATTTTTTTTTTTTACTCATCTGAAGCTAGTTCATGTGATTATAATTAAAGAATCTCAGCATATTTTCTGAAATTAAAATACATCTAGTTTCTTAGTTTGTTTATTTGTCAGTGGTCAGTGAGTCTTGATATCAGTCTAATTCCAAATTTCAGTGTTGTCACCTGTTAAATGCTAATCTTACAATGATTCAGATGAACTGCAACTGGTTCTGTATGCATATATGAACAAAATAGTTGCCTCTTTGATGAAATAAAGGTCACACTAACTGTCCTTGTATTGGAGAATAGGTACAGGAATAAATTAATTAATTAATCTCATTAGGTGTCTTACAGATCATTGCCACCACTGACATAACTTCAAAGCTCAGGAAACAATAGCTAAAACAATCCTCAAATCAAAATATGATCTAATATCCATTTAACAATGGACTGGACTCATTGTGTTTAGATTAAAATCCTCTTCCTTATATGTGCAGACGTACACCGGCTCCATCCTGGTGGCTGTCAACCCTTATCAGTTGTTACCCATCTACACCGCCGACCAGATCCGCCTTTACACCAACAAGAAGATCGGAGAGATGCCGCCACACATCTTCGCCATCGCTGACAACTGTTACTTCAACATGCAGAGGAACAACCGTGACCAGTGCTGCATCATCAGGTAGGGAGGTTAGAGGAAGCAAGAAAGTGTCTGTAAGCACGTTGAGAGGTTTGTCTTCAACGTTTAACACAAGTCCTCAATAAAGTACTCGTTATATGACTGTTATCTATTTGTTGGACTTAGTGGTGAATCTGGAGCAGGGAAAACAGAAAGCACTAAACTGATCCTTCAGTTCCTGGCGGCCATCAGCGGTCAGCACTCCTGGATAGAGCAGCAGGTCCTGGAGGCCAACCCCATCCTAGAAGGTAGGAACACAAACACTAAGTACTTTAATATTCACTGAAATTCAGAGATACTATCGACTTTAACAGTACCTGTTGGTTTGTAATCTACTGTTTTGACACCTTAAGTTTTTGCCATGCTGGTCTGTAATCAGTGTGTTTTCTCTACCCTTAAAGACTTAGACTATTTTTTCTTTACATTTAACCTCCTATCACCCTTTATTATTTTGTCAATTTTCAGTAAATAACAGATATTGTCCTTTATTTAATTTACTAATTATGTAGATGTTTATACAAGATCAGAGTAAATTCAAAGGTTATTATATCAAAACAGAAAAAATGCAAGAAAAAGTCACTTTTTCAGCAAAATGTATCATTAATTTAACCTAACAAGTATCTCCATCCACTGTCATTTGTCAAGTTACATTGGTTTCACTGGTGAAAAAATGGTGCAGAAAATGGTGGTGGTATGGAGCCTCTGTACGGCCAAATGGGTCATATCTGATGACCATGAAAAGATGACAAACTGCATTTTACCTATATTATTTACATGTATTGATAGGTTTAATGGATCATCAGGTATTAAACATTTTAGATCAGTAGATGGCATTGGTTGGCGGTGCCGTTTAGGTCTTTGAGGGTCACCTATTTTAACCATCTTCATCTACTTTAACCATTTTAACCATTAAGCCATATGCTTCTGTTGTTGTGTTGCAGCCTTTGGAAATGCAAAAACCATCCGCAATGACAACTCGTCTCGTTTTGGGAAGTACATCGACATCCATTTTAACAAGAGAGGAGCCATAGAAGGAGCCAAGATCGAGCAATACCTTTTAGAAAAATCCAGAGTCTGTCGACAGGTGATTATATCTGTTCACCTCATTTTACTTTATTTAGTTTCACGAGTCGTGCATTTTCTGGTTTATGCTCTCTGTAGGGCGCAAAGTAATGTTAACTCATGTTCAAGTACTGAGTCTTTTTGTCTGTGCAGGCATATGATGAGAGGAACTATCACATCTTCTACTGCATGTTGAAAGGCATGACTCAAGACGAAAAGAAGAAACTGGGCCTGAGTAAAGCCACAGATTACACCTACCTGACCATAGTGAGAAGCATTTTTACTGTCATTTGTACATATGGTTGTATATGTTGTGTATATTTTGTTATTATGGACTTCTTTCTTTCTTATTTGACAGAAGTAGAATCAACCCACTAACTTCAGCATAAATTAGTTGAAATGCTTTTCTGTTGGGGTTAAACTATTTATTAACCTGTCTTTCTTCTGTTTTTGTCCTTTCAGGGTAACTGTACTGTGTGTGATGGCCGTGACGACATGAAAGAATATTCCAACATTCGCTCTGCAATGAAGGTCAAAACAAGAAATCATTACACTATATTATTATATTAGGAAAGAAATTTACCGCCCTCACGTTATAAAGCATGCTTACAGGAGATAAGTGCATCACATAGTGCTTACACTATTGAAAATACTGCCCATTATGTGTCTAGATATCACAAAAATGAAGCCATCTGTTAAAGTTTAGTGAATCTTCATCTTTTCTAAAGTGCATTTACGGTTTGTTTTTGCTCTGTTCTGCAGGTATTGATGTTCACAGACAAAGAGAACTGGGAGATTTCTAAACTGCTTGCTGCCATTTTACACATGGGAAACCTCAGATATGAAGGTAAAGTCTAACAGTGTTTGTGATTCGAATACATGTATTTCTCAGCTATGTTTTATTTATTTCTGTATCTTTCATTTGTTCTGGTTAGATTCCGGCACTGAAATGTCCACTAGTTTTTCGATCTTTTGACAACATTTTCATTAGTTTTATTTATTTTCACTTTGCTCTGTGCCAAAGCTATTGTCAGTCTGTCGACCTTTGACCTTTTAGCTCGTACCTATGACAACCTGGATGCCTGCGAGGTCGTACGCAGCCCTCATCTGACCACCGCCGCTACACTGCTAGAGGTGATGGACACACAAATACACAAATCCAACACAAATATAACAAAACAAAGATCTGTTTCCAATAAGAATTTCGTCCAAGTCTCAAACTCTGTGAGTAGAATAGAACAGATTGATAATCCTTTATTAGAGGAAGAGCAGTATTAACAATAAATGAAAATAACACTGGTCTACAATTTTTAGAAATGATTAGAGAAGGAAATTATGTTTTTAGGGGCACATACATACTCAATACAGTACTCAATTTACCAGCAAACTGTGGCCAGGAAATGAACATATTCACGCAGAAATTAATTAATCGTTAAGAAACAATTTCAGTAATTTAACAATATTTTACAGACATTTTTACTAAATTTAATATATTTAAAGTGGTCCATAGGGGGAGCTCAGCCACCACTTATCTACTCTACATGTTACTTGTGATTGGGGATCAACATTCATAAACTCCTCCAGAGAACACTTGTCTTCTGATTGAATTGGGAAAATGAATTCACATATTATATTAATGCCATAAACTGGACCTTCTGCTGACAGGCGGGGACCCATTTTAGGTCCCAACCCTCAGTTTGGGAAACACAGATCTAGAGGACAAGCTGACTGAAATTGACTGTCAATAAATGTAATGTTTAGTGTGTTATTAATACTTTTTAACTACAGTAAAAGTTAACTCACATGTTTTCCTCTCTGTGTCCAGGTTGACTGTAAAGATCTGATGAACTGTTTGACCAGTCGGACTCTGATCACCAGAGGAGAAACCGTCTCCACGCCACTCAGTATGGAACAAGCTCTGGATGTACGGGACGCTTTTGTTAAGGTACAAAACATTATTAGAACTGTCATTAATTGGACTGTGTTAATCAGCAGTAAAAACCCTGTGATGTCTGTCAGAGAAGCTAAAATATGTCTGACATATTTCTATTCTTATCTATCTATCCGTCTGTCTGTCTGTCCGTGTTTGTGCAGGGTATTTACGGCCGTCTCTTTGTGTGGATTGTGGAGAAGATCAATGCAGCCATCTACAAACCTCCCTCATCGCAGCCTAAATTTACTCGCCGTTCAATCGGACTCCTGGACATCTTTGGTTTTGAAAACTTCACTGTCAACAGGTACCAACACAATATTTTACTATCCTCAGTATTTCTTTGTTGTTTTTTTTAAGAGGTAAATCTGAAACCTGTCTCCTGCAGCTTCGAGCAGCTCTGCATCAACTTCGCCAATGAGAACCTGCAGCAGTTCTTCGTCCGTCACGTGTTTAAACTGGAGCAGGAGGAGTACAACCTGGAGAACATCAACTGGCAGCATATTGAGTTCACGGACAACCAGGATGCACTGGACATGATCGCCATCAAACCCATGAACATCATCTCACTCATCGACGAAGAGAGCAAATTCCCAAAGGTGCATATGAAATAAAATCAGTTTGCATCATGACTCAATGGTGGCATTAACCTTCCGGTATCTGGGTGGGCATATTCTGCTCACTATTGCACTTTTGTTATAAAAGGTCATATTATTTTTTCACAATTTGTATCAGGTCCGATTTTAAAAGTTGTTCATTTTTGCACAATTTTTATAACATATGCACCTTTAATTCCTGTACCAATCATCATCAAATCATCTCTAACGAGTTATTGTGATTTCTGTGAGAATCCACTTCCTGTCATTGTCTGTTTTTGTTTATTTAGATCATATGAGGGGCGGTTTCTTCTGTTATGAGACTCCAGGAACTAGTGTAACATGAATAACCATGCTTCATCATTGTTTCTACAGGGTACAGACACCACCATGCTGAATAAACTTAACTTCCAACACAAACTCAACACGAACTACATCCCTCCAAAGAACAACTACGAGACCCAGTTTGGCATCCAGCACTTTGCTGGAATCGTTTTCTATGAAACAAAAGGTCAGAGTCAATATATCTGTCCATGTTGCAGTACTTGAGTTAGAATAGACATGACTGTGTTTACTGTGTGCACATACTGTCAGCGTTCATGTGTGTTTGTGTTTACTGTAGGTTTTCTGGAGAAGAACCGAGACACGTTATATGGTGACATTATCCAGCTGGTCCACTCCTCCAAGAACAAGTTCATCAAGCAGATCTTCCAGGCTGATGTTGCCATGGTAACACAACATCACAAAACTTTACCAAAGAATTTGTGTTGTCAAGAAGTGATGCTCCGTCCACACTAAAGCAGATATTTTCAAAACGGATATTTTTGTCTACGTTTGTTCCTTTTGTCCACACTGTTTGACGTTGTGAAAACTGAAACTTAAAACTCTGTCCAGATTAGATTTTTATAAACTCCAGTTTGTTTGTATCTGTGTGTTCAGGGAACACATTAAGATTGTTAATCGATGGCATCACACCTCATTTTCCTCATGTCTGTTACTGCTTTGCATAATGAAACTGCACCTGAAACATCAAATCCAGGTGTATAAGTCAGTGTATGACCTGCAGTAGATGGAGGTCATTACAGATACCTTTGGGAGACAGACTGGACCAGCGACACTTAAAGTAACACACATTTACAACTGAATGTGTTGTTGCTGCTTCACCTTCATGACAGATTAAAGCCTCAGCGTCTGCTACGTCCAGTATTATCCACGGTGTCCACAGGTTGGACAGCAACAGCTATGGTTTGTCTGGGACTTCGGCCCAGCTTGAACGCATTTTTACACTGTATAGACACACATATTTTGTAAAACTAAGGCCGTGTGGGCAGAATTTATTAAGAAACACAGAAAAAAATATCTGTTTCAAATAATATTTGTGTTGGTGTGGACAGGGCATGAAAGTCAGTATATTATCATCACATTGCAACAGCAACCAAGATACTTTTCTACAATTATGGGCTGATAGCTGGCCTCAAAAAGCACCACAGTTTCACCGTTTTGCCCCTAACCCTGTTGGGCTCATGTTGAATAAGTTATATTCCTAAGAAGTGAAACGTAATTCTGAGTTCTGCGTTTGTAATACGATGAATTTGGCTGAAACTGGGATGGAATAAATGGAAAATGCAACTTAACTCTTAATTCTTTTGCTTTATATAACAAGAGGATCTCACATCTACGAACAGGCCCGGCCGTTACCACTCTGCTTCTTCTCCTTTGGCATGTCCTGCTTTACTCGCATGTTTCTCAGTAATGTCCAGCTCTAAGCTAACATTACTGTCTGTTCTTGTCTTTCCTCTGTGTCTGTTTGTATTTGCATGTATCTTTGTGCTGCTTCTTGCCAGTTTCTGTGCAGTTATGCTCCTGGTAGTTCAGTAGGTCAACCTGCCAACACTCTTCCCAAGGTAAAACTAAATAAAACAAACCTGAGTCCCCAAACATGACACCCCTCATTTCATTTCAATTTCACCTTCATCTTTCATTTTCATCTCCCTAATCTTCATTTACATTAGAAAAAGACAGAACCCATAGCCTTTTCATTGGTCTTTATGCTGACATATGTTTAGTGTCGTTCATCCCAGACCCAGTGCTACTTTTGTGTCAGTTCCCAAATGAATTTTTCTCTCTAACCTTTCGTAACTGATTTATCATAATTTATTTCAATATTCTCTTTTGTATTTAGATATTTTCCAGTGAAAATCAAGTATTTTCTTAAATTTCATTTCTCTGATCATGTAGATGTTTATAAAAATTCAGAATAAAGTTGAAGGTTGTTATATCATAAAGAGAGAAAACGCAAGAAAAGTGACTTTTTCGGCAAACATTAATAATTGAATGTAAAAACAAGTGTGTCCATCCACTGCCATTGATCCAACTCCATGGGTTTTACTGGTGAATCAGTGTTGTAGAAGGTGACGGTGTTTCCACATTCACTACGGACTGCATTTTACACCAGTTAGTTACATGTATTGATAAAATTAGTGGATCAACAGGTATTAAACAGTTTAAGTCAGTAGATGGTTTTGGTCAGTGGTTGATGTTTGGGTCTTTATGGGTTAAACACTCACTCAAACCCAGAGATATTCACTCTGAGTAAAATAAACTTCAATACATCCTGTCTGAGAAGTTGAAACCAGTAGTTTATTATTTTTTCTCTTTTGATCAATAGATTGTTGAAAGGAAATATTTGAAATAATTCTTTGCTGTCAGCTAATCATTTAATTGACATTCTATTGTTCTACTCTTTTAGCTTAACAAAGACTTTTCTATTTAGAGGCAGAAAAGGAGGAAAAAGCTTAGTGTCACAGCTCAGGAAGAGACAAAAATCAGCCTTCATTGTCTCTCTCTCACTTTTTGCACTGTTTTCACTTTTTGTGGTCGTGACACCATGTTTTTTAGGGGGCGGAGACCAGGAAGCGCTCGCCCACCCTGAGCAGTCAGTTCAAGAGGTCTCTGGAGCTGCTGATGAGAACACTGAGTGTCTGCCAGCCCTTCTTCGTCCGCTGCATCAAGCCCAATGAATACAAGAAGCCCATGGTGAGTACCTGCAATCTCCGTCCATACGCTTATAGAAAAAAAGGTTGTTTTTAGGGATTTGTTGAACTAGTGGTGCAGGAGAAACTCAGACCTTCTCTATACAAGTTCAGTCGATAAAAGTATTAGATTATGTCTTTTTATTATATGTATTCATAAAGTCATGTGACCAAACAAGACCAGAAACAAAAGCAGTGTTCACGCAGTCATGAAACACCTTCTTATTTAACTCCTACATGTTATTTTCTAGGCCAAGAACACTCCTAAAATGAACTAAATTAACCTGAAGTTTTGGAAAAGTCATGTGTAATGTTATCTGTCTTGAAATTCAACAAAACAAAAGCCATGATAGCACACCTTTAATTGAGGCATGTTTTTGTTAAAACCCTCTTTTGAGGTGATAAAATGGTTTCAGTTTTTCTTTTGCTTTAAAGTCGGTGTCAGACTGTTACATGATTCTGAAGCTTCTTAAAAAACAAATTCATCCATTTTAATTTTCAGCATTAAAATGTCTTTAGTAACTGATTGATAATATTACTTTTGTAAACTTGCTTTAACTTCTCTCTTAAATACATGTTTGGGGAAGAAATTGTAAAATTTTTATCACTTACTCAGTGGCGCAACATGAAGTGCATGAAATACACTGTTGCTCATAAAGTTGGAATAATTTTATTTTCAGACCCATTCCTCTATTTATTCCTATTTATAAACATCAGTAATAACCTTTGACCAGGTGCAGGATTACATACTGAGTCCCAGTTTCACTTTATCTATCAAGAATAAAACACATTATTACAATCATTACATGAGAAGAGGTAAAAGTAATTTATTTGAACTTCATGGACAACTGTGTAATTAAATCCTGAAAATAAAATATGTATAAATTAATTTACTTTGCAAGTACTTCTATAATTTGCACTTTTCAATGTGGACTGGTAAATAATAAAAGTTAAAATATAAATTGAGACACTCATTGGTTTTAATGTCTGATTAGTGTTTGTAAATCCATTTTTACTCAGTCAGTCATATTCACACCACGTCTTGAATGAAAACCTCTTTCAGTCGGGTTTGCTTCATGCTTCTGCCGCTTGGCAGGGTCGTCCTTGGAAATGAGAATCAGTTCTCAACCAACTTACCTGGTCAAATAAAAGCTAAATAAATTAAATAAACACCATCAATTGCAGAATTACTATCAAAGTAAATTCTGACATTAGGTTCCATTAAAAGCGCTAGATTTGTTTTAACTACACACTTGGTCACGATCCCCCAGCTGAGAAACTGATTCTATTGGCTTTAATCTGACAGTCTATCGATTAAACGCTCCTGTTTCTGTAGTTGTTTGACAGGGAGCTGTGTGTTCGTCAGCTGAGGTACTCGGGTATGATGGAGACCATTCGGATCCGCCGGGCTGGATATCCAATCCGCTATACCTTTGTGGAGTTTGTGGACCGATACCGGGTGCTCATGCCTGGAGTCAAACCAGCGTACAAACAGGTGAAATGGAACTGCAGTTCTGTGTGTCTTGTATTGATATGAATTCACTGTGATATAGGATAGAGACTACATTAAGAACCTTTATAGATGAAGTGATTTCCACGAGGAGCTTCTGTTGGATCTAAATCAATACTCCTACTGATACCATCCCCACTAAATACCCCCAATAAATAAACTGATTATCCATCTCTAAATATATCTGAATCACTGAACAGCAACTCCAGGTAAACGGACCAAGTAATTGGAACTGAACATCTAACTGTAAAACATGTACATGGGAGTGATTTGTATTTTATTTCCCAGCATCTGCCAGTCCTGACTGTAAGTCTGTAAAATGTCCTGTCTCTAATTCCGATGAAACACACGTGTGATTCTATCAGGTCACTGTGCAGTTTTTCCCACAATCCAACAGCAGTCTGTTTTCTTTGGACCTCCACATGTTATGGTTTCCTCCCTATCTCTGCTGTTTGGATTGGACTGTGGAGAAAAATAAGCTGTTTGGACCAGGTTTTTAGTGTTTTTTGCCTAAAATGATGATGATTGTTAATCTTTTATTTAATCAGATAGGAGTCTAATTAAGAAGTCTGTCTTGGTAAAGAGAGGTGAAGAAACATCAGCAATCACAAAAATAACAAAAATACTGAACAAGCCACTGCTGTACTTAACAAATTTGGGACTCCAGGTGTTTTGATCAGAATTGGTGACTTGGGGACTCGTCTGCTAACACATGACAGTGGTTCTACCAGTTGATCACAGCTGTGATATGGTGATCAGCAACACAGATCACTAAGTACTTAAAATGGAAAAAAGAAAATATGAAGTGAAGACATACATGGCTCCAGAGGTGATTTTGAGACTGTGCATTTTTTGGGGAAGGGGGGAAGTCTTTCACCAATTCTAAAAGTTGTTTCTCCGCGGTTCTCATCCCATCTGGTCACTTTCTGATGATTTGGTCAAAGGCCTTGTGGTGATGTCGGTCTCTCAGATACTGATCCAACTGATCAGGTGCTCTGAGTCAAAATGGAGAAGATGTCTTGTATATTCCTCTGTGTTCGTGTCCCATTAGGAGGACTTGAGGGGAACCTGTCAGAGGATCGCGGAGGCTGTGCTCGGCAGAGATGACGACTGGCAAATGGGAAAAACCAAGATCTTCCTCAAGGTAGTACTAGTACTGAATTATTTTAGCAAAGATTCAAAGATTTTTATTTTGTCAATTCACTAAATCTCACCTTGAAAATAAAAAAGCCATGCAAAAATCTTTAAAAAGAGGTAAAAATAGAATAAAAATAAATAGGTGGTGTAAAGAATAAACTATAATGGAGTATAAAGGAGATATGCAAGTCTATTTACAATAGCAGCAGTTGTGAAAAACAGCAACGGATATGAGGTGAATAATGGATCAGAACAGCATCAGATATGACAGTAACAGCAGCAGGTATGACAATAGTGCAATATTTGTAATAAAGTCATCAACAAGGTGAGAGTATTACAGAATGTAGTCTACTGAGTCTTTGTGCAAGCGTATAAATAAATTATTGATTCATTCTCAAATGTAGTGAGTGTATAATGTGCATGTGTATTAAAGACATCAACAGTCACGGTATTGTTCAAGATGTGAATGAAACTGGGATGCAATGTTTCTATCATATTTGCATCATTGAAGTCTGATTTATTTATACATAATTATCAGTAGGAGCCCTGTGCTTTTAATAGAAATGAGACCAATATTATGTATCTGTACATCTATATTTGCTCTCACGTGAATTGTGTATGTTTTGTGTGTTTTGTGTTTCTGCTCAGTGAGAGAACGGGTTTGGTCATAGTTGGTGGATTCAGTTCTGTTAGATTATATTAGATTAAATGAGATTAGATTAGATTAGATTAGATAGAACCTTATTAATCTCTTCGTCAGAGCGATCAGGAAATTAAGGTTCCAATAGGAAGACAATAGTAATAACAATAGCTATAAAAAATAGTAGTAGTGTTAATTGGTTGCTATGGTAATGCTGTCATTTCTCACCCCCAGAGGCTGAGTGGAAATATTAGCTGGAGATGCTTTAGACTTGTTTTCACAGTATTAAAACCTTCTGCTGGTCTGGTTTCTGTTTAAAGAACAAAAAGGACAAGTTTTAAGGCAGCATTATACTTACCAACAAAGTGACGGAGTCAAAATAAAGCTAAAATTTTGACTTGATGCACCTGATCCCCAGGTGTCACATACAGGACACTTGGGACATGTCTCCTACTTCCATATAAGGTTGAAACATCGGCTTTATTTACACAAAACTGCCGTATATTTGCAGGTTTGAGTCTAACTGCGTACTGCTTGCTGGACAGGAAACAGAACAGGACATGGGATGTGCAGGGGGGTGACGGCAGGGCACTGTCCACATTTCCCAGACAGGACGTGGTCACATGAGCCAGAGGACAGATGGACAGATGGACAGATCACAAGACAGATAGACAGAAATTTAACAGTTGGAGTTCCTTTTACATGTCATGTTTTTCTACTGGAAGGAAAAAGTGCTGTAACTGTAGCTCTGTGTCACCTTTTCCCCATTTGAGTGGGAACACAAACAAACCTCACTTCACATTTAGGGACATTTGTCATTTTGTTGTTTGTTGCAGAGTTGGGGAGAAGCTCCATGTTGAAAATGGGGTAAAATATTGTTATAGGCCATGAGCTATTGTGAAGGCTCTGTGTCCGGCATCGTCTTCGTCTTCATCATCTTTATTAGCAATTTTTAAAAACATCTTCTCTCATGAAACTACTGGTCGGGTTAATTTCAAATTTTATGTGTATCTTCCTTGGGACAATGTCTACAAAGTCTGTTCACAGTTTTAAGAAATTTGGGTTTTTTAATTTTTTTATGAATTTTTTGATATACTGTATAACAAATTTTCCTTTACTTATAATGGTCCATATTTTGATGGTTTATAACATGGAAATTGTTACAGATATCAATTTAATTACTTTTGATCACTGATAGAAGTCATATATGGACTTTGATTGAATTAGTTGAGTTCTCCTCCAGTGAAAGTACCACCTACTACTACTGGGAGATTGATCTCCTGCATCAGGACCACAGGACTCTAACATAGAACAGAACCTGACAACCTCATACATTCAACTTTTTATTGATTCTTGATAGAAAATGATGCTGAGCTACAGGGCCATTGGTCCATTTTTCACATTTAACTTAGTGCTTCATCTTGTCTTGTCTAAAATACAACAACCAGAAACATGTCAGAGGCCCCAAAAAAATAAACCTCCTTCATTACCGACCTGGCTGTTGCATTTTCCACTCGTGCAAAACCCATTGCAATTGTGAGTTTCAACTCTTCAATGCTTGATGGAATTTTGTCATATTTTAGGTGGGATTCACTGACTGCAAAATTCCTGACCAATACTGATAGATTCGTTTATTCAGTTTCCGAACCGCTTAGTTATTCTGAGGGTCATGGGGATGGTGGGGTCTATCCCATTTACCAACGGACAAACAAAACAAACTCTCAGTCTCATGGACGTGCTTCACATAGAATGACGCAGGTTCAGGTCTAAATTGTACATGTCTATTTGGACCTCATTATAACAACATATAATTCCTCATAATGTTGATGAACCAGAGCCTACAGATGTCATGCATTTTGAGTTCCTATCTGTTATTTATCTCCTCCGTCTGCTGCTGTAGGATCACCACGACATGCTGCTGGAGATAGAGCGAGACAAGGCCATCACTGACAAGGTCATCCTCATCCAGAAGGTGGTACGAGGTTTTAAGGACAGGTAGGAACATTTACAGCATTCCTTGATATCTTTTTTGTTTTTTCCAGAGATGCCAAAATTGATCGGATTGGTAATGAAGGTCACAATATACTTATTTTAAAATCTGTGAAATCCACATCTTCACCTGTTGGTTTTCACCATTTTATAAACTTATTGATTGATCGGGAAAATACTATACAGATTGAATAGATAATTTGTTGCAGCTCTGGATATCACCTTTAAAACAGTAACTTATTAATGTTCAATTTCTACCAACAGATCTAACTTCTTGAGGATGAGAAAAGCAGCTGTGTTGATCCAGAAGACGTGGAGAGGTTATCAGTGTAGGAAGAATTATGGAGCTGTGAGTGTTTTTATTGACATTGCACACAGGCAGCTGTGACACAACATGATGCACAGTGTAAATAAAGTGAACATCATCTGTCATTGTCCCCTCTGTTGTTTCTGTCTTCTTCTGTAGATGCGAGCCGGCTTCTCTCGCCTCCAGGCCCTGGTCCGATCCAGGAAGCTGTGCGCCTCGTATCACGTGGCTCGTCAGCGAATCACACGCTTCCAGGGTCGCTGTCGTGGTTTCCTGGTCCGCCGGGCGTTCAGACACCGGCTCTGGGCCGTCATCACCATCCAGGCGTACACCAGAGGAATGATCGCCCGCCGCCTCTACAAGAGACTGAAGGGAGAGGTACAGACATGGAACGCCGGCACCTACACAGACATGTGACCATCAATGTGGAGATAATTAACTAACAAAACTTAACAAATAAAGCAAGTTTTAATAATGATATGGAACACACATTATATTTAGTCTGTTACAGTTTATTACTGCTCTTTACTTGTGACAGAATGAATTTTGTAGTTGCTGAGATTTGGATCTCATGTTTTTTCCTACTTTTTTACCTAAGAAGAGTGATATAAATATGCAGTTAAACTAAAAAAGCCAAAAATATAATGTTGGTAAAAGATTTTCATTCTTGTAATGTCTGAATATAAACTTAAACTGAGATGCATTATGTGGCAGAATTGTCAAACCTCATCATTGAAATGGACTCACAGCGCCATCTGCTGTTGTGGAGGTGAATTACTCAGGGCGTTCATCAGCTCAATCGTGGAAGATGATTTATATGTTTTTTAGATTTGTTATATACTTATAACATGCAGTAACTGTCTCTGAAGCATATTTTGCAAAAAAAAAATTACTTTGTTAACCAAACTGTGTCAGTGAAGTACTTCTAAAACATGTTACTGACTCAATATACTGTGCACAATGACAATAAAGGCTTTCTATTCTATTCTGTTAATTTCTATAGTTTACCTTAACATAATGTAATCAGTGTAGCTGCTGTTTGTTTCTTCTCTTCAGATTAAGTTAATTCATGAATCTTTTTATAACATTTATTGACCTGTTTACATTATCACATAAATGATGCTGTGTTTACATCCAGCATCCACACTATTCTGATCTTATAAATTCCCATAAATGGAGCATTCTCAATACATTGCTGATGTTGTTTTAGTTCAGAAACTCCAGGGTTGTACCATGATGCCTGTTATTATATCAGTGTTATTAGTCACACAGGAGGAGAGTATGTTGATCCAAATGATCTCTGTAAAGCCATAAGACATACTGCAGACGGAGAGGTTAAGAATAGAGGTTGTTTATGTACCATTCATCATAACACAAGCCCTTGTTATTGTTTCTGATGAACATTCTCTTTTCTCTGTGACTTCAGTACCGCCGGAGGTTGGAGGCCGAGAAGATGCGTCTGGCTGAAGAGGCCAAACTGAGGAACCAGATGTCTGCGAAGAGAGCTAAGGCTGAGGCAGAACGCAAACACCAGGCAAGTTTAATAGCAACCCTGACAGCCGGAGTTTCATTTTAACACCACAGCATCTATTCAACATCCACATCCAAAGCGATGGCAGTTATAGACGAGGATGTGGAAACTAGAGATAAACTGATTAATTGTTATGGTGAATTTTAGACATACTTAAGGCATTATCAGTGTCATATTTTTTGACTTTGGGATCATTATTCATTCAGTTGGTTCAGAGTTAACCCTTACATCCACAAGTGTCTAGAATCTCCACTCTTCCATTAGTGGGTAAGAAATGGCCCATGTTAAAATCAATGTGCTTTTGTTGTTTTGTCATGTTAAAAATTATCATTTGTATATTTTGGTCCACAAAAGAATGATTTGTTTGAAATGTTATTTTCTTTTTCTTTTTTTCTTTTCTTTTTTTTTTTTTACATTTTTGACAATTATATAATGTAAACTATATATGTGTGTGTGTGTGTA
>JAPQRQ010000008.1:31444042-31461100 GCA_037367365.1 Apogon talboti | reverse complement strand
TGAAAAGGTAGCTGTTAAAAGATTAAAGTGGTTACAAGGATGTGTGTTTGTGTGTGTGTGTGTGTGTGTGTGTGTGTTTGTGTGCAGTGGCCAGGCTAAGCATGGGTAAATAGATCACCACTTGTCGAGACAGCTGTTTTGACCTTTTTATATAAGAAAATAGTCCTGATGTTTTATTCACACAGCATGCTAATCTTTTATTCAACACAGCAATATACCAATCTGTAAGAGCAGTTTAGAGCAATAAGAGCTGCATGTCGCAAGGTTTCAGTCTCCAGATGAAAAGAAATAAATCAACAGAAATGGCTTGCTTTGACATTTGGAGGCAAAAAAAACAAAACAACAAAAAACACCTGCAATTATGAGGATTTCCTTTTTTAAAAAAATTTATTCTTTAAATGCTGCATTGATCTGATGTGTTTATTTAAAGCAACTCATGCTGGATGGGAGCCGGTTTGAGTGTATGCTTAAGGACTCTTCACCGCACTCTGCCGCAGATGTAGAGCGCTCAATTCAAACATACCAACTAGCAACTAAATGATTTAAGTGATTACTCAACACAAGAAAAAACTACTTTGATAACCATTTTAGTCACTTTCAACAAGCAGAGGCTCTGTCCTTTTTGCAACAGTAACCTCTTTTGCAGCTTCATTAAGAAATGTGACTCATAATGGGAACTTTAGCTGAAGGAGCTAAAGAAAGAAGAAGCTGATAGCGCAGGCTTACTGAGGTATGTGATTGCAGCTCAGGACAACAAGGAGCTCTCTGTGTCAACCTGGAGAAAGGAGGGAGAGATTTTGGCTTCACCAGCCTTGTGGGCATGAAGGGAGGAGGGGTGTGCATAGGGTTTATCAAGTATCCAATGCAGAGGATGGGGAGAGGGCTGTAAGAAAACAGGGAGGGAAATGAGAATGCAGGATCATTTTGCAGGGGAGGATGTTTTCAAACAATGACCCTTGTGTCCTCCAGTTTGTCACCAAGCGGCATGTTTGGTTTGTTTGTGAGGGTTGGAAGGGTCCGATTAGGAGGGGTAATTAGGGTCATTACACATGCACAGTTGATGTAATGGTCCGGAACATTGCTGATCAATTTCTTCCTCCTACCATCGTACCAGTGCTCCTATCAATTTTCCATAACCTCAGTGTGCATTCCAACAACCCAGAATGAAATGTTACCATTGTACGTTTGTGCATATAATCTAATTTGTAACTAGAAGATCCACTGCTGATTTGCCTTTCCTTGTGCCTTTTCCTGCAATTCACATGCCTTCTCCCGTAGCTTTACTTATTTATAAGTTTCGGCAAAATAAATTCTTTGAGTAGGGGTAAAGAAGGAGAGTTCCTTTTTCTCTTTCCTCTTTTTCTTTGCTTGAAGCACAAATCATGCCAGCTATTCTAGTAGGCCTGATTTGTTACTATATAATGTTAGAGTTAAAAACCTATTAAAATCCACTAGGTTACTAGCAAACCCATTTCAGGGTTCCATCTGATGGAAATTTGTTTTTCCAGCCACATGTTAAACAAAGAAACTATAAAATGTTCCCTTTTTAATGAAGTTCCATGCATTTTGGCCTTAGTCTGTTTCAAGCCTAATCCTAGGATGGATGTCATGTAACTTGGGCCTGTTTTGGTTATAGTTAGGGTTCAAATCATGGTTTGGTTTAAATTACACCAAATAATATCCAATTGTCATTTTGGTTTTTTACTGATCCTATCACTAAACTGTTAAAACACCATAACAATAGCATACAATAACTACAAATGTTGGTACGACCCAGTTTTTTCTTTAAGAAACTACATGGAGTAGTGTACAGTACAAACATATGACAACAGTTTAGTTCAGTAAAAAAGTGCATCCCTAAAACAAGTCATTTTTTTCATTCCACCATTGATAAAGCTATACCATTTTGGTCTCAGTTGTCATAATATTTGCTTAAAGTGGTGCATGTAAAGCTGCTGCAGATCAATACAGCATGCTGAAATGAAACCCTTCAAGCATTTATTTTGTGTTGTCGCTGGGCTATTGGTGACAGGATCAAAGGTTAAATCAATCCAGAATGTGTCCACACTGCAAAACATAATGAGGCCATGAGGTTTGTAAGTAAACCTATGGAGACATGTTTTTCACCTGATGTGTCTTCCCCCCCCCCTCTAATCCCTTTAAATTTATATTCCATTCAGTTCTCAAATGCCCGATGTTTACTTGAGAGAAGATGCAACTTAAATATTAATGATTTTATTAGCTATCCTGAGTCCAGAGGCCATTAAAGGAGGCTGTTTTGGAATAAAACCTGTCATTCCGCTTGATCATAATGAATAAAAATGGCCTCTGTGCTGTAAAACCAATAATGACTTCTAGGTGAGCAGATCATGACCGGCCTTTGAGCCTCAGTGTTTGGCCACTAAGGTCTCCATGGACTAATGTGAATGTAAGCAGTGTGTGTCAGTTACTGGATAAATGGGATGGGGGGGTGTACATCCCAAGCTGAAGGGTGGTCTTAAAAGGCTTAGTAGCATCCACTAAGACCTTGTGTTCTGCCCCTTGCCTCCTCAATAGAGCAAAGCTAATCTGGGTCTGCTTAGGGCTGCTTTTTTCGTCTCTAGGGCAACTGTCTCCCTCCCGCCTTTGCTTTCTTTTCCCCTCTCTTTCTGTTTCTTTGCGCCTCAACCTCAGCGACTGTCTCAACTGTCTCGCTCAAGGACACTTTGACTGGACATATTTGTTGATGCACATGCTGTATACCACCAAAAGAAGTGTTGACCTTTAAACCAGCAATTCATCTGTCAAACCACTTGGGTAGAAACCTGCTGCTGGTGTGTAGAGGTCTCCATCAGGCTTAGTGGGTCTGTCATACTCTGACTGCCTCTGTGAAATCTTAACTTGAAATTCTAAGCATGGTTTGGGGAAAATCAAGGATACTATAAAAACACACAGCTGTTTTTTTTTCTCCCACACTAGAGTGAAAGAACAGCTTTAGACAACTGCTACAAATTCACCTGATGGAAGACATGTTGCAATCAACATAATTTTAGGTACTTTTGAAGCACAGGACCTCAGTTTTGCAGTTGGCTTTAGAAACGCGTCCTCTCAATATGTTCTAACATAGCAAACATTTAAATCACACGGCTCATCAGCTGTTTCCACTTGAAGAAACTTGAAGGGCCTCTTCCTGAAAATTCCCATAAAGACATTTTCATTTTCTTTTACAGATAGCTAAGGAATCTGGTTTTGTTTAGGGCCTTGTATTGGCGAGAAGCTTGCTCATATAGTGTTGTATCATATAGGGTTTCTGATCCAGATTATTGTAAAATACTTTTAAGTAAGGTAATATATTGTGTTTTTTTTCCTTGTTGTACACATGTAACACCCATCACAACTGCACGTACATAAAATCAGAATAAAATAACATTTCAGTGGAAGAGTAATGCAGTGTTTAGGGGTTTAAACAGCACATTGTGAAAATGGCCATAAGTCTTTACATATATATGAGAAATTATTATTAAACATAGGCTTTACTTACATTACCTACATTCACCTAATTACCAAGTTTCACATTTATTGCACTTAAAATAATCAATATAGTTAATTATTTGGAATGTAATTATGACCAACCAACCAACTGACAACATCCCTTGGTTTTGCTTCGGATGAAACGGCACAGTCTATTTTTTTTCTTCTCTCAGAATTTGCCATTAAAGACATTAAAGACACAGATTTCAGTATCATAATAGATTTGTTGACCTGTGCTTTTTGCATGCAACTGTCCCAACAGAGTCATTTAAAGAAAACAAACTGTGTCTTGGATATAAATATATGCAGTTGTTCCCTCCTCATGTCACTATCTCTGCCCCTCTTCGCTGACTCCCAAGGGTCATGGTGTCAGCTGTTGGACAATAGGACAGCTGTATCCAGATCAGCCAAAGACCCACAGGCCCCCAGGGGTGGGATTAAGCCAATTAGTAGCTGTCAATCACTGTGACATATCATGGACAGCTAGATCAATACTTGGAAGATTAGGGAGAGGGTGGAAGACTCGGCGGGACAGATGAAAAGAATGGAGGCTGGCAGTGAAGACACTGGGTACATGGTGGCGGCCAGCAGGTATGGCCGGATGAAGGGATCAAGAAGAAACATTAAAGAACTGTGGCGACTACAAGATGGATGATGGAGATTTGAGGAATGTCTAGACCAAAAAAACAAGTGTAAAGAGAACAGATAATATGCCAAACCAAGGCTTATTCCACTGTATTCCATTGTTTTTTGCCATTGATGCATTACAGTATGTAAGGTCTTCACTGCGATAAAGTAGCGGAAATGATTAAAATAGAAGAGAGAAGTGTAGATGCAGAATAAAAAGATGTATGCCAGAAGCGGATATGCAAAACGGGCTGTTAGAGGACAAAGAGGAAGGTAAAGTAGGCAAAAATAGAGAAAGACATTCAGAGATAAATAAAGACTAGCGCCAAAATAAAGCACAGCCTCAGCCTGGAACCCCAAGAGATGCTAAAAAATGAATAAGGGTGCAAATCATCTCCCCTTCTTTCCTGATCATTTCTCTCCATCTCCCATCTGTTTTGCATTTATGTGCACTGTATTCCAAAGACTTTTTTTAATGGGAGAAAGAGAGAGAGAGGGGGGTGAATTTGTTTATCATGGTTAGGGACATCAGAAGATTTCATCTACACTTGACAGCTGAGGGTGAAAAAAAATGGCCCCAGCAGAGAATCAATAGGCCTTAGAGAGGGGAAAGACAGAGAGGGAGGGGATATCTCTGGAGGGGGAAGAAAAGCGAGAGATGAAGCAAAAAGGAAATGAGAGGAAAAGAGGGGAAATAGGGATGCAGATGGGTAATAAAGAAAGATGGCATCTAATTCAAGTAAAAAGATGTGAAGGCTGCATTAATAGTGCCTAAAGACAGTGGAGTCATTTGAATCAAGAGAGCAGCAAATAATGAAATAAATGATAGAAAGCGGAGAGACATGGAAAGGAGTGGAAGAGGAAGGATGGAGGTTTTTTTTGTTTTTTTTAAAAAACACATCTGTCACAACCAAAGTGAGAACAAATTTGCCATCAATAGCAAATAGCTACTGTTCCCTTTCAATGTTTTTGAGATGAGTGAGGGTGAATGGACTGTAGAATCGCACAATATAGGGCCACAGAGGCAGCTAATGGATGGGGAGGAAGGCGACAAGAAGAGGAGAGGAAATGAGCACAGAGAGGGAAATCGAAGAGAGACTAAAGGAAGGGAAAAGTGTGAGAATGCTGGGTATGTGTAGAAGAAAAGAGGTAAAGGAAAGGGGGTAAAACGGGTAGAGGATGCTGACATTAGAACAAAACACACTTTAAACATAGCACAGGGAGTAAATGGAGAGATATTAAAAGCACACAAGATGAACAAGAAGAGGATGAAAATGGGAGACGAAATGTTGATTTAGAAGATGGAAGCCAATGTTTAAAAGCATGGATAAGTGACAAAATGGAAAGGAAAGGCGTAAAAACTAGCGAAAAGGAGGGGAATAAAAAGGAGGGTAACATCTTGTAACATCTGGCACGACTCTCCAAAAAAAAAAAAAGTTCTTCAGCCTTTTCAATTTGTGGGTTTGGAGTGTGTGAGAGGGTGTGTGTGTGTGTGTGTGTGTGTGTGTGTGTGTGTGTGTGTGAAAGGGATTGGTATTGGTTGGGGGTTTGTTAGTCTAAAGCAGTGATGCACAAAGACACACCAACTAAAGCCTGCCACACTCACTTATACACGCCTGGATGGATGCAGAGAGAGGAGATTGAAGGTTTTGCAGAGGAGAGGGGTGGCAGCTCGATAGGAGAGATGGATGAAGAGACGGACGGGAGAAGAAGGAGGAGAGAGGAGGACAGATGGAGAGGGACGAACAGGATGGGATGGCACGGAGGTGGGGGGGGTTGAGGAACAACGGGGGCGAGACGACGGGGAGGGCCGGGAAGGGACGGGAGTCTGAGGAGAGATTTGTTTTTGATTGATTTCCCTCACTGTCCAAGGCCACGCACTCGTGTAATCATCAGGAGGATTTCTGATCAGTACTCTTTAGACACCAGCTCCGTCTGCCTGATGGCAACACACACACACACACACACACACACACACACACACACATACATCCGGCAGTGGTGTCTTCAGTTCTCAGATATTCATAGACATACCCCCATAAACTAAACATAAACCTTTAAATGTGGCATTAAGTTACTTATCATTTTCCATATCATGTCTATTTTTCTCTAACCTAAAGGGCTTTTCTGTTCGTCTAAATCACAAAACTGATCTTTTCCCTAAACGTCTGAATTTGTTTTCCACCTTCCACCTTTTGGAGATCATGAATTGATCTTTTCTTTCTCTTTGCAAATTGTATTTTACTTAAAAGTTCACTACTGATTTAGAGGGACTGTTTATACTTCATACATCTAACATTGAGGTCAGATTATTTTAGTAAACAAAGGCTAAAACTAGCAGTTCATGAATAGAAACAGAGCTGCAGGTACAAAAAATGAGCCTGTTAATAGGTCATGATCCTTAAGAATTAAATGTGCTTACATTATTAGGACTTTAATAAACAATTGATTACACATCATAAATGTTGTCATGCATTCTTTCATCCAGTCTTCTGCAAGCCAAGGCTTTCCTCATCATCTGTGAAATAAACTCCTGGTAAGCTGAAGGAAAACCTAACTAGAACATGTCAATTCAAAAGAGTAGAAATAATACTAAAAACTTACTAAAATGTACAACTAAAACTAAAACTACACTGAAATCAAAAATCCAACTGAAAGACTAAATCAAAGAAAAACTAATGAAAATTTCAGAAGTATAACTCTTTGTGTGCCTACCCCTTTATTCCATTTCTGTTGTGTTCAGTGTCTATTCACCTCTTTAAAAGTGTATTCTGTCTGTTCTTTGAAATCTTAACAAGCATATTTTCCGCCTGTTTTAACCCTTAAGGAGGTGCTGAATAATTCATCGGGTTGCGCTCCCACTAGTTTTGCTAATGGCCCAGTCACAAAGCCATACATTTGTAAATGAGGGTAATCCACCTTTATGGGATCTTGTGTGTGTGTGTGTGTGTGTGTGTGTGTGTGTGTGTGTGTGTGTGTGTGTGTCTGCCTCGGTGGGTCAGGCTCTCTCAGGTTTTAAGACAAGGAGCGTTTTGTCAAACAAGAATTCTGTGTGTGTGTGTGTTTAGCTGTTGAGTGCTGAGTTCTGCCAGGATTTGTAGCTGCGCCACCACAATGACCCTTTCATCCCACATCCATGCGATTGTGTGTGTGTTTGTGTAGGCCTCTTTTCTGTGCGACCCAATCTCAATCTCTTTATCTGTCCAGAACAATAAAAGATGGAAGGCCTGGAGGGAAAGACACAAATGGACAGACGGCAGCAAGATAGGCAGACGGACAGCAAGTGACAAACAAAGCTGTTTAATTCCGGTCACTAACGTGGCCTCAGCACACACAACCTTTAATCACTATCTGTCAAAACTGGCAGAGCTTCTATATCTACTGGCGCACGTCTTCCATCACCACGTCTAACTGTAAGCACTTAAGACAACACTTATACACTGTCGCAGCTTCTCTTTTTACCACATAGACTGGACTGCTGAATGCTGGGAAATTGATCCCCAGTTGCAATAACATCTTAAATGTGAGCCTCCTGGTAGAAAGTACTGCAGGTGGACCGCAGAGTTCTTTTACAATAGATAAATAACATGTTTTTTAACTCTTTGCAGCCATTTCCATTAGCTTTCACTTCAGGTTAGGCGTATAACACGGTAAATAAAAAAATGTCTAGGCACTGAAAATACTTGTGGTCTATAAATTATAGATTAAATTGTAGATTAAATTTTAGTTTGTATTTACCCCATGAAAACCTAGTGCTACTTTTGCGGCAGCTCCCAATTTAATTTTTCTCTCTATTTAATTTTCTTAAGTAATTTGTCACCATTTATTATAATATTGTCTGCAGTATTTTTCAGTGAAAATAAGGTATTTTCCAGTATTTCATTCACTGATCATGTAGATGTTCTTAAAATTCAAAGGGTATTCTATCACGAACAGAGAAAACTGAAGGAAAAGTGCCTTTTTTCATCAACAATATCAACAACTGAACATAAATCCAGTGTGTCCATCCACTATCATTGATCCAACTCCATGGGTTTTACTGGTGAATTAATGTTGGAGAAGATGACAGTGTTTCCATGGTAACTACAGAGCCTCTGAACGTCCAAATGGGTCATATCTGATGACCATGAAAAGATGACAAACTGCATTTTACACCAATTATTTACATGGATTGGTAGGATTAGTGGATCAACAGGTATTAAACATTTTAGATCAGTAGATGGTTTTGGTCGCCTTTGGATGTTTGGGTCTTTATGGGTTAAGTTTGAATAGGGCCAAAACTACTACCACAATGGAAAAAATAACACCAGATGATCCTGTTTGTCATTGGTACTGTAGATTTTCAGGCCTGAAGTGAAAATTGAGGAAAGCACTCATTGTTCTTTATGGTAAAAATATAAGAAAAGTGGAAGCAGTGGAACACAACAACAAACTAAACATCTCTTGGCAATCTCAAATTATATAACAAATTTGTTTAACACATAAATACATGAGTAAAAGTAACTAAACATCAAACAATGACATATTCTACGTTTTATTTGATAATTCATATTAAATAAACCCTAGAAAAAATAAGTGAGAATAATAATTATCTCAATATAATATTATTTATAGTATCAAATTACTGTGAAATATGGTGTAATAAGACAAGATGTTTTAAATTATATGTACACTATTTTTGATGGCAATCCTATCTTACATGTATTTTGTTGTAATTGACAGAATACATTATCATTTACAGAGAAAGCGATAGTTAGAGTGCAGTGGCGGTCGCTATCAGGTGACAAAATGAGAATAGGATTTCTTTAATGTCATTCAACTGATACTGTATATACAATGAAATTCAAGTGCAAAAACATCCACTGGGTCATTGCATCTTTTAAGGGTTGGGGTTCTATTGAAGATGAGTTTGAACTGATGTAGTTGAGGTTGTGCTTTAGCCACATGATAAACAGAAGATGTTCCCTTTCAGATTCAGTTTAATGCATACATTTTGGTCTCACACTGATTCCCTTATAAGACTAACACTGCAGAAGAGAAATAAGAGCACAGGCAGCGGAGTAGAAAAGCTTTTTGACTTGCAAGATAAGAGGTTATTAAGGTGTCCAGGTGGGGAAAGACAGGAGGAACCTGAAACGCTTTATTAGTTCTCGATGAGACGGGAGTTTTCAAGAACAAGCGAAGGCTGGAATAATTGACTTGAGCTGTGATTGGAAAGGTTATTTTCAAATGTGGGAAAACTCAAAGACAAGCCTTACATTATACTGTTTCCATTTCTAGTAATAATGAACAAGCATTAGTCACCGCTTCATCTTTAACACTAGTCAGCGTCTTTTTTTCACTGAACACGGATAAAAGACCAAAGAGGAAGAAGAGGAGAGAGGAATAAAAGTAGTAACAAAATGAAGAAGGGGCGAGGAGACTGAAATATAGAATAGATAAAATAGGATGAAGAAATGAGGTAAAAAGAAAAGAGAAGTGGAAAATGTGGTGGCAGAGTCTAAGGACATGGGTGTATGTGTTTCCAGCTGTGAAAAGCTCTATATAGACCAAACATCTGACAGCAATCACACACAGACGACCTGCAGTTGGATGAAGGCTCAACTTTTCTTTCTTTCTTTTTTCTCTCTTTCTTTCTTTCTTTTTTCTTTTTCTTTCTTTCTTTTTTTCTTTCTTGCAGACCTGTTTTTTTTTTTTTTTTTTTTTTTTTTCCTCTGGCCTTCTCCGACTTCTAATTTGATGACTTTTCCATGGTTGGGGCCCCTTCCTCAGCTTGCATGTGCATTTGTGTGGTTTTGGCAAAAGAAACCGAGTTATTTCGGGCATTCTTGATTGGTTGGCCATGCCGACTAAAGTCTGGGTTTACTCTCCCCCTCTGTTTTCGATATTTCACACTTTATATTGCGCTCTCCTGCAGTTCTTTCCCATTTGTTTCTTTTCCTCATTCATCCCTTCATTCTGTCTTTGACACATTTCTTTTGTTAAACAATTGATTGTGCACTTTTTGAGTAAGAAAGCCTAACTGAAGTCCTTGGTTAATACCTCAATAGACCAGAATTTCAACATTGTGAAGTGAATGAATGTCTTTGAAACTGTTTTTCTTTGCCAAGTGTAGCATTTGAAATTTGTCTCTGAGTTTGACTGTAAAAATCATTAAATCCCTGAGAGCTTTCACAGATATAAGGACACTGTTCAATTTTTGCTGAATGTACACCAGGTTTTATAAAGCTGTTCACCAGAATAAAATGTCACATTGTATGTTTGTGCAAACCATGTATACGTGCAATTTTTACATTTCTGAACCGAAAATGTGGGTCACGTCCAAATCTCTCAAAATGCACGAACCAACATTGTAGTGTTTTAACATGTTATGATCCACTTGGTCCAGATGTACTGCTGGTCGAGGTGACAGTTGAGTCATGTTATGTTTACATTAGGTAAGAAGTTGTAAAGGACACTTAGCATTGTGGCCTCATGGTATAAACTAACCATACTCTTAACCATAAGTATAAATGCCATGACAACAGTGGATGGCACAAGGTCAACCAAATAAGACAGCAGAACTTTTTTTTTTTTTTGTCTTCCCTTAATATGGGTGGTCAGTTGTTGGACACATGAAATCCAACACTTTACCTCCACAGACATGATCTTTTGTATACAAAGCCCAAAGGTTTTAGGTTTTTGTTGTAAAATTGCTCTGGTTAGCATTAGGAAAAGATCATGGTTTGCCTTAAGTATTAATGAATACACTGTGGGTGAATTTTGATGACATCTTTTCAAGGTTTTGTGGATTAAACTGAGCCCTGATATCTTTCCCCAGCCCAAATTCAACCATAAAAAAATCACTGAATATTTTTTTTTTTTTTATAGATGCCTCCAGCAATATACATGGATGTCGAAATATACATATGACTTTTGGTTCAGAATTACTGAAAGTAGATATGTACAATAGCAACATTTTATTCTGGTAATTAGGTTGCAGAACTCACCAGTCTATTAATTCCATGTGTCAGCCAGGAAAAACCCTCTTTAACACTGTCTTCACTTTTTTCATCATTATCAGTGGAAATGCCACTGCTGTGTGTGCAGTCCAAAAAGATGTTTGGAGGTACAGTTTAATGAGCACAGTTTTAGAATAAAAACCACAGGTTTCTTTCTATTCCAAATCTAGTACCTGTTGGATTCAAGATAATGGTTAGTTATCTAGTTCAGCACATTTCAGTAAATTTGGTAAATCGTTGCTGTGAGCTAATTTCCAAAGTAGAGGTCATTCAGTGAAAAGTGACTGTAATGTCTGGGTGGTCCTGGAGGCTGGTGAGACTATTGTCATGGAAACGGTGGTCAGTAAAAATTTGACATTACATATTATTGGTAGGAGGATGTTTGAGACAATGAAGGAAAGTAGTAAAGTGTTTTGTGAGTTTGTGTGTGTGAGAGAGAGAGACAGAAAAGGAGAAGCTCACAAACGTCAGTCATTTACATAACACTACAGCCGACTGCAGTAAAAGGGACACTTATTTTAACGGTGTGTGTGCCGGACCCGCAGGGATGACGGTGGGAGGTTAGAGAATAACACTACACACTCACATATTCACACGAACAGTAATGGCTTACAAATGAGTTGACTGTGATGTAAATAGCTTTCTTTAATAGATCTTTTTCCCTGTTATTTGTTCCTGTCTGCTGCTGCTGCTCACTGCTGTTCCCTCTGTCATTCAACCCTTTCAACTCTAAACTTTAACCTCCACAGTGACAGGAAAAGAAGCCAGGGTCGCCCTCTGACAGCATGTCTAAATGTGAATGGTCTTTTTCTGTCTGTTTGAATCAAGTTTATGTATCAAGTGTTGTCACGTTGTTTCAGGAATAACCATTTCCTGATGTAGTGCAACATACGGGGAAGCTGATTTAAATGTCTGCAGTAATCCCTGATTTACCAAACAAATACAGAAAAGGAAAACCCTTGTAGCCCTACAGGGTATAACTACACACTCAGTTCACTGTAAAGACCTCATCAAATGTACATACTACAAAATGTCTTGCTACAGCAACTTAGACCAAATTCTCATAATAATTTACAGATTACAGATAACTGCGTAAATGATTCTATTATGCATATAAAATCATATTATTTTTTCCGTGGCCTGATCCTAGTGTTTCTGTTTAACATGATACACTTTCTGGCAGTCAGCTGTTTCAGAGAGCTTAAATATCAGTGGTTTTAAGGTCGCCAGAAAAATAACACTGACATATAGCCATTCATGTTTTACGAGGCCAGCTACTATCCTAAAATTACCCAGTTCATACAATAATAGAAATTTCAATTGGTCTTACTATGATTTGATATAATCATAGTAATAAAAACGATCCAGTTATCAAAAATACATAGGCCTTCATGTCCATTTTTAAAGTGCTAATAAATCGTTTAGAATGTAAAATCCTCTTAACTAACATGTATAAATTGGCTTACTGAGTTTTTTTGAGTGAAATACTCTTTGTTCGGGTATGCGAACATGGGTAGGGGTTTTGAAAAAACACGGTAAATAAAAAAAAATGTCCATGCACTGAAAATACAAGAGAAAAAAGTTTGTAAAATGTAAAATCATCAATCAATCATACTTGGGGAAATTGTAGAGGCTACAGCAAGCAGTCAAACTGTGTAGAATAAAAAATAAAATAAAATAAAAGAATAATAGTAATAATAATGAAATTGTTTGCAGGCTTAATGGCTTGATGTTTCGAGTGTGAAATGGTGTACTACTGGTAGATACCTTAGAATCAGAAGTCCGGCTATAAATGCTAAACAAGACCAACTTCTGTCAAAAAATTGTAAAGTTTACATATAATTTAAGGAATTTTACTTTGGCTTACCATGATAGCTCACCAGCAAAATGACCTGCATTTACCTAAGCTAACATGGCAAATGATTTAGCACCAGAAGAGATAATAACACTGGTACAATTATTGAAAACATATGTGTACTTGTCTATTGTCTTTTTTTTTCATAAGAAAGTACTGATAAATATGTCAAATCTTATTACATATTCATCTACATCTTCACCTTGTAGAGTACAGGTGGGTAAGCTAATCAGTACATATAGAATAAAAAAAATACAATCACATACAGGCTTATTGGTTTGATGTTTTAGTTATAAGACTACAGAGCTTTATCTTCCCTATAATGGTGTATGGTTGGTAGACATACATTATCATAAATGCTAAACATGGCCAACTGCTGATTTAAAATGCCAAAATTTGTGTATAATTCAAGGAATTTCAAATTGGCCAATTGGGATTTCTTGCTGGCAAAGCAACCTTCATTTGGATAAGCTAACAGGGTGAATGATTTAGAAACAAAGTGGTGAGTAAAAATTATACAGTTATTTAAAATACATGTGAAAGAAAGGTTCTAATCTAAATTTGTCTTTACGTAGCAGCAGTGCTTCAATCTAAATGACTTATGCAGAAGGGAGGAGATCTATTTCAGGTCCTTGTAGTGACCCTTCAAACCCTTGCTACTTAAATTCTCTTATATTATTTTAGCGCTACTCAATTTTAATACAGTGAATTAAAAAATAACATGGTGTACAGGCTGGTTTGATATTTCTGGTAGGTAGACTAGTCTGCTGTGTGAGCCCAGAGCTTTGCCTTCACTTTTCAAACAAGAAAGTTTTGTTTGAGTCTACAATGGCATATTGTTGGTAGACACAGATGAGTGAAAGATAGAGAAAGGACTTTAAATGGCCAGGTATTGCATATAGATGTCATCATACCCACTCGTGCTCACAGGTAATGATGCTTCTGCCTTTATCTTTGTCTTTGAGTGTGTCAGGAAAGTACGACAGAGGCACACAAAGTAGCCTTGTTCTGTACATATGAAACATTTCAAAAAGCCTCCGAACACCCTCCACAAAGGGAGAGGAGAAAGGCAGGAGGTGTGTCTGTGTGTTTTGTGGATGTGGGGTGGCACAGATTTGAGTCACAATGAAAAGAAAATCTCAGTGTCCTTGGAGAATCCGCTCTTTGTCTTGCTGCCACTTTTCTACTTGCTGATTGACTGGGTCTTTCTATACATGTGTAATACCTGGTGTTGTAGTTGCAAACAAATATTTCTGGCAACACTGCCAACAAACGATGATTTACACACAGAAAAATGCTCGTTGTTATTGTGATGCAATGACTGTTCCCACCTTGAAAGGCTGTTTCATGTCTGTCATCAGATTAATCCATGTTACCAAAAACTAGAAGCTTAGATGTTTTTTTAAGTTGTTTGAAATGGTTTTCTGTAGATCTTTTTAAAAATGTAACCTGTTTATTTTACCTGTATTTCATTTATACCCTTCGCCTTTGGGTTTAACCTGTAGTTGTTAGAGTTGTTAGAGAACTACTCCCAGCTTTGGTTTTCAGACCAGAGTCCACAGATAAAAAACACCTGAGGGATTGAAAGTATTGCAAGTTGGTCTGAACTCTCAAACTTTAAGTGCCAAAGACAAACCGCTGGTTCTCGTGGACATTGTGAGTGGGAGCTTGATTTCTGCAAACTCACAAAGTGTGTCATTAACAGTACATTTGTGCATGCTGGGATGCTTAACCCATAAAAACCCAGTGCTATTTTTGCGGCTATTTTGTATTCAGTTCCCAAATGATTTTTTTTCCCTCTATTTTGAACTTTTGCTAAGTGATTTATCACCATTTATTCTAATATTATGCCCAGTATTTTGCATTCTTAAGTGAAAATCAGGTATGTTCCTATATTTAATTCACTGATCATGTAGATGTTCATAGCAGCTCAAATTAAAGTTATATCAAAAAAGACAAAACGGAAGAAAAAGTTACCTTAATATATCGGTGTTTTCACGTGTCCACGTTCACTAAAGGTTCAAATGGGTCATATCTGATGACCATGAAAAGATGACAAACTGCATTTTACACCAATTATTTACACATATTGATAGGATTAGTGGATCAACAGGGATTGAACATTTTAGATCAGTAAATGATTTTGGTCACCAGTGGATGTTTGGGTCTTTATGGCTGAATGTGAAGTTTGCTTTTAACTAATGGGAACAAGCAAATGTCTTCCAACACAACACAAACCTCACCCTAGACAAACTACGACTGTCTGACTTTTCCTGTGCAGCGTGAAAATGCCTGAGTATGTCAAGCCATGAACAAAGAGCATGCTTTGAACATCTTTTAGATTGGTTTGACCCCTGGTCATGTCTCTAATCAACCTCCCCACACTTTACCTCTATCGATTGCTAGAAGGGCTTTATTTCAAACGGCCGTAGAGCTACATGAGCCATTGGGGATCCTAGAGATCCGACCACACTAACAGTGGCACTGGTGTCTCATAAAAGCCCCTGCCCTTACAAATTATTCAGACTGTGGCTGGATAACTTCATACCCGGTTAACAAAAAGCACAAATGCACCTTTGAGAATTGGTTTTAATGACACTAAAAATAGGAGATTTTGCTGAGAACGTGTGGAACAGGTGTTAGCCTCCTGGTGAGTTTTGTCCCGCTTTCTCTTCCTGAGCTCAACCTCTCTGTGTTTATCCACAGGACAGGACACACCCAGCATTTCTGGTTTCTTTCCCTTTCTCCACTCTTTATCTTTTGCTCACGCTCCCTCCCTGGATCCCCCGAGGCTCTTTAGAGGGGATCTGTGACAGCTTCTGGTGTGTGTGTGCGTGTAGTACTAGTGGCTCTGGTAGTAATGACAGGCAGATGGGGTTATTCATCACCAGCCTCTGGAAGGAAGAGCAGCCTCTCTCTGTCTTTATCTGTCTATCTAAACGATACATCTGAATAATTATAGATGAGACAAAATCAACCTCACTTTACTCCTAAGCTCCCATTTTTTTGTTTTTGACTGCATCTAAAATGACCTTCTGCAGTCAGTGCATCTCAGCTCTTACCACTCTACATTTGTTACACGTAGTGATGATCTGAGAATTAAAGATGTTTCTGCTGTTGCTCTCATTATAAATCATTGTGGGTACAGTTTTTAGTTGAACGTTAAAACTGTGAATTCATTATTCCATATGCGAAAGCCTTATGGGAACACATTAAAACCAATGATGGCATCATTCGGGAGTTCACATTTTGCATGTGTGTACATGCAAATCACTGCTCACACCATTTCTTTCGCAAACACATGCACATTACAACACAGAAACAGACTTTTTTTTTGCAAAATAGGTCAAATCTCTGTTTGACCATTGAAAAGATCCCTTTATGTACATCTTCTTGAAGACCACAGCAGCACACACTTCTTCACACAAACACACACATACACACGTACATGCTGCGGGGCTGCCACAGCTCTATTATTTTTCTGAAGTGGCTTTTCCATTCCGTGGCTGATGCTTGAGGGAGTGTGTTTGTGTGTTTGTGTTTGTGTGGGTGCTGATACTGTGATGGGAGGTGGGAGTGCTTGACAAAGATTGTGACATAAACCATTTATAGTGCTGCTGTTTGTGTGAGTGTGTGAGTGTGTGCTGGGGGATTGGGGGATGGGGGGGCTCTAAATTCTTGGTCCAGGCTTTAGTACAGGATAGATCCAATAATGTGAAAGAGGACAGAAGGTTTGTTAAAACTATTTTTAGATGTAATATTCCACTATTGTTCTGGATGTGATGACATTTCATATTTAAGGATCATATAATCAGCATATTCTGTTTGGGTATTCCAATTTTTTTCAGAATGTAGATGTGGGACATGATGATTTTAGAAGCAGTCTTTTCTTTGTAATGTGTCTCGTTATGTAAACGAAAACAAATTTGGATATCAGGTTACTGGATGTGTGCACAAATCAGAACTCTAATCTAATCTAGAAATAAGGTAAAGGAATGAAGGAGGAGGTTTATGGTCAAACATCAATTAAGTCAGCCACTGGCAGTAAAAAAAAAACAACATATT
>JAPQRQ010000008.1:31425144-31437702 GCA_037367365.1 Apogon talboti | reverse complement strand
TCATTTGTATAGAATATTCCCCCCCCCCCCCAGTTTGTGTGTTTATTAGTGTGAGAATTAACTAAACCAAACTGAAAACTCATTTTAGACAACAGGAGAAATCCATTTTAACAACCAATGTGATGCTTGAGGTAAAGTCCTGTATCAGTACAATATTCTAGTGGTAAAGGATTGACAAACTTCTTAACTTTTTTTTTTCTAATTTCGTGGATTCAGGTGAACATCCACTTTTCCACCAGAGTTTGCCTCCCTACTTTCATAAGCGTGCAAGTTTTCATAACAAAGGTACTTCAGTTGGGTTTAGGGGAAAATTGTGTTTTACATGCAAGCCATTTATTTGTCAGATCTTTGTAAACCAAGTCTGTATTAAACCAAACCCAGTGTCATTTCCTAAAACAGGATTCAGCAACCTTTAATATCTGAGGATAAATAGTAAAATGTTATAAAGTCTAACATTCATTTACATGTTTTACACTGACTAAGTTATTAATAATGATTACTTAATGCTTTAACTTCCCTTTCAATAATGCTTTGTTTTGGGTCAATATGTAGACTTAGACTTGCACATGCTCGTGTGTTAACTCATCCCTTGATGATATTGGACTGCAGTTCTCAGCTGACACTAGATAGCTCGTGCTGTCATGTTGTAGCAGCAATTCACAAACTGTGTCAGCTCGAGGCCTGAAACAGATATTTAGTATCTTCTCAGGACCAAACTTTAAACAAATCCATCACTAATTGCCATAAATCTAAATGTTTACTGAGTCTTCCACTGCTACCATACCGTCTCTGAAAATCTGTCATTTTGGCATCTTAGGTATTTTATTTAACTTTAATTTTGTTGCATTTTTGTGCCCTTTTTGTCTTGTTACATCTTTTTATAGCATTTTAATGTTTTTAGATGTTTCACATTATTTTTTGTCTTCTTGTGTGTTTTGCTTCATCTTTTACCACTGGTGCCTCTCCTCTGCCTCCACATGGCTTTGATGAGGTCAACATTTATAAACTCTACCAGAGAACACTTTGAACCACTGCCTCCAGAACGTATAAACAAAAAATGTAGACTTATTTGTTTCTGTGCAGTTACTGTGGGATGAAACATGCACACACATGTACAGTCACCCTAACTTTACATTATGACACACCCACACAGTGACACAAACAGATAATGATGGTGTGTGTTATGGCGGTGTGACTGAGGGAACAGAAATATTCCAGTTGACATGTTGACTTAGAGAGACAGAGAGAAACGAGCAACAGTCATTTAAGTGACATGGCCGGGAGGAGGGATAAGGAGTGGAGAAAGAGATAGATGATGGATAAAGAGGAGAAGAGAGACTGAGAGGGAGTCAGCCCGCTCTTTACATATTCAGTTCTGCATGGCTGGACCGTTTATGTATGGGCGTGCACGCTCACTTATGACTTGCCTCACTTGTCGTTGATTTTCATTTAGATAGTTTGTTATTGTAAGACATGCTCTCTTACTCATATATAGCACTTGAGCCCATGGTACACACAAACACACACTCACATGAATATATAATGATCTCTCACAACTGTATCTCGGCTCAAAAAAAGCCTGGCGGTGTGCCTTGACTATCTGAAGTCCCCTTAGATTAGAAAAGCCAGCCACCCTAACATCCGGCTTGAAAAATAACAAAGCAATCACACATGAAACCTGCTTTGACACCAAATTGCATATAAATAAATGACTAATTGTTAAGGGAAGAGTAGCTGTGATCTTGCATATCCGCAAAACTGCAAATTTTAGATGGCAGCTCTATTTTTATGTGCGCCCAGATGGGTAGGTAATTGGGAAATTTTCTAAACTGCAGAATCCAATGTATATTTAAAGCCTGGGAAGTGACAAGACATTGAATCATTCCACTTATTCAAGCCCTCAATCCTATTTATAGCTGGAAACTGTAATATAACAAACATTTTAGAATATCACTTGATAATACTAATAATAATACTAATAATAATACTAATACTACTACTACTACTACTACTACTACTACTACTACTACTACTACTACTAATAATAATAATAATAATAATAATAATAATAATAATAATAATAATAGTAAAAATAATAATCGACATTAGTCAGTGGGGTCATGACAAATAGGCTATATCAGGGCCAATGTCAGGGAGCAACATGCTGCACAACAACATAACAATATAACAGGCTAAAAAAAAATAAAAACCTTATTTAGTAAAGTGCAACACTTTATTAAGAGATTTGGTTGTGAGAGATGGAGCAAACATAAAAGTTAGTGCTATTTTGAACAATATACAAAAGAAAAATCTGACCTACTAATTACTGTGAAGATGAATTAGGGCTGAAGTGAAAAATGAAAATATATTTCATGAATGAAGACAGAATATTTTAAGAGAAAATCATAATATTAAAAGAATAAACTACAACAGGGGTTCTCAACCCCTGGTGGTGGGGAGTTACAGTTATAGAGTTATATAACTATGTTAATGTTAGTTAATAACTATACATCTAGGTACACCACTATGCACCACCCTCTGTACAACAATATCGGAACATAGAATTGTTAACAGGACTATAATAATTTATGGAGATGGCTAGAAAATAAACTAGTCCTACCCAAAAATTAATATAGACACACAGCAATTTTGGCCAATGGATTAGCTCATGTCTCAAGTGGAGGGATACTGTCTGTAACAAACAGGGTATTCACAGCCTATGGCTTTGCAAAGTACATAAAAAAATAGTATAGTCATAATGTTACAAGATTAAACTCATATTTTAGGAAAAAAGTTATATTATGAGAATAAACTCATAAATTGGAAATATCAGTGAAACAGTCTACCGTACAGCATCTATTCAAATATGAAGACTCCATCACTAAAATAATAAGTCTTCTGTAAAGTTGTACAAATAGTCAATCAATTCAAACTCTATTCCTACAGTTACCACTTCATTCAGGTAATACTATGACATTTTCCCTGTAAATTATTTATTTTACTTTACTCTCAATATGTTATGTCTTTTTTTCTCAAAGTAGTAAAAATTTATTTTTGTTGTATTTTGACTTTTTCCTTGAAATATTTATTTCACTTTATTCCTGAAGTATCTTATCTTTTTTTGTCTTCAGTGGTACTCTATTTCTCCTTCATAAATCACCTCAAATTACAAATTTCAGGAAAATTCCAATTAATCTATATTATTTATTTCGACGAATACTGTGGGACTACTTTCTCATTTGTCTATTACCACAGAGCCAATCAACACCCTCGTTATATCATGTGTAGACTGGTACCCTGTAACCTGTCACCCTGCTGCCACAGTACTGCAGCAATAAGCATCAGACATGCCATGTGTCTATCCGGTTACAGGAAAAGGCTGCAGTACCAGTTACTGGAAGCTGGTTTGTGCGCCTATTCACACTTTCAGTTTCAGCATGCAGACAAACAACATGGAACATGGTCACTGTTTTGCCTCATATGAGGAATTTGCCCAGGTTTTTGATGAATATAAATCAGCCACTGGGACAACTTTCAGAGTGCAGAATTCAGATCATTTGATTGGCTCTGCTGCCATGGACAAACTGATATTTCGTGCCACAGTACTGTGGCAGTAGCCATTGCCATATTATGTATTTACTTTTAGGATTTTTCAGCTTTATTGCCATTTTATAAAAATTATTTTAGAAGACTAGTATGCTACATTACATTGCTGATGTTATTCAAGTTGTTTGGTTACTTATTGCATTTATTAGAGAGTAACCAGTTGTATTCGATAATAATTCAAGAGTAGCATTCCAGACACTGGTGACTCAGCCTGACATTACACAAGAAAGAGAGCATTTCCTCTACGGATCAATAACATATTATTTCTATACTGTGTCTTTTATAATAGTAAAAAAGGACCTCACAGTAAAAAGGGAGTATTTTTGTTCTTTGGCTTTCGAAAGTGCAGCTAATAGCAATAAATATCAGTTAAATGCATGTGGGTGTCTACAGTTTCACAGCTGCAACCAAAGATGATCGAAAAGAAGTTTTTCAGCCTGTTTTATGTGAATAAAAAATGAAAGGTTCAAGCATTGCCATGGCCAGCTCTTTATTTACCGCCCAATCACACGGCTTCACGTAAACACAGGCTATCATTGTCCTGCCCGCTAATTATCGAGTCCAGTCAGAATGCTGGATGCCTGCACGCTCGCCACTGCCTCCTCGGAGAAAACCGCTGCGCAGTCTCTCATATGCATCACCGCACTGAAATGGTCCTGTGGTAAAAGAACAAGAATGATTGAAACCCAAAAGAAGAAATTCATGAGGCTGGATGAACGATGATAAATGTATTAGCACCGGATGACGTTTCCATCACCACCTCATCGATCACCTTGGGGACATTTTACACAGTGGACTGTGTGTGTAGATGAAAACAGCTCTGCATACACTCACACAGAATATCAAACACATACACAAATAAAAGCAAAAAAAGCCCAGGATGATAGGGACATTTTGTGCACCCGTGGTGAACTATCTTGTGTTTGCAGGTTGGAGTTATGACACAAAACTGTCTCACAAGTAGCAGCAAATAACACCACCGTACACTATCATACACTGTTGTTATTTGGATGACAACCTTTTATATAATGGTCTAAAGGAAAGAGGTGACAAGCAAGATGAGTGTCATATGACAGTCAAAGTGTAGTTTGAGCCCACTGAGACTGGTTGATAAACTCCAGGAAGTTCCCGAGCCTTAGGATAGGTCTGAAACAAGGTGCAAACAGCTTGGTAAATCTGCACCCTGACTCTCTGCTCCTTTTCTGGCCTTCTCTGTTCCCTCTCCCTCTTTTTTTTTTTTTCTTTTCCTCCCTCTGTCCTGGCCTGTCTCTTGGTATTCAGAGGCTGCTTTCTTGCAGCTCAGAGTCTCTTATCTAAATCTCCATTCAGACAGAGAAAGAGACAGAGCCGGGGAGAGAGAGAGTCAGAGATAGATAATACAGGTCACTCTCCAATGACAACTCTAAAAGGCATCTGGGGAGAGGAGGCAAAACGGCAAGAGGCGACAGGGAAGAGATGAGAAGTGCAAACCGCTATATGGATTTCTGTCCTAAGTCAGTGCCATGAAAAAAACACAAGACTTAATAAGCAGCTTGATATGAAAGTAACTGTACATCTGGTGATTTTCCGACGCTCGCGGCATCTTCGATGTTTATTTTAAGATCAGCTAAAAGCTTTTGGCGATGATAATTCAGCAAAAGAAAAAAAAAATAGCCACCACATGTCTGAGTAATGGAAAGCTTAGCTGAGCAACAGCAAGCAGCATTAATTCTTATCAATGCAACGTGGAATTTGTCCTCCACCGTTATTCTGGAACCACAAAAATAGTGCAACCTCTTTTTAGTTTAACAGTTGGTTTTGGGCCTGGATAAAAGTGTAACATTTTAAAGCTGTAAACACATACATATATTTAGGGGACATAATTCATCTGACATAAACTCATTTGGTGTCGCTGTCCAAGGCCAAACTGCTGAAAATGTTAGTAATTGTACGCTACATTTAGATCATTTTCACTGCTGTAATTTACAGTAAAGACCTCTTTCCTATGGGAACTGACGCCCTGAAGCTTTCTTCAAAGCCACAAACTCGTTTGGCAACAACATCATTTTCACTCACACTGCACAAAGTTGCTGGTCCAGCATCAGTAGGTTCTGTGGTATGTGTAGCTCAGTTTGTTTTGTCTTTGAAGGGTGCGTTTTAGCTTGTCTTGTTGCAAGTTTTTAGCAATAAAGCCACACGATTTGGAAGGTTACAATGTGCATAATGTAGAGAGAGGTGTTGATTGCAATCAGTGCATTAGTGCACTACTGGTATTAGCATAGTTTGAATTATGGGGGGTACTGGGGGTTTGGATCCCCCGATGAAGACCTAGACCCCCCTAAAAAGACAAAAATATCAGATTTGGGGGGGTTGGGTAATTCTTCTGATTTTGAGGGGGGGGGGGGGATAATAATAATAATACAAGTCAACTACCATTCTTAGTGTAGGAACAGTTTAATGTAAAACGATTTCAGACACACCTATTGTGGGCCGTACCATTTTTAACCACTGTGGTGCTAAACTTGTTCATTCATTCTCAATGGTAAATTCAGTTCACGTCATGATAAAGATGTGGATTGATAAATATAAGTAGCTAGCAGACATCTAGCTTGTTGAAAATGTATTATTTTACAATATTATTTTACCAATCTTATTACATTTTTGTGAGGTAGTTTTCTATAACTCCCTTTGTTTCCATTGTCATTTTATTGTGAATAATAAAGTATGATCAGTGACAGTGTTGTACAAGTTCACAGTTCACATGAACTAGTTCACAGTTCGGTTCATACAGAATAAAATAAATTCATTCACATTCAGTTCATTTAATTTTTTTTTTAAAGTGAAGAAAAACAGAGCATTTCTGTGTTTATCTTTCCAAATAAACCCTCTTCATATTATTGCCCATCACTACTATCCCTAACTGTTGTGAATATTATTTACACCCGTTTCATTTGTCACAGCTGAGGCAGTAACCTCATATTACCAAGATCTTATCTGAACCTAAAACATTCAGAATCTCACAAAAAGTCTGAATTGGTTCAGGTTCTATAGTTATAAATATGTTACAACTATGAAAATCTTAAAATTTAATCCCAAAATAAACCTATTTCATGAAGTAGGATGTAGGCTGTTTGTAAATTAATCACTTTTACTAGTAATTAGTATTGTATTTCAGTGCACTAAACTCCTAACTTTTTGGGTCGTAGATAATGCAGCCTACTGTTTCTCATTGTGTCGCTTGTCTTGACCTTTAGTGTGTGTTAGCCTCACTTATCTTACACTAACACTAAACGTGGTGGCGAGTGTGGCTCTTCGTATTGATGTGGTAGTGGACCATGATGGTGACAGAAGTGAAGGGAGTACTTCCCTCTTATGGAGGGGTAATTCACACTCTGGGTATTAGCACGTTTCAGTGTAGTAGCAGCTAATGAACCAACCAAACCAACACATCACCACTCCCTTAAGTGGTAAGAACAAGACACTTCACTACAGAGTGACTTACTGTTTCAGTGCCAAATAATTTCTCCACTGTCACACATTTAGGAGACTAGTGGAAGACCCTGTCCCATTCATTCTAATGAAAGAGGTGAACATAATTTACATTTTTCATCTGCATCCAAGTAAAAATGGACCCAGTTGTCACAAGCCACACATTTTCAGAAAATTGTGGCACTTTTCAAACATATGATATGATTACTAGTAAACTTAATGTCAATGTTTTTTGTTTTGTTTTTTAATTTAGACTTCATGAATTTGCTGTCGTCCATCCACACAATGTTCTCAAACCTTCTAGCTCCGCCCCCTTAGGAGACCTTTTCATGTGACTAGTGAAGCATATGCTACTTGGAGGATCTTTGGTATTAGCACTTTTCAGGGTAGTAGCAACTAATCCAACAAAAAAAAAAAAAACAACAACTAATCACTGCAAAGTACAAGTTCATGTTGTCACCTGAGCCCTTTTCTTCTCATTTTTATCTATGGAAATTGGATGTTACAGGGACTTAGGGTGCCCCTAGAGGTATAAAGTGACATAACAACCACGACAGTACAGGGCTGATAAGTTACCATATGTGTGCACTGAAACTGCTATGTCTTCATACTCTGATGATCATTTTAGTGAACACTGAATTATTTTAAAACACATCTTCCTCTTTTAAACCTTTAATTTATATTGTGCATTTTGTCCACACGCGCATAAGCACATTAAAAAAAAAAATGCTCAGCGGTTTTTCAATAATCAGATTTCATAATATCCCCTCTGTAATCTCCTCTCTGCTAATTCACTACTTCTGCTGATGTAGAAACTGATATCCAGCGCTACATACACAAATCCACACATGGCCACGCAAAGACACACCACTATGTTTTTGAGCTATGTTCAGTCCCAATCTAGAGAAGGAGTACAAATGAGAAAGAGGTCGATTAAACACGAGGATGTTCATCTCCACACCCTTTCTGCACCACGAATGTTGGGGGTGGGGGGTGGGGGTTGTAGATGTTCATTTATCTCTCTCTCGATTTCCCCCAGTCTCCTCTTTTCCTTTCTCCCTGCTCTACCTCTGCCTCCTCTAACACCCCTCTCTCCTTCTACCACCTGAGGCAGGCAGTAAACTCTAAACAAAATTAAATTTGAGATGTTCTCAAACTGGTGGGAAATATAGTGCTGGAAGCCAGTGCTGGTATATTTATTGCAAGACTAGTTTTCTTTCTTTTTTTCATATATTGATGTGAATGCAACATGGAGCAATGGGACTGTGGGAGATACTCAACACAACACATAAGCATTTTAGAATTAGTATTATTCAGGACATACATTCTATGCAAAGGTATGGTTAAGCTGACCGAATCACCTCTAACCACAAAATTTGGGTGTATTGTACTAAAAAAAATCAATTAGACAGTGCTGTGTCTTTAGAATAGAGGCTTAAAATGACCAGTGTCTGCAGGCCTTTGCTAACCTCTTCCAGATGCATGAAATATTAGTACATGGAAAACAAATGTACTTGCTACATTTACATCAACCCTTAACGTGATATTTTCTTAACCATGACCGAGTTCTTCATGTGCCTAAACCAAAGCACCAAAGCTGAGTCACATCACCATAGCCTAAAACAATCAACTGTTATGTAGTAGTTTTAGTGCTATCAATGCTATTTTGTATCTTCAATTTTTGTGCATATATGTTGTTGTTGGTAATTGAACTTTGACGGCATCGTGCAAAAAGTAAGTATAGATACGAGGAATTCTCAGTGTTAAGTGTATTTATTCAACACATTACAGTTGCCTTGGCTATGCAAAACAAAAAAAGGTTATTATTATTACTATATTTGTGAAATATTTCTGGTTGAAATGCTCTTTTATGGTAACAGTACTGAAGGTAAGTTTAAGGCCCAATCCCAATTCACCCCTTGGCCTTTCCCCTTCCCCTTACCCCTCCATTTTGCGTGTTCACATGAAGGGGTAGAGGTGTCCCGATTCTCGATGAGTCAGAGGGGAAGGGCTAAGGAGGAGGGCTGTTTGGCCCTCGAAACAGAGATTTTTCAGGACCATGCAACAAATGGAGGGGTATGAGAAATCTCCCATAATTCTCTTCGCATTGTCTGCAAGATGGAGGTAAACGCAGCAAAAAAGAGCAGCAGTGTGATGAAAGGAACACACACATGTACGTATGTTCTTCGTAAACAACGTAATAATTTGATGGACTGCTTAATGCTGTTTTAATGTATTAAGGAGTGTATTTTTGGAGTTTGCGGTTGATAGCCGTAAAAAGATGCCCAAAGCAGAGACGGTTACAGCTGCTCACGGCATGGTGAATTCTCTCAGAACAAAGTTGTCGCATCTGTTTACAGCGGCATCGATGACTGCCAATGACGTAACAGGTCTCAAAGGGTGGTCTCATTTCATAGGGGAATGTTTCAACCCCTGCCAAGTGCAAGAGCCAGGGGGTAAGGGTAAGGGTAAGGGTGAATTGGGACTGGGCCTTTGTCATTAAAATTGGGTGCTTTGCTTAAATGAATAACTCCTGATCATTAATTCTCATCTGTGATACATTTTATTATGCCATTAGATACATTTTAAAATACTCCAATGATCTGCTTAACCTTTCATGGTCATTTTCTGGTAAATATGTAAAAGCTACAATAACAAATTTACAATTTTTAATTAAATAAAAAAAACTCACTGGTATTTTCATCATAAATTTCATGTTATTCCAGTATATATTGAATTATATTTCAACTACAATGGTAGTTCCATGGTAACAAGTAGACATACTGGTTCTGTTACTATCAGAGTAACAGCACATAGTTTGTATGATCAAAAAATCCAAAAACTGTTTTCCCCCCCAAAACCAACCATGAATTGTGGACCAATGTGGGTATGCTGAGTGCTGTTAAAACAGGCTCTGAGCACCATTTCTGCTATTTCAGCGAGCCTGCCTGCCCACACTGCAGTTGCAGAAAACAAGTGCAGTGTACTGTGTTACAAATACAGTCAACCTGGAAACAGATCTACCTCATCAGACCGTTTACAGTTCCTTTTATTGGCTGCGTCAGTCTATGCTGAATTGATCCACACCCCCAGCAACCATCCCTCTCATGATGTGTCTTCTTTTGAACCTGCTCGTTATATTTTTAGTCATCTCTCCTCCCTTGGCCACCCTTCTTCTGTAGCCTACCGTCTCTTTGTCTCTATGCCCTCCTCTGTGTCTCTCTCAACCCCTCTAAACACTTTCTCTGCTATTACAAGGCTGCCACGATTCATCTCTGCCTCTCTCTCTCTCTCTCTCTGCATGTGCTATCAGATCTAGTTGGTATAGCTATAGTCAGCCCTGCTGTCCAGGCTAAATGAATGTTAAAAGCCTATTGAGTTTCTTTGCGCTAGCTGCAATAGCTTTGTCCTTATATAGGTAATACGATGTGCTGTGTATTAGTGTGTGTGTGTGTGTGTGTGTCTGTTTAATGCGGCTGTAGCTCTTATGTGTGCGAGTCTGTATGTAATGTGATGCAGTCTTTTAATTTAGGAAAGGAGACCCAGTCAGCAGGTAAAGGTTATGACCTCTTCTGGGGGACACATGCACAATGTAACTTAACATGAAATTGATTTCATGGTAAAGTAGGTGAACATGAGGCTGCTGCTGCGCCTGGAGTCCACTGGATCGTATGTAAGCAGGGAGGGAGAATAACAACAGAAGTATGAGCCAAAACTGGTAAAGCTGCATTTATTTGTCCCCTGTATTTGCTTTTCAATTTATTTTCGACTCAGGTGTATTGAAGGTATTTTTTTTCTTGGTTAAAAAAAAAATCCATCACATTGTACTGTGTCTTTCAATTGTTTTCAATTTGTTTAAAAACAGTCAAATAAGCTCTACTAAATGGGTCTACTAAAGGTAGTAAAGCTAAGCTAACATAGCATGTAACCAAAATTGTATAACTGCAACAAAATAAAAATGAACTTCTAATTATCTCTTGTTATTAGTGATAAATTCAAATTTAATCCTTTCCATTTTTTAACCACATGACAGAGCAGGAATTACACAGAGTGAAGACAAGCAGACATACCTAAAATGAACTATTAAATACAGAGTAAAATAAGTTCTGTTGAATGTTTCAGAATAAGCTTCGGTTACATTTTCAATCAAGACGTAAAGACCACTCACAGGTCGACGTCCTCCACTCACTGACAGCAGCGCTGAGTGGCCTGATTTGCATTTAAGTTGTTTTGGAGGCAACATAGAGAAGTGGTCCTCTCCTGGGCAGTAATGACTGGGAGAATCACTTGGAGAGAGCTGAGCAGTGGCAGCAGTAACTGGATCAATACAAAGACTGCAGTTAGAAAACAGGGGTCGCCGTAATCAATTAGACTCTTAACTGCGGCTGGAATGGTAAAACAACCACCTTTAGAGTAGCTCCGTCTCTGCTTCTACTTCATTTTTCTGCCACGCTTTATCTACCTGTTTTCTTCACACAATATCGTTTGTGGTCCCCTGTTTTCTCTCCTCTTTTTTCTGTTATATGTTCCATTTTTGCTTTTAATATACATAATATATATGCAAAGCTTGTTATTGGCATGGTTTTAACACTGAAGCACAAGCCTAAATTCATGCTGCCAGGGCAAAACTGTATCCACCCGCATCCTGTTTTCCACTTTTATTGTGGCTGATGAGGCAACAAGCCAGTGTGACAGAGTAACTTCCCCCCCTGGACAACTTCGCCTCCGGGACAAGTCCCCCCTGGATACCCCCCCCCACACAATCCAAAAAGTCTGTCTGGAGATATTGCTTTCCATTGGGATAAGACAGAATACTTACTATTTTGAAAAAAACAACCCCACATTTACACAGAAATTGATTTTTGCTGTTACTATGGTCAATTAGAAGAGATAATGTTGTTGCTGTCTTTGTGTAATCAACAAACTAGGCAAGATCGACCTACAAAAGGGGACAGGAGTTACCTAGGCCAGAATGTGTGTGTCGGGGGTGGTTGTCCATGGCCTGGATAAGTTACCCCCTCCTGTCAGACCATCATTCCAGGGAAGGCGGAAGTTATCCATGAATTCATTCGATGGCAATATCATAATATAATATGTTTGGACCCTATTACACCGGTCCAAACACACTACAAGGGACAAATACATGTTTCCTATTTATTTTCTTCTTGTTCTTCTTCTTCTTCTTCTGTCCATCCACATTGCGTATTAGTCAAACTGTTCTAATTTTTTTTTCCGCATCAACACCTGCTAACCATAAGTAATGTCAAGACAAATCTGAGGCTGTCCCCATGTGGGAGCACAGCAGGTGTGACAGCACCTTTATGTAAATTAGAGACACCCTACTTTACATTTACACACACTTTGACTCATTTGGGCATTAAAACTATCTTTACAAATTATTGTAACATATAAAGGTTTGAATGTTAGACACAGGTTATACACACATATGCACATATTTGACATTTATAGCTACAGTAAAAAAAA
>JAPQRQ010000008.1:31379776-31393381 GCA_037367365.1 Apogon talboti | reverse complement strand
ACTAAAGTCTAGTATAACCTCAATTGAATATAATATTGTGGAAGTTCCATTTAGCTTATTTTTCAAAGGAAAGAAATGTTATTATATAATTCACTGTAAAATTAGATTACATGTTCATCATGGCATAGAGCAGCTCCTGCTTTCTGTGTTCAATAACCACTGCAGTATGCAATCATTTATTACAGCAATTAGGGATTATTTTATAATTAATAGCTTTCAAGTTCAAGATCACAACAACTAAGTGATAACACAAATGAAGTGGAAATACAGAAAAAAATATTAAATAATGCGCAGTTTTGATGTGTTCTTACCATGTGTTATACAGTTAATTAAACGGAAAATATGGATTAACATTGCTCTTAGTGTAACCACTGTATCTCCTGCTATTCAACCAAACCCCATAGAAACAGTGGGAGGAACACTAAATGACATTAAGATGGAAGAAACAGGGTGACTTGGGTGAGGGGAGAAAAAAAAAAAACAAGTGAAGAGAGAGACGAGTGGGCAAGTGATGCATGAAGAGGGAGGGTTGGAAAAGGCAAGGGTGAGGGATAGAGATAGAGGGATGGATGAAGTGAGGGGCAGATGAAGTAAATGAGGGAGGGATGAGACAGAGGACTGAATGGCAGAGAGACACGGTCCATCATACACCCTGTCTCACTGTGAAAAGAGGAAGGACAAAGTTTAACCAGGATTTATCACCTGTGTCTAGTCCCTGGAATAAGGCTTGGGAAATAGATCATTATGGAGGACACAAATAGACTTGCGTGCACCTGAGCTGGGGTCAGTTCACTTTCTTTTCACGCACTTCAGAGCATCCTAACAATGTAATATTACTGTCGGGGACTTTGATGAAGTAGATTAAATATCGACCGGTGTCAGTCACTTGAGAAACACATTATCTTTGTATTATTCAGGGCGGTTACTGGTACTCCTCATCAAAAACAAACCCTGCACACCTCCCTAAATCAATGGAAACTGTACCTCAGCAACAACTTTGCAAAGTATTTTACATTTCATCTGATGCAGACATTGTTCCTTGAGAGATCTGTTAATAAGAAGATAGTAGGATGTCAGATGTGAACACAGACCACGTTCAGAGGTGTTCTGACCTGCATATGGCCGGGTTCTATAGCTGTGTGAAGGTGAAGTGATGTTTCCTAATCAGCTATTGTCCTCTGCATATTAATGTACAGTATTTTAAAGCTTTTTCCAAATACTCAGAAATTTCAGAAAATCTATCAAAATATCCTGCATTACCAGTGTGTCATTGGGGTAGTGCTGCCTCAAAATGAACGCGTATTTTTACATGTGTTCACAGTGCTTCTCTAAGAATTCTGTCCATCAGTCTGTGTTACACTGAAATTGCTATAACTCAGGAGCAGAAAGACAAAGTCCAAATTTGGCACCAGTGTTTTATTAGACACAAGGATGAAACCAAAAAGAGTTTGGTGGCCAAAGGTCAAGGTCACCTGACCACATGCGTGTCCAGTCCAGTGTAATTGCACACATGACCGTCACTTTAGCAGTTGGGAGTTTGCCTCCCAACTGTGAAAACTGTGGAATGTAGAGACATGGGACGTCATGTGCACCGGTCAGCCACCTTATCGGTTCCTGGTCATGTGTCCGATAGATCCTGGATTGTAACTGGTCATGACACCCATCAGTTACTTATTTTTAAAACATATTAAAACCAAGCTGATCAGAAAGATGACAATTTGGAAGAAAATCAGCCTCATGAACTCTACTTAAACCACTTTTGGAGAAAAAAAAATTGCATGGATACCTTGAGTTTTTAGTTTGGCCTTGTCAAGACTGGCTTGGGGAGTCTTGACAAAAACACACAAACTCAAGAGGGATGCCAGCAAATGAAGTAAAAGAAGATAACGAAGTAAGATAAGGTGGAACTGGAGCAAAGACCAATCCGCCAGAAGAGACACGGCAACTGCCACTGCTGTCCTTTCATATCCTTCTCTGTTGTGTTTACGTCTCTGCGACATCACATCACCACAGCAACTGCCAACCGCCAACTGCCACTGTTGTGCTCAGGAAGTTGGAGCCACGCCCCCAGCCGGGTTGCCTGGGAGAAACCCTTCAGTGGTCACCTGTGAGAGAGAGAGAGAGACAGAGACAGAGAGAAAGAGAGAGAGAGAGAGAGAGAGAGAGAGAGACAGAGACAGAGAGAGAGAGAGAGAGAGAGAGAGAGAGAGACGTGCTTTGGGTACCCCGTCACAGGCCTAAAAATACAGGAGCAAGAATGCCAAAATCTCTCCTTTCTGTCCAAATCAGAAGAGGGAGGAATGTGTGACTCATACTACAGTCAGTAACCACGGGGAGGCAGAGATGTTTTTGACTTTTAACCTCCTAGGACCCACTGTCCACGTATGAGGACAAGAAATTCACACCTTTATACAAAGAAAAAGAAACAACTGTTCACCGCAAATGACATTCCATAAAAAATCTTAAGAACGCATTTGAAAAAACTGTTGCAGCATGATGTTTCCAATATAAGTAATTATTTAATAAAAAAAAAAGCCAAAACTAAAAAACCTGTGGGGCTCCTGGGTCTTAGAAGGTTAAGTGTGTTCTGTCCATCTTTATATACCATCAATGGGGTTATCTCATTCAATAGGGTCAATTAAAACTAATCAAATGGTTGAAATCATCATATTGTGATTAAGATACACTGATTATTCCAACTCACATTTGCCAAAAAAACATATTTTTAAACTTGCAGGCAGTTAGCCATTGCCTTTGAACACCACAAATTACTTATGTCAATGTAGAAAATTTTACTAGTAAAGTAGATAAAAAAGGCAGCAAAACATCTCTCCATTTAGTATTCACTCATGAGATGGTATCGTTGTTTGTGATGCATTTACAAAGAAACATTAGGAAGCCAGTCTGTTAAACTTGGACAGCTCATTCTGCATCCACAATGCCTGCTGGAAATTGCAGCTTGCTCATCTATGTTTTTAGGCTTTTAGCCATGTAGAGCTGGAGAGTGAGATCCAAAAACTGCAGTCCAAAGCCAAGTGTGATCTGACGTATTGGAGTTTATGAAACATTCCACCTCTTGACCACAAAAAATATCTGGTGTCACCAGCGCCATAAAGTGTTTAATACTTCATTAATGAAGCATAAAATACTCCTTCAGGCTTCAGACATTTTTAAAAGCTTTATCACATTCAAGTACTTGCTAACATCTAGTAGCCATTAAGCCTGATCAGAGATACCACAGATTGTACAAGAGGTTGTGAGATTGACTTGACTATTTCATCATCTTTTCTCGCATCCTTTTGGTACGTTGGACCTCCAACTAAACCAAACCCGGCAAAACAAACCAGTTATTGTTGAGAATTTGAAAATATTAGGTGATGGCATATTTTACCCATGTGTCTGCTCAAGTATCACCACCTTTTGGGCAATAGATGAATATACAGTCGTTGCTATGGATGTTGCTTAGAAGTTGTGTGTTGTACTTGACTTAACTTGATGTTATTTTCCAGATTTGACAGACAATGCGAAAACAAATTAGCCTTTTAAATGAATCGAATGCTCTAGGATCACAGTAATTAAAATATACTGTTAAGAGTAACGAAAAATTCCTACAGATGCTTTCGCTAAGCAGTTGAAGACAATGTACATGTGAATGCAACCAGACATTGATGGATTACTCTCCCTCTGACTGTGCTACCTTCATCATTCTATAATTTACAACTAATGCTGGCCATATCTAAATTAAACATACAGGAGTCCTGATGTGTTTTCAGAACTGCTGTCAAATGGAATAAACAAGTCCATAAAGTGACAATCTTTCTAGCCATCCTTTGGAAACATCAAGGGAAGGAGAGACTTGTATGGAGCAGGACAGAAGACATATGTCTGTACATCTGAACAGTGACTTTCCTTTGACAAAGTGACTGGAAAATCTAATCAGTTCACATCCTAGATACACACTAGAAGGCAGCATAAGAGTGGCCTTATTCCCAGGGTAAACATTTTAAACTGTATCACATGAGAGGAATCAATCTACACAGGACATTTACAGTGCAGCTGTGAGAAGAAAGAACCCAGCCTGACTAGTACTTGGAATAAGGACACTTTCACTTCCTCTCACCATCCACCTTAATAGACTGATTGGTCACTGATTTAGACATACAGTATGTGGAAATGTGAGAGTGAATAGTTGTTTGTTTCTATATGTCAGCCCGGTGATGAACGGGCGAGATATCCAGGATGAGCTCCACCTTGGCCTAATGTCAGCTGAGATAGGCTTGATGATGTCATGACCTGTGGGGTCATGGGAGTTATTGTTTTCAATATACAATTGCAGAAGAAAGTGTGTGTAACATCACTCAGGCCTAAATCATGTTTAGAGACAAGGTAATTCATCTGTTGTGTGTACATTACGTTAAGAGATGTATAGTATATTCCTGTTACAACCTTTCAGGACACCAGCTAATGTAATGTTTAATGTTATTGCAATGCTAAAAGATTATAGTTGACATAGACTTAGCTGTTGACAGTTCTAAGATCTGTATGTGCTAATGTATTTAGATAGATAGATTTATTCTGCAAACTGCATGTTGCAGTAGATGTCTTCATTTCTTACCTGATGCTACCAGATCGTCCATTTGTTTTCTATGTAGACGACTTAAGCCTTTACACATTGTGTTGTTACGAATAAAAGACATACGAGCAAACATTTCACACCACTACCATTCACACGCTGACACTTGTTCAGTAAAAAGGTTCAAATACATTAGGTATTTACACAGAAATACTAAAGAAGTATGTCAACATTACCTGGAATCTGGAAATCAACAGGTCTGTGTCCGTCATTGTTGTTGTCACATGACCTCCATTTCAAACAAATGATTGGTTGACATCTTCATTCATGTTGTGAAAACTCAGAAAAAATAAAATGCTGCTTTTTTGCTTTACAATTAGTCATGGTCCTTTATGTATGGAAGTATGTATGATATAAATAGTTGTAAAAAAATGCAATTACATTCAACATATCTACATGGAAAACTGTCTCTCGTGTGTACCAACCTTAAAACAGGAGCTCTTCATTGCCTTCCTTTTACTCCTCTACAACAGCATCAGTTTGCACTACACTCATACATACTGAGCTGTTAACATCACAGTGTGGTCCACATGAGCTTGGTGTCTTACTGTAACCTCCCTCAGTTTCTTATGATTTATTCAGTGTTGACTCTATTTCCTTGTAAAACTGATTTGATGGCACTGTCAGGCAAACAAATAAAATTTTATTCTTCTGATTGTGAGCATTGATGGAAACATTTGATATAACGTAAGTGCACAAATCAGCACAGTGCGGTGTATTAACTGGGCTTTGTCAGTTTTATTGAAATACTCCATATTATTCTCCTGTAAACCACATGTATCCACTTCAGAGCAGATGTGTGTGGTATTGATCCCATTCAAGCCAATTTTCACTGCTCATAGTTTGAGTAGAACCAATCACAAGCATTTATCTGGTGTGGAGTGAGTCATATGTGGTGTGATAGGATGGTGGGCTGCGACTGTTACCTGTCCATCTTTGGCTTTTGTCCATGACCATCACACTGACTGGCTGTAGGTATTTCCAGTTGCATCCGGAGACATTTTAGTCTGAGCCTATTGATAACAGCTCCTGGAAATGAGTCATAAACTGAAAAGGCCCAGACACATTCTAAAAGCCAGGATGATATATTGCAGTTTGAAATAACAGCTTGGTGTCTTTAATTTGGTGTAATTTATTTCTGCTTTATGCCCAGCATAAGTTTACATAAAACTGTGTACTATGTATTCAGCTTCTTTTATTTTTTACACTCATGACCTGCTCAAATGTCTCCTCATAAGAGAAATATAAAATAAAATTATAAAAGGCCTAATGATTTTTTTTTTTTTTTAATTTCTGTTTCATATGAGTATCAAGCCTGGTCAAGAGGCATCAGACAGAGAATGAATGTAAGTTTCATTTGGATGAGGACCAGTGAATTACAGAATTAAGGCCATTATTGTCATTGGGTTCAGTATGTTAAGTAGTGGACAGCAGACTGTATTACCATTATAGTAATTAACAACAGATGACTGTAGAGAAAGAAACACAGGGAGGCAGAGAAAGGGACACAAAGGAAATGGAGGTAAGGGTTATGAATTTATTGGAGAAGGAGGATGTGTTGAATGTCGTGTGTGTGTTGGTCGGTGTGGGTTTCTGATTGTAATGGCTGCACTAAGGTTACAGGTCTAATTAGTGGAAGGGCTGCACAATCAGCCGGCATTACTTCGCCAACTACTTTGGATGAAGTCGGTGAGGTTAAGAAGTTTTCTCTGTGTCTGACTGTTTTCAACATCATCTGTCTGGTTTACATTATGTCTCATTATGGGCCTGATTTACTAAAGGTTTGCGTGTGTAAAAACATGCTCAAACTTGACTGCGCATGTAAAAACACGTTGAAGCTGATCTACTAACTGGACGCACCGAGGGTTGTGTCTCTTAAATGGGCAAAAATAGCTCGCACAACCTATTTAATGTGTTTGCCTTGATGAATATGCAATATGGGCGTTTCTGCCAGAACACGCCAAATTAGTGGGCGGAGTAGATGCAAATATTTATTTAGCATGCGCAATGTGATTCACCAAACCTGAAACTAATTGCGGTGGCTGATTTTGCGTCTATATTTAGCACGTCTGAAAGGCAGGTTTTAACTGGCACACCTTCAGCAAGACTGGCTGCAGTTGTTGCGGTCAGGAGGCGGCATAGGCCCAACCAAAGGAAACGCAGAGAACCAATCTGTTCTGCTCACGTCAACATTTTTGGAAAGAAAAAATAATTGAGATCCTGCATGTTTCAGATGTTTCCCTCTTGCAGCAGACCTGACGGGTCGTTATCAGGCTTCTGCAGAGCTTGATGATAGGCTTATCATTTGAATCAGGTGTGTTGGAAGAGGGATACATCTAAAACATGCAGGATAGTAGCCCTCGAGGACCAAAGTTGGTGACCCCTGAACTAGGGGATGACTTGGACCAGTCACAAGGAGCAGTCACAAATACCTTCCATGACTAAACTCCTCCTACATTACATTTCCTTACGTCTGGATCATTCCAGTGCACTGTTGGCATTAGTGCTGGTGTATCCCAGAGCAGTTTTTCCAGCGTACTGTCTCCATGACGACAACCAGTCACGCACGCAAAAGCCTCATTTAAATAAGGCGATCTCCAAGACTTTGCACCTGTTGTCATTTGCGCAGGCAATCTTAGTGACCACCCGTGACACGCAAATCAATAGCACGTTTATTTTTTAGTGCGAGGAAGCTACTCTGCGCCCGTTATTTCTGATCTTAGTAAATCAGGCCCTATGTCTCTCTGTTCTGTGACTGCACACATACAGTAAAACACCAGCTTCTTATTCACCAGTTCAATTAAATCTTTTAAGATATTTACATAAACCTTGATATAGTATATGGAGGAGAAATACTGCTCAAATATACAGAAAGCAGTTACAGCTCTTTGTTGGAATAAGAGGATGACCCATTGATCTCAACAGTATATGTAGTGTTTTGGGACGTTTTTCCTTTTTTTTTTTTTTTTTACATTTTCAATGTTGAGTCTTTAAAAGAAAAACTGATTTTAGCTTAAAACTGTTGCCATATGTGTAAGCATTTTTTAATTGAATTAAAATCATCAGACAAGAATCATCTGCATTTGAGGATCAGTACTGAAACATATACTTCTGTTGTTTCTTCCCTATAGAAAATGTCACACAATAAGACAAATGACTTCATTCATGTGCAGAAATAACAGTACTTCATCTTTTTCATCTTTCTGAGTGGTTGAACAGAGGTTAGGGCTGTATTCGTAGGCCCAGTGTCACCAGTCTCCAGTGATTCTGTTCTTTTTCAATTACCAGAATAGCATCAGCAGTTTTCAAAGGGATTTTTTTTTTCCCCGTTAATTCAAAAGATGTTCACTCTCTCACCTTGATTTTATGTAAGAATGGTGAATTTGAATCCAACCAAGTGAGTACCCTTTTCCTTACCCTCCCTCATAGTGAACATATATAATGCAAAATAAATACATATATAGATAGTTTGGTTTGTCCATTTCATTTATAATAACTTGGGTCATTTATCCGATATAGTAAACAGAGTTCATGCATCTTAACATTGCATTCCACCCGCCATAAAACATAAAAAAGACATAGAGGAAGGCTATTGTAATATCACAGTAAATAGAGATAGGAACACTATGATTCCTATTCTCAGGTCAGGTACAGCTTTACTGTCACTGTCATTTATACACATGTACAAATACAATACTGTGCAAAAGGCTTAGGCCAACATTAAGTTTGTTGTTTTAGTAAAGTTCTAATGACCACACATACGCATTTGTCAGTCTCTGTATTAAGATACAATCTGGATATATGAGAAGTATGTGCAGCAGTAAAAAACAAATGTTTGAGGTGGAAAATAAACTCTATATATCAAAGTGTTAGTATTTAGTGAAACCTCAATTTATACTTAACATGTCTTTAACCTTGCAGACAGTATGAGATTTGGTGCATTACTTTTCTGATGTTTCATACCAGGTTTCATTCAACACATGTCAGATGTTCGTGTTGTTTCTTGTCAAGGGGTCAGGGGTCACACTACATACTGACTTTAGGTTCAGTTTTGTGTGTGTTTTTTTAAGGCTGTGCACATATTTCCTGTATGTTCGTGTTGGATACGAATAAAAGAGAAAGAGAAATACATAAAATAAGACAAGATAAGATAAGATATTACTTTATTAGTCCCACAAGGGGGAATTCCAAATTTACAGCAACAAGAGTGAAGTTAACAAAGCACACAAGAGTAAAAAGAGCATTCAGTCAGTTCACTGAATAGATAGGATAGATAGACATGAAAGTTACAAATCAAAAAAAAAACTTAATCAAGATAAGATAAGATGTACTTACAGCTGTTGTGTACATTTTGAATATATTACAGGTAGGATAGAAGACATATTTATATGTACACACACACACACATACTGTATACTGTATATATACTGTATACTGTATGTGTACAGATTATATATATATAAGTGTGATTTATTGCATAGAATATTTGGAGCAGTTTCTGTTGTGGAGCCTAACAGCTGCAGGAAGGAAAGACCTGCCATACCTCTCCTTCACACACTTCGGGTGTATCATCCTGTCACTAATGAAGCTCCTTAGTGCAGTGTGTGTGTGTGTGTGTGTGTTGGAGGGTGTGGGAGTCTTTTTCCATCATGGAGGACAGTTTGGCTGTCATCCTCCGCTCCCCCACCTCCTCCACAGGTCCCAGAGGGCATATACATATGTTCATTTCAACCCTGCAAAAACAACAAGGCTAAAGGTGGCATAAGACTTTTACACAGCACTATACATGGGAAATATTTCATTTAACAATGAACTTATAATCCACTGCAAAATACTAATAGTATTCATTTTGTAAAGTCTCTCCAAAGCAGCAGTACACTACACCCTGTATTCAATACAAACACACTGTACATCCACAACCTGGAAACAGCAATAGAGGTATCAGTGATGAACAATTAATGTTGCACTAATTAAAAACTTAATTCTAAATTAAAAAGGCAAAATGTTGCAAGTCATCCCAAAATTCTAACAACAGGTTCAATTCTAGGTATTTTATCTTGAACATTTCTTTTGCTTTTTTCTGGTCATGGTTTGTGAGATTGTGAGACATTGTATGTAGTAAATAAAAGCAAGATATTAACAATCTACAGAAAAAAAAGGAAACAATAATTAACTACAAAGTAATACAACACAAACTATGAACAATAGCATAGACTAATTTGGTTAGGTATGGTTAGGTCTCGTACTAAGTGCCATCTCAAAATGTTTATCTAAGAATTCTTACAAATGAAAACTTTATAAGACAATTATTGATCTTTAAGTTTTCACTTCATAAAATGAATTTATACCTTATAAGAGTCTTTTAGAACCTCGGTATAATTACCCTCAGTATGGACATGTGTTTACTGCTCTGTGGTTAGATATTGACCTGACTATGATAAACAGCATTAAAAAATCACTATATAAACAAAATGGGATTGAGCTGAGAATTTCTACATATGAAATAATCATCAGTTTGGTGTGATCCTTTTGCCCTCTGTACAATGTATGATCAATAATACGAAATTGTTCAGGAAACTTAGTATTCAGAATTGAAATCACACTAAACTATCTGATTTAATTTCCTAATGATCAGGAGCGTAAAGTAAAGCTCCTGCATCTGTTTTTTATCTGTTTTCATCCTTTCAGCCATCATGCTTGTTGTAATGATGAGTGCAATAAAGTCAAATTCCCTGTACTTATCAGGAACCTAAGGGATTATATGTGCACTACAGTGACAGACAAACACCACACATTCTTAAGTGCATGAATTTATTTAGCTCAAAATATGTTTCATTTTCATTAAAATGAAACATATTTTGAGGTTTTATGTAAATTCTGTTCCAATACTTTAGCATTATTTGGGAATGCCGATTGAACCGAACTGAAAAATTGTAGCTGATATTTAAAGTAACAAACAACTAATGAAAATTCAGTTTATGAATATAGCCAGTTTTTCCAGGTATCAAGACACACATGAAGTGAGAGGTGTTACGTTAGAAACTACAGGTGTTTATTAGAGGAGAAAATCAGGGTAAATGGCATTTTAGCGTGAGTCACAAGAGCTGAAGGACAGGAGAAGACTGATGCTTTCATAAAACTAAGGAAACACAGGTCACAGCTCTTAAGACACTATCTCCTTATTAGAGCCCGACCGATTAATTGGCCCGCCGATATAATTGGCCGATTATAGAGTATTACCGATTAATCAACATCGGTCAATGTGTAGTCGATATATGAACTTTTTTTCTGCGCAGATTGTGTTGCTGTGCTCTGCCCTGCACTCTCCCCGAGTCCCTGGCCCCTCCCCCTCACAGTCAAACGGGGCTGTGCGGTCCGTTCTGCGCGTACCTCACAACGGGTATGCGCAAAGTGGAAGTGAAACTTAACACGTGTTCACAACAGCAGTAGCCTTTACGTCTACTGCTGTTGTGAAGCTCATTTACCTTTTCCCTACCTTCTGAAACTTCAGAACTTTCATTTGAGGGGGCACACTGTTTGTGTGTCGTCGTCGTCGCGCCTCCCTCCAACGCTAAAAACTCACGGGAGCCGGGTGTTGCAGCCAGCATTTACTCTTGCTTATGGAACTTTTCAATAGCAAGTAAATATGACTAATTGATAAGATGTTTTTGTGAATGAGCCTTTAAAAACCACATAATGTATTAGTTTAAAAACACCTCCCATCAGCCTATGAATTATCACGTTCAGCTGAATGCAGACACTCACTTTTATTTTAAAATGGTCAACTATAGTATCAAATTATATGCTAATTATTTTAATTTAGTAGTGTTCTGGTTCCTAGTCTTGAATCATATTTTGGATATTATAAGAACTTGTGTTCATGTACATATATATCCTGTGTATATCAATGTTCTTATTTAATATATCAGCCGGTATATCGTTTATCGGCCATTATATCGGATATCGGCCATCATATCGGATATCGGCCGATATATCGGATATTGGGGTTTTTTTGCCCACAATATTGGTATCGGCATTGGCCCCAAAAATCCCATATCAGTCGGGCTCTACTCCTTATATATCATTACAAGCATTAGTGGTTACAGCACCAAAATGTTTCCTACCTCAAAAAGATGAAGAATCCTTTCACAGATAAGAGCTTTAGTAACATATATCTTCAAAGCATGCAAATGTACACTGAGCCTTTTCCTTCTGATTTTATTTCTCTCTGCTCTCTCACTCTTTATTTTTTCTGCCTCTGGCCCAGTAACCTCACAATCAATCTGATTTTTTTTTTTTCTTCCATGCCGCCTCTTCTACAAAATCACAGACTTTGAGGGCGGACTGAAATGAGGAAGTAATTCCTGCCAAATGAGAGACACAGCTGCACATCCCTGGCCTGATTTCCCTCCTGCACAGGTGAACTAAATTCTGACCGAGGTTATGACCGGTGACGGTAATCATATATCACTTGGTGGATACCGACTGTTTTCAGAGGAGCTTAAAAGGGTCCTAAGGTCATCGGAGAGAGCTTTAATGAATGCCAAATTATCCTCTCTTCCGCCGCAACCCTGAGGGAGGTTAAAGCTGCTGTGCATTGACAAAAAGATGCCCACAGAACATGACGACTGTGTTTGGTTCTCGTTGCTGCGGCTGGAAACTCACTGCACATGGTGGTTTTGTGTTCGGCTACCAGTGAGTACGACTTTGTGTGTACGTGTACGGTTCTGGTTAGCAAAGACTACTACTGCTTGAGTGGGACGGGGCAGTTCACGCTCACAAATTGTTCATGCTTTATACATTTGTGTGCCAAGAATCTCTTCAAAACAACAACCTGCAATAAAGTATGAATCACTAATCTATGTAGAAAGAATACATGACCTATTTAACATGACTAAATGGGTGATCAGTCCTTAATTAAAGTTTCAGAGAATGGAGAGGATGTCATTTTTAGATTTTACCGCCCTCATCTATGACGGATATGCAGTGCCCTATCTTCTCAGCCATAATGATTAAAATATTTGAGACACGTGATGAACAAATAAAATCAACATGTTCCCCATACATAGGCTCTACACGGGCAGATCGCTCAGGTATATTAATGGCCATAAAAGTATATTTAGAGTTGCCTCCACCAAGGAGATTGTTCATGCATTATTATGAGTAGAACATGAGTTTTGTTCATCCTGTGCATGCTAACACATGCCCAGTAAGGGTCTATGGTCACACTGTGATACTGGGCTGGACTGTGAGTGCACCCTAAACTGAAAAATAAAGACGATCAAACAGAACTTAGAGCACAGAAACAGTTCATAGTTTAACTAAAGTCCATCATTTTTACAGACAGATTCTAATGAATGACTATGAACTGATTTAAATAAGCTCTTTAGGCTAGCAGCAATGATGGTAACAGTACATGATGAAATGTGGCAATACCTTACCCCAGCCAAATCTAACTCAATGACAACCACTGCAACATGTTTTCAACGTCCTGAACACATTTTGTAAGAATTTTTCTTTGGGATCAATTTGATCCCCAGCTGTTGTTCTATAAAATATTTAAGAAAATCAACATTTGGCATATGTATTTTGGTTGCATTAGGATCCTAATCTAAGGTTTCTTCATATTTTCCATTTCCATCAAAAGTCCATCATTTCCTTTTTTTTTCTCTTTGCATGTTATGTTTGACATATGAGTAAAATGATAACATAATTATTTATATGTAGTAATTGTTGCAACACTTGCTCTGCTCTGCACCTTTTTACAAGGTCAACAATCTTGGCTGCTTTAAATCCATTTCAGAAATTCCAAATCTGGATTTTATAAAAAAAGCAATTACTGTATTCCCTGAAACTGTTCCATGACTTGCTAAAAACACTAGTGTTTAGGGCACATGTAACCAGTTCAATAATATAATTACACAAAATTGGGTTAAATTGTTGTTTTCTGTGTATAATTTAAACATACCTGG
>JAPQRQ010000008.1:31343992-31354326 GCA_037367365.1 Apogon talboti | reverse complement strand
ACCTTTTTACACTCCTATCTGTTTCAATATCTGTTTTCTATATTTATGTCATGGTATCTTTTGGAAAATAATCGTGCTGCTTGCCTGCGGTACATGCCATATCCATGCAAACCTCTATCACATATCAGCAAGGGCAGGGATGTTATCCAGTTTGACAGGAATCAAACAGCGTTATCTTAATAATGTTGGCAGATGTTTGTCTGATGATAAGGCTTATCTACTGATAGATTTTTTTATTTTTGGATAAATATCAAAGGGTGGATTTTGTACTAACCTGTGAGAGGTTAAGAGGTCCAGTGTCTGACACTCAGCTTAGATTTTCTTAATGATCTGGTAAAACCTCCAAAAGGTCAGCCATTGTGCATCTCAATCCATCCTCAAAGAGTCAACTTTTGCCTTATTTCCTAAGACTAAATAAAGGTGTATGTCGACTAGAACCTGTTTTCATTTCCTCTGTCCAGATCCACCCCAGGATCCTGACGCTACCATACTAATGCAAACCAGCTGTGATCTCTGTAGTCCTGTAAATCATAGCAGATAATTCAATGGCCTAAAAGCCTTAGATGTAAATTTAGCATGTGGGCAACATGAAATGAACAGGTTGCGGATATAATGAAAGGGTGGAAGCAATCAATCACTTGAGACCCTTCAGCTGTGGAGTGGATGCAGAGATGACTTTACTTCTGTGGAATATGCGCCTGATTCAGACTGCATCAGCACAGCATCTCAATCAATATCTATTGTTTCTGTTGCACTTGGTTCTCATTGCTTCAAAAAACTTCAAAACTACTTCAGTTTTAATAATAAATCCTCAAATAAATTAGGCACTGATACAATCAATTGATAAAATACTATGTTATACTGACTGTTTCAGTTCAACGGCCTGTGTCCTACCACCTGAGTCTTTCAGTGCCTTCTAACCTGGTGACATTTTATGGCACTGATGCAAACATATCGGGCCTTGAAAGACCTAGTAAGTCCTAATTTACTTTGGGACCAGATCAACAGAAGGATTGTGAGGTTTTTGTGGGTGCGAATCAGTCACAAGTGGGGCGGCCGTGGCTCAGGAAGTAGAGTGGGTCGTCCAATAACTGAAGGGTTGGCGGTCCGAATTCCACTCTGTCCGAGTCATGAGCTGTTGTGTCCTTGGGCAAGACACTTCACTCGCCTTGCCTTAAGTGCTGCCACTCACACTGGTGTATGAATGCACGTGAATGATTGGTGATGGTCGGAGGGGCCATTTGGTGCGAACTGGCAGCGTCAGTCTGCCCCAGGGCATCTGTAGACACAAATGTAGTTTACCACCAGCAGAGAATGAATGTGAGAGCGGATGAATAATGGATCCATTGTACACACTTTGAGTATGTGTTTATAGAAAAGCACTATATAAATCTAATACATTATTATAATTATTATTTTTACAAGTAAGACAAAAATATAATATGTAATTCACAAAGCACCCAGAAACCTGCAAACCGCGCTGCCAAGCTGATAGCACCTATGTTGCACCTGTGTCATTGGCATGGATGGAAATGAGGAAATATACATGCAATCAGCGCAAAATGTACCCCTCTCTATGCAAATACGCTTTAGGGAAGACAAACAAACAAAACCATCTAATTCACAAAAGCCCAGCACATATTACAAAACACAGTTCAGCTGATGCCAATGTCAGCTGAAAACTGGTGTTAACTGAGTGCAAATAACTCACTTCTAAAACACTGTTTCTCCTAATATTCGAGTTTGAGATACATGAATTAGAGTATATTAAAGTAATGTTTAACTAAGTGCAAAATGTCGAGTCAGATATTAGAGGCATGATGTCAGTATGTGTGTTATCTTGGAGTTTCAGGATACTTACAGACTGGCTTACTATGAACAGTTTCTTATGATCCTATAATCTCAGGGTGTAACAGCTGTGAAACACACAATGGTAATGACAGTGAAATCCTGAGTAATCTGCTATTGTCGGTGTGTTCAGTGCTGTACCTGAGCACACACAGCCTCTTTTGGAGTTTGGAGATGCTGTGACACATGCTATGACAATAAACAACATTAGTATACATATTTGTGCAAAATTATTTTCAATGACACAAAACATGATTTTATGCATTACACATTAATAAAATATGCTCCGGACCTGCATAAAGTATTGAACCAATGTTCAGATGTCAGGTGTGTAAGAGATCTATAAATCTATATGGAACTTATTATCAACGAATAATTAAGCATCTTGCCTGTTAACAATGTGCAGTTCAAGTCTGCATTATTAGTGTATAATCACCTTAGAAATTGTTACATTTATCTTAGAATGAGCTATTTATACCTAACAGGTCACCTCCACAGTCCACCATTCCCACTTTTCCATTGATAGCATAAACTTGGATCACAGTCAAGTCAGCATGTCATTTTATCCTGTTTCTGTGACTAGCAAGTGCTATTGGATAAATAATATTTGTAGTATGACCTTCGCATCCAGAGACGTCACTATGGCAAAACATACATGGCATCAAGTCTCAACATGGGAGGCTAAATGAATCTAGTGGGAAATCTCCAAAAATGCCAAATTTTTCAGTCAGACTTGTCTTAATAAATCGACCACAGGTTTGAGTGTGAACAAGTCTATTGACACCTGAACAAATCTTCATATAATGTTTGATTTCAGAAATTATAAAGAATGTTTTCAAATCTCACCTCCCTCTAGCGTTGCCTAGCTTGTAGCTGAAGTTGCACTAAAGACCATGTCACAATAGTTTACCTTGTGTCTTTATTATGACCAGCCACGCTTTAGCAGGACTACTATGCCTGCAGTGACAGTGTCCTGGTGCCAAAACCATGAAAAGTGAAAGCAAATCGAGTCAAGTCAAGGCCAGTTGAGCTGAGACTGTCAGTGGAGATGCAGCACATATTTCTACAGTAGCTCTACAAGGACTTCTTTTTTCGTGTTGGGTGGCAACCAACATTAAGGTGTATTACTGTTGTCCACTATGTTTGAATGTGAACCAGAGTTAATATGCCCTTAACTAAAAAGCCTAGAATGAACAAAACAAACACTGACTCTAAGTAAAGCCTTTGAGCCTTTAACTACCACAAACAATGTTATGTCAGTTACACAGTATCTACACTTTTGCACATCACTGTATTCTAGGGAGAAAGAGTGCTAAGTACTGAATTTGTACATAAGCATTTGCTGCCAATCACTTGAACACTACAAGAAAACATAGTTAAGTAATAGGAGGTGTGTATCCATTCATTTTTATGGAGAGTAATAATAATCATTAGCAGTAGCATTTAAGTCATTCAGTTATTTATTCAGACAGTGTTAAAAGAATTAATTTATAGAAAACATTGTAAATTAAGAGGGAAGTCAATATGGTGGTACTGTGTTTGAGCATATGGATGGAAGGGATGGATGCTTTAAGGTTTAAACAAGCCTTTTAAAACCTGTTGTTTTGCATGTTCTGTTCAAATGACCTGCTTCTAAATGGAGTAATCAAATCAGAGCCTCAGGTTCACCGCTCTGCACTCTTTAAAACACATAATAACCAATTAAATGAGGACCGTTCACTGTGCCTAATTAGTTGCAAAAGGTATTGTGTGGCAAATGCTGACAATTAAAATCATCATTAAATATTTTCTTTCATGTTTTAAGGGGTTAACGGACTCCTGAGCTGAGGACATTGCACAGCACCAAGTTTTGGAGGATGACTCCCTCGAGGGCAGCATGAGTTCTCTTGAGTGGAAATTGAAGAAGAGTCCATGACTGGTTTAAAATCATCCTTCAAAGGGCGTTTGTTGGTTGCAGAGAGTGTCGGCGCTCTGTACAAAGCCTCGGTGCATCTGTGTTTAAGGCAAGTCATGACACAGTGGTTAGTTTTATCAGAGGCATAAGGTTCTCCCATCCACATGTCTGAGACATCTTTGTTGTCAGAGTAGATCAGTGCAAAAAAAACCAAAAAGTCCTTTTACCTGTTTCCATGTCAGGTTATATGTGGTTTTGCCTGTTTGTGTTTTCCTCACCTGACAAACACTGCCAACCATATCTGAAAACAATGTGATGATACTCCTCCTGCTGCCAACCTCAGAGCCTATAGCTGTGTTAGGTTGCCAAAGACACTCCCCAGGCACCAGACATGTTTCTACAAAACACAAATACACAAAATCTCGGGATACTGTTTTTTTTTTTTTAATTTGTCCAGAATCTGGTACTTAATCACGTGTTCTCCATAGGTGGGAAGTGGTTGATGCTGGATGGTAGATGTGGGATACTGGAGTTCAAAGGCTGACTCTAGCAAGAATTTAGATTTGTGGAAATAAAAAAAGTGTTTTATTGTCTGCTTTTTCTTTTATCAAAGCAAAACTTTAAAGTCAGCTGATGCAGTAGCTCTCATTTCTTCACCATCAGTTTGATAGAGAGCATAAAGATTGGACTGTGTTTTAATGGGAGAAGGCCACATGTGGTCTGATGAGTCCAGATTGACCCTGGTCCAGTGTGATAGGCCCATCAGGGTGAGAAGGGAGGTGGATGAAGTGATTACCCATCATGCCTAGTGCCTACAGTACAAGCCTGTGTGTGTGTGTGTGTGTGTGTGTGGGGGGGGGGGGGTCAGTTGGTCACGTTCAGGTTCAACGATGTTGTAAACATAAAAATGGTCGTGGTGACATTGCACAACCTTACTGAAATGATGTGATGGTGAATAATCAAAGCAAAAGATGGCCCATAGAAGTGTCTGAGGATTTTTTTTCCAGTTCATTTTGAGTGAAATGTTGAAATTTTATGTTCAGAAGTATTGAGATTATAATGTCCTCACGCTTTGCAAAAAAGTTCAAAGTGATATTCTAGTAACTGGGTTGTTCATATCATTAATCTTAAAGGTTCAGTGTGTGACATGTTATGAAATCCAGTGTCAAAATGACTGATTACACTCCTCTGCACTCACTGTGACATACGGTGGCCACGAAAAACTCCAAAGCCCGTCATTACAGTCACAGTATATTTCCACCATTCTGATCCGTTTAAGTCAGAGGAGATTAAATCCAGTCCACACTCAGACATTGGGATAATGCACTTAAACACAGGATACCACGTTATAAAACAGAAAAATAAATGACAATAAGAAGTATTTTCTGAATTATCGCAGAAACATGGCTTCCTCAGTCCCTCTGTAGATATAAACGGCTCATTCTAAGGTAACAAAAACATTGTGTAATCATAGGTCCAGGTGGTTAAAAACGAATTAAAACATACTTATTAATATTATTTTCCATTTGTACAATTCCATCCTGTTAGATCTTTGTAAATGTTACGTTGTAGACCTTTAGCTTGACATGACTTATTCCATCCAGCTTCATCAGTTAAAGGTGAACGACACTTCAAACCAACATCAGAGATATGTAAAAAATATACATAAACTGCCCAAGATGACAATTCACAGTTCACCAGGGCTCTAATCTGTATCTTCATCACTCTGATTTTGCATTTCTTAGAAGTACAGTACAGTCTCTACAGCTGGCTTCTATTAGACCATAAGGCAGAGCCATCATTCTGTCTTTGCTGTCAGGTGTTTTTAGATTCCACCTGGTTGCCAGATTGGCAGGTTTCATACCCCATTGGGCAGCTTTGAATTTGATTGTGCAAGATTTGGGCTGGTCTGAGATCAGTTGCTGGTTTTGAAACATATGCATTTTATAGGTCATGTGCTCAGAGTTAACGAAGAACAAATGCACACTGGCTACGCTCCATACCCACTGACTGCTGTTCTGAACAGTATGTCCAGACTTTACATAGTTTTACAAATATGTTCATCCTGTTCAATATGCAAGATCTCACACACACGCCTCTCCAGAGTAAAATACGGTCAAATACAAGGAGTATAAATAATTATCTTAATGCAGCAGGAGCTGAAGTCATGGGAAAAGTAAACAATTGGAGTGGGTTGTGTTAGTGCTATAAGAAGTATAGTACAGATAAGAGTACATAAGTTTATTTCAGTTCTTAGGATACTTTTAGAGCAGTTGCTTATTGTTATATTATTGTTTTATTTTAGTGATATACCAGTATTAATTCACTTCAGTCAAGCAACTACCAATGTAATATAAACAGTGTTAGATTTGATGTGATACACTGCAATTCAGAAATAATATGATCCTGTGCAATCCAATATATACTTTAATTTGACCTCTTTGTATCTTCAGAATATAACAAGTAGAAAAGTAACTAAAAAAGACAAATTTTCTGTAGTACTGCAGATAAGGATCTTATTTGCTTTCTAAAAAAACATTTGGCTGTCTCTCAAAGTTTTTGTGGTAAAAAGATAAAACAAAGCCAATTCTGAGGCTTAACCTTAAACCACTTTTAAGTGGTTTTATTTTTCTCTCCACTACTGTGTAAACTTAGACCGCCTGTAGGTTTGTTGTTTTTGCAGGGTTGAAATGAACGTACAGATTCATTTCTCAGTCTCTTTTCTTCAGGTACAAGAACACACAGGAAATATATCAGTATTATCTATTTAATGTGACCCTTGACCCCATGATAAGAAGCAGCAGAAACCTTTGACATGTTGAATGAAACCTGGAATAAAAGATCGGAAACAAACATAATAAATCTCATATTGTCTGAACAAAAGGGTTAAAGACATGTTAAGTGCAAAGGGAGGTCAAACTAAATACCACCTCTGGTTTACAGAAGCTTTTTTTTTAATTTCCTGTATATATTTTTTTACTGCTGTCCATATTTCACATATATCCAGGTTGTTTCTTAATACAGAGACTGACAAATGCATATGTGTAGTCATGAGAACTGTACCAAACCAACAAACCTTATATTTGCCTCAGACTTTTACACAGTACTGTATAAAATTAGAATTAAAGTATCTATTGAATTACACAGGATTGTATTCTTTCTGCATTGTAATGTATCACATTAAATCTCATCCTCTTTAATCAAATCTAATTATATCAAAAATGGAGAATTGTATCATACATATGGAATGTTTTCTTTGGTAGTTGACTCTGTTTTTAATAACTGGCTTACTAGTGTTATAGTGTTACTGGTGTACGGTGCTTATGATAATGTTATGGCAGTGGAAAAAACAAGTTGACTGAAAATAACATAAATATTTGGGTTTTTGTTTGCATGTTTTGGTGCTTTCTCAACAGTTTTTGGGGAAGAAACCATCAGCTATATCTGGCAGCACTAGTGTGTGACCGTACTCATCATCTTGACTTTAAGATGACACTGCAAAAACTGCTCCACCGGGAAGAAGCCAAATATTCTTAAATATAACCAGCTTGTCTGGTATCAAGCACACAAAAACAAAACAAAACAAAACTGCAGAACACATTTTACTTGGCTAGATTTCTCAAAACTAGAATAAATGTCTAACCACTGAGATATTGAAAAAGCAATGAAAACACAACCTCAGTCCTGTTACTCTGCTGGGATATTTTGCAAACCATTGTTTTAGGTCATTACTGTTTAGTCTAGGTCAGTATTTGCTGGTATTTTTTAGATTTTGCTAAGATTACTTTTACAGAGGCTATTTTTCTTTTAACCCATAAAGACCCAAACATCCATCACCAACCAAAACTGATCTAAAATGTTTAATACCTATTGATACATTAATCCTATCAATACATGTCAATAATTGGTGTACAATACAGTTTGTCATCTTTTCATGGTCATCAGATATGACCCATTTGGATGTTCACAGGCTCCGTAGTGAACGTAGAAACACCGCCATCTTGTACAACATTGATTCACCAGTAAAACCCATGGCGTTGAATCAATGACAGTAGATGGAGAGGCTTGGTTTATATTCAGTTAATGATATATTTTACTGAAAAACTCTCTTTTTTGCAGCTTTCTCTGTCTTTTATACAATAACCCTCAATTTCAATTTAAGCTTTTATGAACATTTTCATGATCAGTAAATTAAACACAGAAAAGTCCCTGATTTATACTGATAAAATGCAAAATACAGGTGATAATATGTTAATAAATGGTGATTAATTACTTAAGAGAAGTTAAATATATAGAAAATTTAATTTGGGAACTGACGCAAAAGTAGCACTGGGTCTTTATTGGTTAAGAGTGAAATACTGTACTCTTTTCCCAGAGATGAGGCTGTTTCACTTTTGTGAAATTTCTCCTCTTAAAATGAAGGGTTTAGACATCAGGATGCTGCTGATTCGGATCACTAACATACATACACTACGTTTTCTCACAATGTTGCACAGGTCCCTGCATACACAACACGTAAACCTCATGTGTCTAACTTAGTCATGCATGTGTGTGGAAATACTCTGAAGTAATGAAGCAGAAACTTTAATAACGACACTACAAGGCAGAGATTTGATTTGTTTCTGTGGCTCGTGCTGTTTCTCTCATTCATGCGTACCTGCACCAGCATTTAATTTAAATCCCACCCAGTCTGAGCGGTCAAGGGGTAGAAAGGAGAGGAGAGAACATGTTAATGAATATTAGGACACATTAACTGTCACAATGGGACGTCCACATTCACTGTTTCATTTTCCCTCTCGCCTTTCTCCTGGTTCATTCAGGCTTTTGCTCCCCCTCTGAGCTGGATCTGCTCGTCTGCCTTTGACGCCCTCATCTTTACGCGCTCAGACGGATGAATGTAGTGTGTGTGTGTGTGTGTGTGTGTGTGTGTGTGTGTGTGTGTGGGTGTGGGGCAGACACTTGGATACAGAGAGATTAACATATGGGACTCAAAATGTGGTCATGATGGAAATATCATGAATTAGAAACATTGTAAAACAGGTTATCTGCAGGATTCACAACTCCAACTTTATGACCTTTTCAGACATTTTTCAAGGCATCTGATTAAATAAACAATACATTCACAAAAACAATACAACGGGCTTCATAGTTATTATCTCGAACCAAGCTTAACCATGTATCAATCCAGCTAACATTATATGTCAATTTCTCCATAATTAATGTTTCTGTGACTGATGTTCAAGCTGCTAAAGCTCATACCTGAACCCCTCCATCCATGAATGACCGCTGGAGGCTCCACTCATTCAGATCTTCGTTATGATAAACTCATCAGCACTATTTACACATTTGACAAACTGTGCTGGCACGTCAGATCATGTTTTAGCTGACATCTCGTTTCTTCGCAGAATTAGCTACACCATCACCTCAGCCAGACTATGTTAACAAAAGCCATAAGTTATTTAACTTAAATGATATGTTGGGTTTTTTTTTTGTTTTTTTTTCAAATATTCAAAATATTTCAAATTCAGATTGAAACTAAAGTGTAATGCTTATGTTTTCAATGTAGTTTATTTCTATGTCACTCAGACCCTATATATTGAGGACACTATGAAGGACGACATGTTTTTCAGGTTTTTCCAAACTGCACAAACTAAACAGTGACTCTGATGTTGTGCTTATTCTTATCTGTTCCTCCACTGGAGGGAGAGGGGACGGGTATTCAACTGGTTCTAATATGTAGCCTTATCACTACATTTCTCTAAATATTACACACCTTTAACCCTTAAAGACCCAGTACTATTTTATTGGCAGTTCCCAGATTACTTTTTTCTCTATATTTAACTTGTGTATTTTCTGTATTTACTTCACTGATCATGTAGATGTTTATTAAATCTCAGAGTAAATACAAAGGTCATTATATCAAAATGGAGAAAACTGAAGAAAAAGTGACTTTTTCAGTAAAATCTATCATTAACAGAACACAAAACAAGTGTCTCTACCCACTGTCATTGATCCAACTCCATAGGTTTTACTGGTGAATCAATGTTGTAGAGGATGACGGTGTTTCCATGGTAACTACGGAGCCTCTGAATGTCAAAATGGGTCATATCTGATGACCACAAAAATATGACGAACTGTATTTTATACCAATTATTTACATGTATTGATAGGATTAGTGGATCAACAGGTATTAAATATTTTAGATCAGTAGATGGTTTTGGTCAATAGGCTATTGGGTTTTTGGGCCTTTATGGGTTAAACTGTGTCATTGTTGATAAAACTTTTTGCCCACAGTAAAAGTTTAGTGCTAGACTGGATAAACCAGATGAACACACTAATGTCATTGTTATGTTTTTGACCGGGTTGGGAAGGAAGGAAAATACTAATAATACATTACAAGTACTAGTAGATACTATTATAACAAGTGGTGCCAGGCACAACAAACCCCGCCCCTTACTTGTATTATAGCTTAGGTTGGCGTAGATCCAGCTGATGTTATCAATGCTATGCAATAGTATTGTTTTTGGTTCAGTTTGTTTGTTTGTTTGTTAGCAACTTTACACAAAAACTACTTAGGTCAAAAGTTATAATG
>JAPQRQ010000008.1:31306220-31317264 GCA_037367365.1 Apogon talboti | reverse complement strand
AGAGAACCCACGCAGACACGGGGAGAACATGCAAACTCCACACAGAAAGGCCCCACTGACTGGTGTTGGGATTGAACAGGACCTTCTTGCTGTGAGGCACGAGTGCTAACCACTGGACCACCGTGCCGCCCCTTATATATAAGTGTTATTTATTATTTTTTGATTTTTTTCTGTGCTTTCTTAATGGCTTTAATTGCTTTGAGGCCACAACATATGATGCAGGATTGCAAGGAACTTCTTTTTTTATTTTTTTTTATTTTTATTTTTATTTTGGAACGTACTGTATGTCTTAGTAGGAAAATTATTACTATGATGAAATGAAAAGGAAAAAAAAAATCTGAACCTTTCACAAGCCCTCACCCGTCAAGTAAATGATTGCTGTTAAGTGGTTTCAAAGACGAAATGCTTTTAAAATGCCCTTTTATTTATAACTATGGTACATATACAGCGCAATGACTGGTTAACAGGTAGCAGTTGGGAGAAGTTTTTTTTTCTTTCATTCTCTAAGAGGAACATTGAGGGGAAAATATACTGCAATGGCAGCAGCAGTAATAGAGGATAAGTGCAGGGTAGAAGCAGGATGGGGGCATTCTGATGACTCAATGTGTAAAACCTATTCCAGAATTGAGTTTGGCTTTAAGTAGTCAGAGCTACAGTATATCTCTTGTCATATAAAACAACGATTGTCCATTTCAACAAAATGGCCCTATAAAGTTTTATGGTATTGTATCATTTCTTTTTATGATATTGTTTCATATACTGCAGGCAACTTTAGCTCATTTTACTCAGATGAAAATATAACCTGTCTCTTCTTGGAAAAAAATGCAGCTTATTGGAGAGTTCTGAAAACATTTATTGTAGTGAACTTACAAAAGCATCAAATACCAACAGCGGGGTGAAGCAACATGACTGTAAAAGTGTCAGGGGGGAAAAAAAATTAGTCTAAGAGATTTCACTGGATTATGCCACAATGTTTGCGCTCAGATGAATCACTGTTCTGTATCTGAAGAAGCCGGATGTTGTGGAGGAACATGCAGATATTCATGCAGATTTTGGAAATAATGTATGTGTGTGTTTGCAACCACACATTCAGAGGTAGCTAGTATGTATCTACTGTATACTGGCTGCTATTTCAGAAAGCAGATTTGATGTGAACTCAGGTGATTCAGGGTTTGCATCTTTAAATGCAAATGTAGCTTAAAGGTTCCTAAGATGCACATGCATCTGCTTATATCAAGTTTTTGTCAGAGTCTGCTTTGTGCTGGGAGCGGGTTGTTCCTTGACATTAACTCTTATTCAAAGCTAATGACTGCTTTAGTTGCCTACATCCCTGCCAACAGCTTTTGTTCTGATTTCTGTGTAAAAGACACAAGTACATTTTCTGTCTCTTATGTTTCTTCAGTCCTGACTGGACTAAAATGTACCAGTAAGTAACTAAAAAAAAAAATCCTTGACATGAAATTTTCTGACAAACACTGTGCTGCTCTGCATTGTCTTAGTTTAGGCAGTTTACGGTATCAGCATTATCTGACATGTTGTTACAGCTGATACATGTAGACAAGTGATGCTTGTGCAGTCAGTTGTGTGTGTTTCATGTTGAGTATTTTCATGGTGTTGACTCCGTAGCAGCCCAGGATAGTTCCTTTTGTTGCTATGTTAAGCATTTTTTCTGCTTTTACAATTATTTATACCGATCTCAAACATTACATTAAAAAATGTTGCAAGATAAGTTGAAGGCTATTTCTAAAGTAATGTTTTTGCCGAGCCCTTCTGTTCTTACAACTTATGAACAAATTCAGCACCTTTTTATGGCGAATAGGTAGGTATTTCCACATTAATTCTTTGCAAGTGAATTGTATCCTTGTGTAATGCAAAGAGAACTACCAAAGTGTGCAGATCATAGTGGGTGATCTTCAGCAAACACCATTAGTAACATGCAAAGAAAAGTGGCCTTGGTCATAATTTAAATGGCTGTTTTCTATTATTAATGGACAGTTGATGGGTCCATACTCAGAGGTCAAGGTCAGTTTTCAATGCCTTCAAATGACTAAAACGTTGACACTTTTAGAGGGTTACAATGGCAGGCTTTTGTTTTTTTTTTCTTTTTTTCTTCTTGCAGTCAGCTAAATCTACTTATCTTACTTTCCCAAAGTCAATTTTATTTGGCCCCTGGACAAAATGGATTATTTACCATATCACGTCTTTCAATAAATGAATTAAAATAAGGGCACAGTCTATCACAGATGTGAAGCAACAAACATCCATTCTTGTACATCAAAAATCTTATGGAAACCACATGGACTTGTTAGCTGTGAGCTTAACCATGCATAAGTGGGTGAAAGAACAGGCTGTCAAGACACTTCCCACCAACAAAACCTAATGAAAATATACCAATACAAATCTTAATTACACCTGACATGCTCTCTGCTTCGCTGACAGCCATCCTTGCTCGGCAGTGAAACTGGCAACTGTTGGGCCTTCAGTGCTAATGCAAAGCAGTTTCCACAGCATTTCAGCAGAAAGATGTCTGTATGGAGTTTCTGAAAGACACAGTTGCCTGTTTAAACTATATTATTTCTTATGTAGCTGCTGCCACAGTGTAAATACGTTGAATAAGTAGAACATTCAAGACAAAAACTTTTTCAATAAATGCTTAAATTATTGACTTTCTTTTCCTGTCAGCCCATGTTCCTTTTAAAGGACTACCATACTGACTTTTTGTGTCATATATATATATATATATATATATATATATATGACACAAACATGCCTATAAACTGGTCCAAATGCTTAGACAAACCATGTTATACTTCAAACTGTTAATAATAATAATAATATAATATCATAGATAATAAAACACAATCTGATGTGAATTTAGGATATCATTAGAGCTATTAGAAACATTGTGAGGAGTGCAGAGTGAAGGAAAAGAGTGGGTGATGAAAAGCCAAAAGTAGACATGAGAACATATTTGTTAAAGCAGTCAAACTAAATATTTAGAAGAATCTTAATATTGATAAATCCTGACAGACGGACAAGTTGAGGAAATGAGAACTGAGTTAAAAAAAAAAAAAAAACATCTCTTGGTGGTCTAGTGTCACATCACACACCATCTGTTTTTATTGTTGATTTTGCTGAAATTGAGAAATCCTGAGCACAGGTCCTTGTTGTGCAGCGTTAAATACAAACAAAAGATTGGCAAGCAGACGATGGAGTAAGAGATGAGAGAAAAAAAGAGAAGAGAATGAAAGCTGGAGATTGTTTACTTTTACCAATTGGCCTGTCAGTGCTTCACAGACCATTTCAATCCAATGTTGACTTTGTGGTGAAATGCCGAAGTGAAGAAAAGGCTTAAGCAGAACTTCCTCTTGGGCAACAAAACATCTAAACTTATCTTCATGCCATCAGTGCATTTGTGGAAGCTCAAAACTCCACAGGGTCAACTGGTTTATGTTGCCTTTATATTTTATGACACTTTGCAATGCTGTGTACGTGTTTTGATTTGGCCTCAAGGTCAGGAACGGAAATGTTTGCTATGCACTGAGGAGTCAAAGTCAGGAGATGATTACAATAAAGACAGATCCCACAGGGGTCTGAAGTATTTCTGTGAAAGGCTACAGGACGAAAGGACAGCTAAGGAGAACAAACAGAGGGAAGCTTAGACTTATCTTTAAGCGATTTAATGTAGAGGAATGAATTATGTTCTTATGTAACCATTTTGTTCAGACAATATGAGATTTATTGGATTAAATGTCTGATGTTTTACACCAGGTTCTATTCAACACATGTCAGATGTCTGTAATTGTTTGGGACTTTGTTTGAGACCTATCTCTGTCTCAGCAATGTCTTCTCGAAAGATTTCACAACACAAATCTCATGTGACAGGTAAACATGCAGACAAATAAAACGAATTATAATCATGATTAAATACAGATAGTTACCAAGGTTTTCTATTTATTTCTTTAGTTTTACATTAAATAATTGTCTTGATTGGAAACAGCATAATGCAACAGTTTTTTTCCAGGTACATTATTTATTTTTAATGGAATGTTATTTGCGATGGACGGCATCCTACAGAGGACAAAAATGCATTGCTGGGTCTCAACAGGTTTAATCCACCCACACAATGTTTTTAACCCTTCTAACCATGCCAACTTAGAAGACAGGAAGTGAACCGTTTCGGGTAAGTGGTTTAAGCCTATGCTGCACCATCTTTAATTGTGGTTAGCAATAGTTTAACCCTTGCACATTAACACAAGGCCCAACCCGAAATTTCCAAACAATAGTTGTATCAGCGTTATTTTGCTATATCAGCATTCATTCAGGGTACTGCATTATATTTTCTGTTATGTAGTCTTCTTATTTGTATATTCATGTTATCTTAGTTACATTAGCAAATATTAGCATTAATTTGGTGCTTCAATTGTTTTCTGCCAGTTAGTTCTTCCATATATATTTCAATATATTTCATATATTATTATCAAATAACTGAAAGTAACTGGGGTCATTTACTGTAACATTTTTCACCTAGCAGTGTTGTTTGCTCAATCATTTTATCCAAATACGATCACTTCCATCTCCATCAAACCAAAATGGCAGGAGCCAAAATGTCAAATTGGAAGCTTAAGCACTGATTCTTTTGTACAACCTATGACCACAACATGTAAATTAGACCAAGATGTAGATAGATATAATATGCAGTGGAAAAATCCCAATACACATGACTATAATAATCAGTGATAATATGGGATGTCATTCATTCAACAAACAAACAAAAAAAATAGGACCAAGTGGAGACACAATGTAAGACCCCAACAAAAGTGTGGAGGAAATGAGAATGACAGAAGGTAAAGGACAAGAGGGAAGCAGGGTTAGAGAGAAGACAGCCATCGTCATATCGCATCAAGTCACATTACAAACATCATAGTGTTACAATGGGACAAATGTTGGTCGCGGGATGCAGTTATCAGCAGCACAGCCAAGCAAGCCATGACCTCACGAACCTGCAGTGTCATATCCATTTCATCACACTCACTCCTTCAAGTGGGGGTGGACCTTGAATGCAACCCAGTGTTTTGCAATGTTCATATCTGAGAAATTGGGGGGCTTGGCCAGAGACAGGATGTAGACAGATTTATGATCTGGTATGTGCATGTGTCAAACAACATCTTGATCTGTAGGATAAAACTGAAAAGCAAAATGTTTCAATATTGTTACACTAAAGGGTTCTTTGTCTACAAGTATAAAGTATTGTATTAGAATGAGAAGTCGATCATAACCATAAGATGAAATGAGACATAATGTATTTACGTCACCACATTATTAGACATGTACTTGTCAAATTAAAAGCAAATTAATCACTTTTATCAAATGGTTTGCAGTGAAACAACACGAGGCTGTAGAGTGTTTTTACAACGTGTAGGCCTTGTTATGTGTTTTAATCAATACAGCAGAAAAAGTAGAGTTCTGCACCACATTGACTTCTGTTGCTATTTTCAATCTTTAATGGCAGTGATGGATGAGACCTTTAGTTTCCATACATGGCCTTTGCTACTACCAGCCATGTTTAGAATGAGCTCCAAAAACTCCAGATCACACAAATGCTATCTTTTACAAAGTATTTATGAAGTGGCTTTGCAGAGTTGTGTTGCTGTTTTACATAACCTCTGTTGATGGGCATACGTTATGGATATTAAAAGCCTAATTCTCCTCTTTTTTCTTCTTACTGATGCTTCTTTTATGTGTTATACGTCTGAGGATTGTTGCAGCTGTCTTGAGCAGGAGTCCTTGGAAGAAGACTCCTTTTAACTCAGACTAAGTGAACGTCCCTGTCTTACATGGAAATGTCCAGGAAGAAACCAGAAAGTGTTTCTACCCATTTAGATGGACTGATTAGTCATGTGTTGAATGTTCAAGGCAATGCAGCTTATTCTGAAAATGCATTCTGTCTTCCACTGAACACACACACCAGCCTCAAAACAACCTTTTCTAATGTGATGCGAAAATATGACCATAACGTTAGAGGAAACCGTGACTGTTGGAAAACTGATACCGGTCAATTCTGTAAGCACTAAGCATTTATTTAAGTAAATCTGTCCAAGGAACAATCCAGTGGGCATAGACTCACCTAAATTTACCAATGTGTCTGAACTTTAAGGTCCAAATATAACAAAAAATGCACATGGTTTGTACACTGTCTTGTCCCTTTAGGACCATTTTTGATATGTGATATTAGGAATGGACATTTCATGTCCCTTCCTGTGACATTATTGATGTATGCCCTCGACCCAAACCAAAACCAATAATGGGAGAAAAAAGTAAAAAGACACAACATATGCATAAGTTGAACAGAAACAATGCCATAAACATTAGTTCCATGTCTCTATAAGTATGAATGTCCTCTGACCCCTTACCCTAAATAAAGTTGAATCTTAGATTGATTTTGTTCATTTTGTCGTTTCCTTGTATTAGATTAGCAATTCTATTTGCGACAAAGTTAGTAAGGGTGAGTTTTTTACCTTGCTGAAATGTTTGCGACTATGTCTGCAGTCTTCCTCAGACACACGCGACACGCGATCACATGTCAGATGACGCTCTGAGGAAGTCGAACCTTTAAAAAAAGACAATGCTTACCATTTTCCTTTTTTGACCAATTTAATATTAATACATATCTGTAGTTTTTATCATTGTCTAAACATTTGCTGCACTACCCTTGTAAACTGTTGAGAGTTATGATAATCTGTGTCAGGAGTCCATATTGTACACACAGGTTTTGTTCCACACCAATAACTGGCGACAAGGTGGTGCAGTGGTTAGCACTGTTGCCTCACAGCAAGAAGAAATTCAATTCCAACACCAGCTGACGGGGGGTGGGGGTGGGGTCCTTCTGTGTAGAGTTTGCATGTTCTCCCAATGTTTGTGTTGGTTCTCTCCAGGTACTCCGGCTTCCTCCCACATCCAAAGACATTCACTTCATAGGTTAATTGGTTCATTTGAATTGCCCATAGGTGTGAATGTGACAGTGATTGGTTGTTCGTCTCTATATGTCAGACCTGTGATGAACTGGTGACATGTCCAGGGTGTACCCCGCCTTCCCCTGAAACGTAGTTGGAATAGGCTCCAGCAAACCCTGCGATCCTCTCAAGGATAAAACGGTTCAGAAGATGAACCTTAATAACTGTGATGGACACGCATTTAGACTGTGTAGATTCTTAAAACTACCAACTCACCCTCTCTCTCTCTCCCAGTAAAAGCTTTTCTAAGGCTCTTCTGAGATTAATAATGTTAGACAACAACCTTAATGACAACGCCATAGTCTAATGAGTATTCAATGAGCATGTTCAATGACTTTGCTTGGGTTTGCAAAGAATTTTTCATGGTCGCTCCAGTAGATTTGGGGTTAGTGAAATAGGGTTGGTTAGGAGGACTCTGGGAAAGGTAATGGGTGGTGAGGTAATTTAAACAGACACAGGCACTAGACTGGTGCCATTATTTGTGTGGAATAGTCAGTGGGTGGTAGAGAAAGAGAGAGCGAGAGGGACAGGCAGAGACAGACAGGCAGAGACAGAGGGTGATTAGGGTTAGACATGGTGCCACAGCCAGGCTGGATCTATAGAAATAGCCTCTTAGCATGATGTATGAGGTACACACACACAAAACAAACACATGCACAGATGGTGATGGTAGGTAGCACTGTGCTGCCAGTAAGGCTGGAGAAAATAAACGGGTAAGTAGTGTAAGCAGTGGTATATATCTTATTACCAGGAAAGACTTGATACTGGACTGGGGAATTTACAGCTCCATAGAATGCATTTATTTTAAAATAGTGTTGCTTTGAGAGTAGTCAGACTACAGTTACTAATAGAGTAGATTATTTAGCAGAGGCTTATTCGATCAGATGAGAACTGATTCATTATGAAAAACCTAACACCTAAGAGAGAAAACACTAATAAATGAGCAGTGCTTGTCATAAAACTGAACCGTCTGAAAAGGAGGATGAAGTCTATTCTATTTTCACATATAACTTCTTGTTTTCACTCAGTTTACACAAACATGGACATGCAGGTGCCCATTCAAAATCATCAACTTACATAGGTTAAGACCATTATCCACATATTAACCGAACCAAAAGTCACAAACTGTACAGATTGAGCATTTTTATTATTGTTATCATTTCTTTTCCTTAAATTATCACCAATAACCTTTGTTATATTACCAGGGAAGTAAGTTACGACTTGTTTGGTGCATTTATTTTAGTGCAGTCAGAACAGTGTGTTAGTGTGTTCACAGGATCCTGTATTGTTTACTGTCCTCGTGCCCTTTTGTGCTGTATGCATAACAAGTGTATGGTGTTTCTGTACACAGGTAAACAGCAACAGCACTACAAGTGAATAAATGCTTTATATGCTCTTGTTTTCCCTAAACCTGCACCTATTCTTGCCAACTTGTGTAAATAAGGTTTCCAGCAGAATTTGTAGTATTACAACATACTGGAAAGATATTTTTGATCAAATTTAACAAAATATTTTTTGTTTATATTAGTACATTCTTAATCAAACCTGCAGTAAATTATGCTTGGAAAAAAACTAATCTGTAAATTAATTAATTAAATAAATGAATAAATAAATATGTATTTTAAAGATAATATATCTAGGTGTGTTGCAAGCTTCATACATTAGGATAACTTTGTCGATCCTCACTTTGGTGAAATGTACCATAACCTTTTGGTACAAGGTCGCACACATTCTGTTTATGCTCCATAAATAATGAATGTGTCCTCTCCTGCCTGTGTGAGCATTCATGAATAGATGCTAATATGTGGCCACAGTAAAAGGGTTACGAGGATGTTTTGGTCACGTAGAACAGCAGTGTTACCACTCTGATGCATTTTCTGCCTCCCTCTCTGATAGAAAGAGAGAGATGGAGAAAATATGGATGATCATGGAGAAAATAACATAAAAGCAACAGGCGGCATCTTTATGAAAATGGCCCATAATGTGTTGAATTACATGTAAGCAGTTTTACAACAAAAGATGGACAGAAACAGATGTGATTGTTTCATTTATAAATGTATGGTGTTTTTTTGTTTTTTTTGTTTTTTTTTTTAGTTCTGTCAACTCACTCCAACCATAACATCATTATATTAACATTTCCTGTGCCCTTAATTGTGAAGAGAGGGTTGTAAGTCAGCTGCAAAAACATGAACTGTATATAGTGCTTAAGAGCTGCCTAACAGATTACTTTTCAGCAGGTGATGGTTACAGAGTGTCTAATTTGCATTTCGGTTGTTGTGCTGTGGTTTTGTGTTGAGTGCACTGTAAGCTGAATAACCTCCGGCTAATGGAGACGCACCACCTGCTGAGCGGTCCGCTGATCACACCGAGACACATACATGATCAGATAGGACTGTGAGTGTGAGAGTGTGTATGGAGTCAGACGCAGAAATGAGGCCAGGTGAATTGGGGAAATTACTCAGATACAGAGAGAGTGAGAGGGAATAAAGGTGAAGTGAAGTGAAAAAAAAGGGGTAGAAAGTAACAATGAAGGAGGGGTGAGGTGGGGAGTGTAAGACCGAAACGGTAAGAAAACAGAGCAAAATAACAAAAGCCAGGAGCAAGAGGTGAAGCCAGGTTTCCAAGCCTCTAAAGGTTTGATAAAGAATTCTTTTTTTCCCCTTCAGATGGGATCCAAACTTTGTTTATTCCTTCTGAAGCACTTTCAGCCTTTGAACAACTCTGCGCTACTCTGGCTATTGTGGGGTCGAATAAAAGGACCCTTCAGTCAAAGTGTAACAGAGTGTGTAATGTTGTTGATACTGTGATAACCCGCTCTTCTAATTTCGCCATTAAAGATGATTCCTCTCAAAAGTGGCAGGGTAGATAAGGCAATTACTGGATCGAAAACCTGCTGAGGCTAAAAGGTAACAGGTTTGATTGCTTTCGATGGACTAAGTTCCAATTTAACGTACAATGACACATGAGATGTGGCCGTTCAGTGTCAGACCAGACTGCCTACAGAAATCACGATGTCAATGCAAGAAATATGACAGGTTGAGCCTTTGAAAGCAGCACTTCATTTCCATATTATTGTCAGGCACGTTTGACATGTGGCAAAACTGAAATCAGGAGAAAATACTAATTACAGTATCTTCTATTCCAATAAATGCTTTGAATTGAGGAGGCAGAGTGGCCTCATGCAACAGTGAATTTGCTTTTTTTTTTGAAGGAAAACAGGCCAAAATTAGCTTAAACAAGTGTAAAAACTTTGCTACAGAAGACTGTATATCATTAGCCTCATTGGATAATTGCCAAAGTCATATTTTTAGCCAAATTGTGATATCTGCGTAACTTAACTCCCATCATTGGCTATTACCTGAAAAAGTGTATCTATGTTATGAGGCTAATGATATGTAACATACCTGTTGCCACTCCTCATAGTCATAGATTGGCACTGAAACAGTTGCTTCTTCTTCTGCTTTGTCTTTCGCTTCTTCTCCTCCTCCTCTAGGAAAACAAACAGTTAAGTGATGGCTATGTTAGAGCTTAGAACAGATTATTTTACATCCATCCCACTGGATGCATTATTTTGGTCTTGAAAAAAAGTATAAAGCATGACAGTTGAAAATGGTTTGTTGTGAAATTGGGGAAGTTTTTATTTAGAATGTTGAGTTGTATCTCCATTAACCTTTTCAAACCAGTTCAGAGCACAGATTCAGGACAAGTCAACTATTCACAACGCTCTGGTCTGTATCACAATAAATGCTATCAGTGCATGCCAGTGAAATGAAATAAGACCTTGTATCGAAGATAATTCTTATAACAGACAGGAGCAGTTGTTTGTTTACCTGCTTTACTAGTTTCAGCTACTTCCTGTAGCCTTCGTCAGAAGCGTCACATGACATCACTATGACGCGTCTTATAGGCTTAGGAGAATTTGTCAGACAGCACAAATGACCCTGGCGTTGTTGTGGAACAACACCAGGGTCATTCGTGCTGAGAGCAACAAGTTCTATCGCTGGATAAAGGAGGCCATCGAGATAAGGAAA
>JAPQRQ010000008.1:31271324-31285076 GCA_037367365.1 Apogon talboti | reverse complement strand
AAGATCTATTCTATTCTATTCTATTCTATTCTATTCTATTCTATTCTATTCTATTCTATTCTATTCTATTCTAATCAAAGTGCTGTTTGTGTTTTTTTTGTGTTTTTTTTCACCTAGCAGCACAAATGACATGCAATGCATTCAAAGATAATATAAAACAAACACAGTGAAAAGCCAAACCGACCTCATCATAAAAATGACAGAATGGGTTCATGAGCAAAAGGCCTTAAAACAACGTGTTGGTGTCTTAACCTAAGGAAACATCAGTCGTGACATTGTCAGAGCTTAAAGGCAACAGTTACGGCTTTATTTTTAACACTATCAAATACATTTTATGTTTGGGTGTACATTTCATGCACATCATTTTGTGAGTGACTGAGTTCTTCTGTCAGTTTGGACACCGATTGCAGGGCTTTTTGATAAATGTGAAGTAAGTGAGTGAAGCATTTGTTCCTAGAGTTTTCAGGATTCATTATTCATATTCAGAATTTATTTTACTTTTTATTTTGACTCCCCATATTGACATCTGTATTTTCATCTCACATTTTCAAAACATTCTCCGTACTTCAGTTTTTAAAGCACCTGAGTGGAACGATCGATTATATAATTTTGCATCATTTTGTGACTCCCCAACATAAATACTGATTTGAAAATATGTTGGTATATCCATTACGTAGGTCAAAAGTAATAGTCTTCTCATTACATTAACAGGACTTGAGGTGCAGTTTTTGCTTAGCACAGAAACAGTCAGTGGAAATGACCTTCAAAAGCCTCTCCTTCTACTAGAGCACCGCTTCTGAGGCTGGATACATACAAGAAGAGTCATTAGTAGAAGACATAACATTCTTTGTAATCAATGTAAATGAAAAAAACAAACATCTAAAGCACATCATAGGGCCACAAAACAGTGCTAAGCAGCACCCCATTACCTGCAGCCACTGCTGAACTGCTGTGACAGATATTTTAATGACAAGCACAGATGTTTCTGTCAGTTCCCCACTGTGGACTGAATGCATGGCTGCCTTACACTAGTTAGGGCCCCTAGGATGATTGACAAAGTTTGTTTGCTGGGATCGTTCTTTTTGCTCTGACGATTAAAAAAAAATAACCCATCTTCAATGGATGCAAATAAATGGGGCAGAGCGTATAACACATATCTGAAAGTAAGTGAAGTGGACTTTTATACAACAGAACTGGGTTATACACAGTGGTGGAATGTACAAAATAACAAAGTATATGTACTTCGGTACTGTACTTAAGTAAATTCCTACATATGTGTACTTTACTTAAGTAAAAATAATAATGCATACTTTAGATTTTACTCCATTACATTTACAAGTACAATTCCTACCTGTACTTTCTACTCTACTACATTTCTAAAATTTATGCCGTTACATTTTATGAACACAATTTCCTCAAAATCTCACATGAAAAAATAGTTAGCCTACTGACTGTGTTGTGGTGTTGTTTGCCACTGCCAACCAATTAGGTGGCTCTATTAGCCCCAGTGATGGCAGAGTGTGTGTTTGGCAGCAGCACGAGTGGGTGGATTGACTTGATTCCGTGAAGAAGGCAAGACATTCAACATGGACCCAGAGCCAACATCAACTGAACCTGAACCCTCCGGCTCTGACTTCGAAAACCATCCTTGTTATTTGAATTCAAAGGAGCAAAGAATGAGTCCTGGTGTTTTCAGTGTATCCCATGCCTGCCTCAGCCCAAAGAATTGTTGGCATTTAAAAACTCCCCTTCAAATTTGAAGAAACATATAGAGGTGATCTATGCTATGGTATGCTATGGTAAGATAATGTTCCTGACTTTTGTGTATTTCCATCAGTTAATGATATGTTTTGACATGTTATGATACTGTTATCTAGAGAAATGCATGTTAACTTGCACATTCTTTATCAAAATGGCACAGCCCAGACACTGAGACAACCCACTGAGTGAGTACTTTTAAAGTAGTTAGTAAATTTTAAAGTAACTACTTAGTGCTTTTACTTAAGTAAGATAGTTGATGTAGTACTTCTACTTTTACTTGAGTATATATTTTGCAGGATATTTGTAGTTTTACTTAAGTTGTAAGCTTCAGTACTTCCTCCACTAATGGTTATACACTGGCTTAGCTGTATCCTACAGAAATATCACAAATGTCAAAAATGTCACATTTGTGTGTTTCTGGAAAGTATGGATGAGTATCATTTTGGTGCCTATGAATTAAAAAGAGATTTCATGTCTACAGGTGACACAAAAAATGACCAGTTCCCAGCCATGGATATATTATCACAACTGGATTGTGGACCCTAAAGTGATGCCTTTTGTTTTAATGAAAGTCACTCATTGGTAACAAAACATTTCTGACTGGCTTCTGTGTTACTTGAACATTGTCTATCCCATTGTACACACAGACCAGACCTGCAGGACATGACCTGCTGAACGCACCCACACACTAATTTTTGGTTTTGTTCCTTTCTGGGGTCCTTATATGTCTACCCCAATGAAATGACCATTTCACAGACTCCATTTATTTTCTTTTTGCCTTTAAGATTGTGCACATGTCCTTTATGGAAATGTAGAATGTAAATATTTTATTGACTGGGTTTAAGGAAAGACATTTCTCATTAAAATACTGAACACAATGAACAAATTTATTTTTTTAGAAGTCATTGTGACATGAATGTAATATATACTGAGAAATTTGGGGGAAAAGAGATGAGATGCCTTTATTGGTAATGTGGCAAACCTATTGACTACTCTCAAGACAGTCAAAGTAGTATTTCTTCCATTTTTAAGACTTAGAGTTGCATATTGGCTCTGCTGGTAGTGGGTTTGGTGAGTGCTCGGCAATTAGACATAAGTGCTGTTTTCTGATAGTGGCAGATTACAACTGCTGGACCCAAAGTGCTTAGTGTCAGTCAAATTATTGTTGAAAATGTGGTTGAAGTAGCAATATCTTTACAAATAGTGGAATAGTGTCAGCCTTGTTCATGCACTCTTGAAAAACAAAAAAAAGCCCTCAGAGAAGAGTATAATACTCTTCCATGAAAAGTCTTTGTACACCAGAACACTGTTTGAGATGCACTGAAGGCCAATTAAAAAGAGCTTCAACAGCTCAGTTTTATTCCACACATCTACCATCTTTTTGATTTGTTTCACATCGTCTGAGTTTTTGTAGGCTGTGAGAGCAGCACCCTACCTGATTTACCTGTCCTTGCTATGATAACAACTGTTATTCAGTTGTTTGCTTTTAAAGGGTTGACTATAGGCTCTGAAATACTATAATACAAATCTATCACCCTTGATGACAGAGTAAATGAAGACAACATGTACGCGAAAACTGCAGAAAAAGTACGGAAAGAGTGTAACGCTGCCTGTAGGCCACTGATGTACAAAAACTAGTAGATTCGTGTTGAAGAGAATAAATATTGATCTGCTTTTTGTTTCTGTGGATATGAAGAAGTATGAGGCCTTTGTTGGCAAATATGCTGCATTAATATGAATTTCAGTTTTTTAGTGGTGACAGTCCGATTTGTTTTAGTAAAGTTTCCTCGCAAGTATTTGTCATTTCAGTCCATTCGTGTTATTCCTCTAGATTGCAAGAGATTTTCCTTTAGTCATCATGACTTTGCAGTTTTAAGTAAGCAAAAGGGTGATAAAAGGAAGTTTTGACACTCAAATAAATTCTAATTTTGTCTAAAATTGCAAAGAACTGCAATGAGAGAGACAAGTGGGAGGACGGTATTAAAGTGAAGGGAAAACCAACTGTTCACATCATCATGCTTGTTGGACCTACTCAACACGCTTATTCTAAAGAATGACATGAAGAAGAGAGAGCCGTGCATGTGAATCACACAGAGACCTGGTTGTATTTGACATTTTCTAGGTGAGGTAATTTACTGTGTAAGCCCTCACCATGCAGATAGCATCTCTGGATATGTCACGTAGCAGAGAATAGCACCACTCAGTTGCTGACTAAGGCCTGTTAGTGTGAGAAGCATAAGCTGTTTTTGAAGATACATTAATTCTAATTCCTTCAGGAAACACCAGTATGTTTATATGCATGCAGAATTTTAAGCGCCAGACCATATCATCCTTAAGGCCATTTCAGGATATTTCAGGATTTGGGGTCAACCTAAAATTACACTCATTCCTGGGAAGAACACCGACTGAAAAATGGCAAACAGCAAAGAATATTGCAGCTGCATGACAGGTGTAACACCAAAAGACTGCAATGTTTATTTCATTGCAGATTATGCCTTTGCCTTGAATTTTACTCCTTGTTCTCATTTTATGAACACAGTAACCTATTACATTCTGTTAAATTTGTATGTACTGATATGATTTTGGTTTTTAACTACAGGGTTTCATTTTAATTATTTTTCAGTCACAAAATTAATGTTTGCTTAGACCTGAGGGATACCTCTACATTAGAAATCAGTATATTGTGTCTGTAGACAACTGAGACAGTGGTCAGCTTAGCAATGAACCTAGCAAATGTCAACAAATAATCAGCTCCCAGTATAAAACTGAATAGTAAAACTAATAAAACTTAATGCAACCATGCACAAGTCTTCCATAGTACACACCTAAATATTTTTTCATTAAGGATATGTATCAGGTTATATTGTGCTAATAAAGCAGATTGCATTTTTCAATAAGAAATAAAAACACTTAGCATTCAGGGCTAATAGGCTAACTCTACCTACTTTCTAACCTCAGTCGGAATCTTTAGGTTTTGAAAAACTTCATCTTTAATGTTATATCCTGTTCGTCTATGGCTTCACAAAATGTTGTTACCCCATTAGCTAATGTTAGTTGTGATTAACTTGCTGTGTAAGTGGTGTAGACTTCTCTGTTGTGCTAATGTGGATTAAAATTGACCTCGGCGCAGTGATCTCTTCTGAGGTGCAGTTCTGACAGACAAATACTTCAATGCACATAACTTCTCTAAATGAACTATACACTGACGAGTTTGGTTAAAATTATGACCTCATTAACCAGCACTAAAAAAAAAATTATGCTAAATAAGAGCTGTAACAAGACTAAGGACACACACACACACACACACACTCTGGCTCCAAAAAGTCCTGGTTGCCATAGACTTCCATTGAACTTCCCTGTAAAGCTCTTGAGTCAAACATCCATCTATCCATCTAAGACAGGGGTTCCCGTTAGTGGAGGGCCGTGAGATGATTTTCAGAATGAGTTTACTGCGACCCCTGAGGAGATTTCATTAGATTAAGGGCAGTGGTGTGGTAATGGCAGTTTGGCAGAAGGAAATGTACTCTATGAATCTTAACTATCACATGCAGTGTTTTTACTTTGTGAAGGAAGAGTTTAATTTACAGTAATCACACATGAACAGCAACTTGGCATTGAAAAACACGTAAGGCATTGTTCGACCTACAGGTTTGACTAATGGTGTCACATTAATAAAAATAAACATACAAAATCCCATAAACGTTGTAAAACAGAATCAGATATCCTGAATAAACATTAACACAAAACCCTCCTTGAACCCCTGCACATAAAACTGAACACAATGTGTAAAATGTCCAGTACCCACAATGCAGTGTGACATATATGGCACAGTATCATTGCATGAGTCCTTTGCACACGTTTTTTTATGTTTCAGTCACTTCTGGGGGTTGCTAGACTCTGGCACCATTATTTTGGGGTTTGCGAGTTTAAAAGTTCTAAGATATGAAGCTTTTCAAACTATGTATTAACATGAAGAAAGTCATTGAAATGCCACACACTGAATTCCTCTTGGCTAGTTTTCTGCTCCTCTACAGCTGCCACAGTACCACTAGCTATAGCAATAGCTTGAAATCAGCTAATATCATCAAAACAATTAGCTTCCAGCACAACACAGACTTCAATACAAACTTTTGTTAGTGCATGATAGCATCATCGTTAGATACAATCATAGTTAATCATCATAGTTAGCTGCATTTCTCCAGCTAAATAATTTGTCCAAACATGATCACATCTAGCTCTGAAAAACCAAGATGCAACAAAAGCCAAAACGTTAAACTTGAGTCCACAATCAACGGGTGACTTGATGGTGTTCCCTTTTTTTAATACAGTCTCATCATCCACACATTGCTTTCATGACTCACCTGTTGTGTCTCAGATAAGGGACTTAAATTCATCAGCCTCTCTAATGAAGGCCAGCTGTAGAATCTATTGACTATTATCTACATTAATGTGATTCTAACCAACATCTTTTCTGTCTCATTCATGGTGATTTACCCTGTTTCTTCTCAGCTTTTCTCTGCCACTCCTGATGCATGTGTCCCATCTCTCATCTCACAACGTTTTCTTTTTTTTCTTTTCAGTCTCTAAAGTATTCCCGCCTCCCTCCATCCTTTCCTCATACTCCTCGCTCCCTTCAGTCTGCCTGTCATCCCCATCATTCAGCGGAGACACAATGCCATTCTGGTTGTTTCAGTAATAGGAGAGTCTATTATCTGACTGTGTCTGTTCAACAGGGTACTCCTTTCTGTACATTTTCCTCTTGTCTCCTCGCCTTCACCTCACCCAGGAAGAGGAGGAGACGATTAGAAGGAGGAGAAAAGCCTTGAACAAGGACGTTTGGCAGTGCTTTGGAGAGAGAGGGAGAGAAAGAGAGGGAGACAGGTGTAAGGACGGGGTGGGTGTGTGAAAATCCCTGGGAGAAAGTGGGAATGAGAGCTGCTCCATCTCTCTCCATCTTTCAGTCTGTTTCATCAGTTGATTGTCTTTATCAGACAGACTGAAGGAGGCCTCGTCTCACAGTTGGACTGTCTCAATAACTGCAGTGCAACTTGATTAGCTTTTCATCAGCAACCAGAGCTTTCAACTTCTTTTCTTGCTTTTTTTTTTTAAGATGCATCCGCTTCATCTCTAGAAGACAGAATGTCCGTCAGTTGGTCGATCATTCCAGATTATGTTTACAACACAAGCATTCACTTGGACTCAACAATAAATTCACAAGATTTTGGCACTCAAAGATCACAGTTGTCATAACAGCTTAAAAATACGGTGTCTCTGGAACAATTTCAGGGATTTTTCTGATTTGGTATAAGCACCTGCTAGGTCAAAAATTCCACATGAACATGCAAATTAGTAGGAAAAGATTTATACTATGTCTGAAACTGTTGTATGAAACCAGTAGTATGTGAATTGCATGCAAATCCAGCTAAATATTAGAGTACACAAGCTCTAGATACTTTACTAGTTTAAATATTATAATGCAATGTGGTCATGGCAACAACACACAATGGCAGAAGGCAAACATCACCCAGTAGCCAGAACAGATACACGAAGAGGAGGTGAGATCGACTGATTACCAAAGTTATCAGAAGTTTTTTGTTGTTGTTTTTTTTCAGAAGTGACATATATTCCAGTGGTGGGCCATGTATTTGGCACCCAGACCTTCAGTGGGGACTTATTCAACTTAATCAACTTCTTTATACCACAACTATGATGTCACAATTATAGAAACCATCAATACAATACAAAAAATGCAAAATAAAGCCTGTCATTACAAAGACAGAGAGAGACATTTGGCATAATGAGGGTGAATACCATTGTTAAAGCAAGAAACCCAGTTAAGACAACATCACACTGCTACAGAACAACCACAACTGTACCATTTACATCATCTGGAGCAGTTCAGATTAAATATTTATCTAATAACATGACAAAAACATACAAAAATTAAATGAAAAAAAAACATCATACTCACCAGAGATGCTCATTATATGCAAAATCCATCCTCCTTTCTTTGTGCAGGAAAACTTCAACCACTCTGTCATAGAGGTCATCTGTGCGTTTCAGTTGTATCAATAATCTTTTTTATGTCCATGGAGGCCAAGGCTTTGAGTCTCCTCTGTCCAGTCATATGTTTCTGTTCTCTTGAGGGCAGAGAATATCCACTCGACCAGCTAGCTAGCGTTGAGGTTGGCCAACCTGTCCTCACAATGTCCAGCTTTTGGGTTAGGGTTAGGGATGTTGAACATTAGTGTAGATGTTAAGAATGTAGTACACAGTATGGGATTTTGGACAAATCTATTCACTTGGATTCAATAATAAACTGATTAGACATACTGTAGGTGGCAAAGGATCAAGTGTCAAAAGTCAGCATGGTTGTGACTTCGGTAAACACATTTTTGTCCATTGAGGTGATTGCAGTAGTAGATAGTGATGCAAGAATGAACCTATAAGAACATACAGAAAAGATGAAACTAAACATTTTCTTTTATTCTATATTTTTATCAGAAAAAAGTCAGCTTAAATGAGCTAACATAGGGAACATATAGTATATTGTTATAATGTATGGATCCCCTGACCTCATTCTTCAGTCTCAAAAGGAACAAGAAAACAGTATACAGTCTCGACCTGAAGTCTCCTTCATAAACTCCTTTTTATATGTATGAAATGTTTTATTTGACTTCACTATGTTTCTGCCAGTCAGCATAAGAGCAGTGTCAACAAACCAGTTATTTAGGCAGGTAGCCAGTTAGCCAGTCAGCTGAATGGGCAAAAATGGGGACAGTCATCCATTTAGCTGACTTTCAGTGATTTTCAAACCAGATTCCCACAACTGCTTATTTTAAGTGCAGTTTTTGTAGAAGAGTCAGCCTGATCCAGCCAGTCATGCTGCTATAGTTAAAACAAAGATTTGGCCTCTGAACCATGCTAATAATTCACACCTGTAAATCTATTAAAATCCTGAAATACATAGAGATGCAAATATATTTCCAATCTGCATCAGCCAAGAGGACGCACACAGCCAAACAGCTCGTCAGGCTCAGATAAGGGAGCGACAAGTCTTTTGGATATTTCTAGTTATTTATAATTACATGCATACTTCCCAGTAAGGAAAACAGGCCAGTCTGCCTGCCAGCCGTCATGAAAAATATATATACACTGTGTCTTTCTGCATTCCCACAGTAATGTGTCCCTAATTACAGCTACTCAGTCACTCATCCTGTCAGCCAATCAACCAGTAAGTTACTATGAGTATCTGAGAAAAATAAATAAATAAAAAATCTGCAATACTGAGCATTTAAAAATTGCTGGCCAACGTGTAAAACTTCATTTTCAGTCTAATATGTTAGGTATTCAATGGCTAGATAAATCAGTGCCACTGAGTTCCTTATTAATAATAATCACATCAGGCAGACAGACCAGAATGACTTATGAGTTTATATAGATGAATGATGCTGCAGTTTATTCCTGTAAGTGAACTGTGCGTGTATGTGTGGGAAATAAATCTATTTCCACAGTCAATTATAGGGATGTGGTTGTCACAGGGGAACACAATGCATGCCCATGTAATGTAAATGTTACAGTAAAACCTATGGAAAATAAATGTAAGATATTTTGTCAGGAGCATAATACCACCTGCTACAAACAAATTGTACCCTAATTTTTGCTGCAAGGACACAACAATGTTTCAGGTTTCTGTTCCAATTTTATCTTTTTTCAAGAGGGAAGAGCTGATTGTGATATTTACCAATGGATATACAAAGGAAGACCAGAGGCTGTTGTGTTAGAATGGATTCCAAATGGAGTAGTGGTTTAAGTTATGTAGCTGGGCTTCATTTGAGGCTGAGCAAATACTGTAGATCACCTGAACAATGGGGGATTTACCTACCAGCGCCCTCGGTGCTGCGCCCCCCCGATTGAAAATTTGCAGAAAAAAATCACCGCTTTGGCCGGAAATCGAATGCCAGTGCTCCACGTGACAGTCCTCAGTCTTACCTATTGAGCTAAATCCCAGTTGTCCTTGGGGCTGATCTATTGTATTTGCTATCTGATTGTCTTGGTACTTTTCGGGATATATCTAAGCCTCAGGGTTAATTAAGATTAAAGTGTATATTGATTGTGAAACATGACCATAATACACAGTATATTCTGTAAACTAAGCAGGCAAGCCAGCTGAGCAGGATTATGACAATTCAGAGAGGGATATCACATATGTATATATAGTGCCCCCCCCCCTTTCCATTTTTTCTGGGTCCACCATTGCCTGAAAGGAACATCAGTAACATGGCTGCAAGTCCTGTGCTTCCACCCACACAGACACCCATGGCATAGGTTTTGATTTGTGTGTCTGATTTCTTTCCCTCCTGTTACATGCTCATTTGTTAGGCTGCAGAGATGCAAAGTCTGGCCCCTCCTGGTTATACCTAATGGGACATCATATATGATGTAAAGTTATATTTTAAACTAGCAGCTATACAGTTCAGAGTTTGTGCATAGCCTTGGGTCTGTAAATGTGTGTGTGTGTGTGTGTGTGTGTGGGGGGGGGGGCGTACAGGTGTAGTTCTGCTCCTTCAATCAAAAATATCAATCAATCAGTCAATAAATGAATAACGTAAATATTGATTTATGCCATCATTTAGACATGTATTTATCACTGAAGGAGAATTTCACAGGCTGATAAAGTCACACTTTGATGTAAAACTACTGAAGTATCAAACAATAGATAAATAAAAAGTCCACACAGTTGAAAGCCAAGCAAGTTACATCACCTCCCTTTAAAACATGGAGGTGAAATATGCAGGGGTGATGGCCACTTTGGACCTGGTGATATGTCATACATCACATACGACAAGAGATGCAGTCCACTGAGCTGTTTCACACTAAACTATTTTTGCCACAATCTACAACTGAATAGACCAACATCATGTATGCAGCTGACCATTCATCATTCATCATTGATCACCATTCTTATTTTATTCCCAGTCTCCATAGCAGCAACAGGCCATATTGCAGTAATTGTCTTTGCCACAACCCCTATTTTCTTAACATCCACCAGGTCACAAGCAGTGATGAGGTAAAGTTGGGTTTGTATTTCAGCCTCATCAGACTATAAATGAAGGCTAAAACATTCATCTGGAAGAACACTTAAGTATGAAATGAAGCCCGAGTAATATGGCATTATACATTGCCATTCATCATAAAATGTAACATGACTTATATTTTAGTTATATACTGTATGTGCATCATTTCAGAGAGACAGCGTCAGTGAATGTGCAGAAAAAATCTGGAAAATAGTGCCTGTCCATTGCTGCACCCAAACATCTGTATGGTGAAATCTGAATAAATTACACAAATACACACATATTTACTGTTGATGGCAGCTTTACAATAGGCATCCATTTCCAGCAACAGGCACAGAGATGACAGTAGATGTATTGGACTAACAGAGGAAGGGGGACAGGAAGGAGTCGGCGTGACAGATTTGGAGAGAGAGAGTCAAAGGATGGAGTGGAAAGTGCCTCTTCAGCCTTAAGACATTCACGACCTCCTCGTCACACAAACAGCAGGTTTTCATAATTTATGTCAGTTTGACCAAAGTATTTGTCGAGATCTGAAAAATGTTGGTACAGCAAAACCCGGAGGGAAAAGCAACTGGAATGTACAGTCCGAGCCAAACAACAGAGAGAGATTTTCTTAATAATTTGGAACCAAAACACATTGAAAAAATAAATAATATCATTTTACAGTTGTGTGTTAGACTTCTAGTGAGTATCACATCAATCATTATTTTTAGCAGAGTTTTCTCATTCCCAGATGGCTGACATTCATCCAGTGATTTCTGAGTAAGGAATGTCTCAAATAACGTCACACCTTATTCTATAGGTGAACAAAAACTGCTGATTCTTTAGTTTGATATTTTAAGAGACTGTTTTTTTCTGTATATAACACAACCACCTGGGTCCTTCTACATTATCAGAAAAGAGACCTTGAACACAGAATACATAGCATTTCACATTATCTAAACAAAAGTGAAGCTCTCAGTTTACCTTTAAGCTTATGTTCCTTCCCTCACCTATGGACACCAGCTGCAGGTGGTGACCAAAAGAACAAAGTCAAGGATACAAGTAGCAGAACTGGGTTTCCTCTACAGCAGGGGTGTCGAACCCACCAACGGGTCCAATTCGGCTTGTGGGATGAATTTGTGAAATAGAAAAATTATGCTTAAGATATTAAGAACAATCATTGGTGTCAAAATTATTTTAATTCAGGGTCTACATACAGCTAAAGCTCAAGTGGGTCAGACTAGTAAAATACTATCATAATAACAGAAATAATGACAACTACAATTTTTCTCTTTTTTTAGTGTAAAAAATGTAAAATTATATGAAAATATTTATATTTACGAACTATCCTTACACAAAAAATGTGAATAACCTGAACAAATATGAACAACCTGAAATGTCTTTAATAGAAGTAAGTGTAATTTTACTAATATCCTGTCTGTTTTGTGTATTTGTAGATCCACTGTGATCTGTAACTTGTAATGTACAGGTGCAAATGATAAACTGAGACATAATACTGTTAAAATTACACTTATTTTTCTTAAGAAATTTCAGGTTGCTTGTGGTTGTTCGTGTTATTCACATTTTTTAAAGAATACTTTGTAGATGTAAACATTTGTAACTTTTGTCACAGTTATTATTTTACTGGTCCGGCCCACTCGAGATTATACTGGGCTGAATGTGTGCCCTGAACTAAAAGGAGTTTAACACCCCTGCCCCACAGAAAGGCTGGGCTCACCCATAAAGACAGGGTGAGGAGCTTTTCGTTCCAGGATGAGCTGATGAGAGTGAAGCCACTGCCCCCCCAGTTCCAGAGGAGCCGGCTGAGGTTCAGACGTCTGGTTATGATGACACCTGGAGTCCACTCAGGTGAGATGTTTTAGGTATGGCATCCCAGGGCAGACCCAGAACACGCTGAAGGGATTAAAGCTCTTGAGTGGCACATGAGCGTCTCATTGTCTCCAAGGACAAGCTAAAGGAGGTGAGAGAGGAGGAGAGGGGGGAGAGGGCTGTACGAGCATCAAAGCTTAGGCTGCATCCCCCCACCACCCGGACAATGGATGGAACATGGATGGATGCAAGGAATGTTTTACAATGATCAATGATCTACATCTTGTAAAAACATTAGTTGGAAACATTTTTTACATGTTTAAATTCAGAGAAATCCTTAATTTATTCACTGCAACTGGTTCCTGTCAGTGGTTTCATATCCTCACATCACTTTCAGCTTTTTTATTAAAATGAGATGAAATTATGTAACTACACATCACTAAACACAATGTAAATAAAACTGTAAAACTATTTTCTTAAGTGACCTCTCAATGAAAGACCCATAATGCTTGGTTAGGAGCAGTGTTGGGAGCAATGTGTTACAAAAGTAATGCTTTAGAGTAACAGATTACTTTTTGCTGTAATTCAGTAATGTAAGGCATTACTGATCCATTTTCAGTAATATTTTATTGGTACATGTTCAACAGCACTTGCGTTACAATACACTTTTTACCCATAATCTAATGCTCAAATGACAAAAGAAAAAAAAACACAGCAAGCCCATATGAGACCTTAAGGGATCTAAAATGTGGAAGGAATGTTCTATTTCCTGTTGGTGTTCAGCCAAAGGGTGAAGACGGGAGAAGACAGTCCATCGTCCACGTGGACGTATACTCATTACTAACACTAATCCTGCTTTACAGAAGCTGGTTAGCATGATCCCTGTGATCAGCAGTGACAAGGTAAGCTAACGTTTCTAGTACTAGTTAGAATCCTTTATTAGTTGCAGATTTATCTACCGGCGTCCTCAGAGCCACGCCCCCTGTTTGAGCGGTCCTGCTGAGATTCAAACACAGACCGTAGTGTTACTTACTGAGCTATCCGTCCACATGTACATGCACATGTTACACAAATGTATGGATCCCAAGACTCTCCTATCTGT
>JAPQRQ010000008.1:31217115-31228938 GCA_037367365.1 Apogon talboti | reverse complement strand
CCAAGAAAGGAGATAGCTCAGGAAACGATGGAAGAAGGCCTCTGGAGTGGAAAGGGAGGGCATAAACGCTCTCCAAGCCGATATTAAAATCCATCTGGCATCCCTCTGCAGAGTAGGTAATTTAAGGAAACGAAGGAGGAAGAAAGAATATACAAGAACACAGTTCTACAAAGATCCCTTCAAATTCCTTAAAACTCTCTTCTCCAAGGAAAAAAGCTGTGCTCTACAAACAACAAGAGACAACCTAGAGGAGCCCTTGAGAACAACACACTCTGATCCAAGGCGCTACGAACATCTGGCCATCCCTTCAGACATCTCTCCAATCACCCCTCCAGAACATCAATTTGACATTGGCACTCCAACCTTGAAGAAGGTGGAAAGCATAGTCCATCGGGCAAGAACAGCATCAGCCCCTGGACCAAATGGAATCCCATACAAAGTATACTAGAACACACCAGGTGTCTTGAGGTATCTCTGGAGGCTCATGAGGACAGTATGGCAGATAAGGGCCATACCCAAAGTGTGGCGCAGGGCAGGTGGGATTTCGATCCCAAAGGAGAAAGATGCAAAGAACATCAGCCAGTTCTGCCCAATCTCACTACTTAATGGGGAGGGTAAAGTGTTCTTCAGCGTTGTTGCATAGAGGATGGCCAAGTACCTGTGAAGAAATGAGTACATCGATACAGCTGTACAGAAGGCAGGGGTGTCAGTATTTGCTGGCTGCCTCTAACACTCTAGCATGATCTGGCACCAGATCCACGTAGCAAAGTGGGAGAAAAAGGACCTCCATGTCATCTTCCTGGACTTGCTAATGCCTTTGGCTCTGTGATCCAATGAGCTCCTTTCGACTGCTTTCAGGTAGGTTCTTCGATATCCCAAACACCATCACAGTCCTGATTAAAGCCTACTTTCAAGACTTGCAGTGTTGTTTTTTAACCCCTGAGTTCACCACCTCATGGCAGTGCCTGGAGGTAGACATCATGGCCGGATGCACTATTTCTCCCCTGGCGTTCACCATAGTGGTGGAGATCATCATTCGAGCCTCAAAATGGATTGTAGGTAGACAGTGCGTTGGCTCTTGTCTGTGCCTTCCTCCCCTCAGAGCCTACATGGAAGACATCACTACCCTGACCACCACTATCCCATGCACCAGGAGGTTGCTCAGGAAGCTGGAGGAGAACATCAGTTGGGCCCGTATGAAGATCAAGCCATCTTGGTTGCTCAGCATCCCAGTGGTGAAGGGAGTGCTTACTTACGTGAAGTTCTTCATTGGAGGTGATCCCATAGTATCTGAACAGCCAATCAAGAGCCTCGGATGGTACTATGACACAAGTCTGAAGGACAGGAACCAGGTGAAACAGCTGCACAAGGACATCAGCGTTGGCCTACGGTCCATTGACAACACCGAGCTACCTGGAAAGCTAAAGATCTGGTGCCTTCAGTTTGGTCCCCTACCCCAGGTGTTGTGGCCCCTTGCAGTTTTTGAGGTCTCCGTCTCAACAGCAGAGAAGCTTGAAAGAGGAGTCAGAGCCTACATCAAAAAGTGGCTTGGACTCCCACGATGCCTCACCAACATAGGCCTCTAAGGAGATAGTGTCCTCAAGTTGGCCCTCACCAGACTCCAGATGACGGTGAACAAATCCCAAGACAAGGTGGTGAGGAACAATGCACCAACCTTGGCTACTGGGCACAAATGGACTCCAGAAGCAGCAGCGGAGGAAGCAACATCAGCTCTCACACATGCTGGCACTGTGGGGAATGTTCCACATGGAAGAGGAGGCCTTGGCCTAAAAACTAGCTGCCCAGCATGGAGTAAGGCCACTGCACCAACACGGAGGAAGATAATGGTGGAAGAAATATGCCATCAGGAGGAGGCTTGGCAAACAGGGACAGTGGATGCGGTGGGACAATGTGGAGGGGAGGAGGCTCAGCTGGAGAGATGTGTGGGCCAGGGAAGCACAGAGTCTGAGCTTTACTATCAGGGCTACTTACGATATCCTTCCAACACCAGCCAGTCTCCATCAGTGGTTTGGGGAGGACTCAGCTTGTACCCTTTGCTCCAGACCAGCCTCCCTCCAGCACATTCTAATAGGGTGTATGGCCAGCCTAAACCAAAGACGGCACACTTGGCGCCACAACCGAGTCCTAAGCAAAATGAACTGCCACGAACGCCCTATCACTGCCAGTGTCCAACCCCCCTGGATAACTGCCTTTGTCAGTGAAGGGGCTAAAACAACCAGGGGCAGCTCTGCACTGTCAGAGAGAGGCCAGCTGTGCTTAGCACGTGACTGGAAAATGCTGGTGGATATTGGACAACTGGTGTTTCTTCCAGAGATTGCCACCACCACCTTAAGACCTGATCTGGTGCTCTGGTCCCCCTCTATAAAGAAGGTCTATATCATCGAGCTCACTGTACCCTAGGAGGATTCTATAGATGAGGCATATGAGTGAAATGCAGAGGGTTTGTGTCAACATCTACCACCAAACTGCTTAGAGACCTGGGAGTCAAGGGCCAAAGCCTGTGTGCAGCCATCAAAACTGCATCAGCGACAGCAGAGAGAAGCAGCCAGTGGCTTAGGATGAAGAGGAATGACCCCTCTTGGGCTCCCAAGTAGCGGGTCAGGGTGTGTGGTCGGCTCGGGCTTGGCTCGGGGGGTGGGGCATCATGCCATGCGTGGCATGCAAGCTGGGGGCTGATCACCCTGTAGCTGGCAGCCTCTGGGGAGGGTGTATATATAGTGTGAATGGCCGAAACACCCTATGATCCGGAGGAACACTGCCACACACCTGCTTGCCCTGGGGGGGGGCATCCTGTTCCCTGGGTTGAGCCTGGGATGGACGCATGCCTCCTGATTGCCTTTCTACTTTTCTCCTGCATCATGTCCTTCCCTCTACAATACTCACCAATGAACTTTTGTACATGGCGCACAAGGATATCGACACCTTATCCTGTGTTTTGGAATCCATATCATCCATATCACAACTCATTTTTGACTGTCAGGTCATAAACCTCTCCTCTGCCTCAGTCATAAGCCTCGGCGTCCAGTTTGACCCTCAGCTAACCTTCTCTGAACACATCAAGCACCTGTGTAAAACTTCATTTCATCACCTCCGAAATATAGCCAAACTGACTCTTTTATGGGATTCCTGCTAAAGAGTTGCAAAGGCTGCAATATATTCAGAGCAGTGCAGCTAGAATCCTAATGTGAGCCAGAAAGTATGACCACATCACACCCATTCTGTGTTCCTTGCACTGGATTCCTGTTTCTGTCTGGATCGATTATAAAATCCTGCTGCTCACTCACAAATGCATCACTGGACACACCCCATCATACCTACAGGAACTCATCTCACAGCAAACCTCCACCTGCACCCTCCGGTCATCCAGCAGCCTCCTCCTTCATGTTCCCACTACCCAGCTCCGAACCATGGGGGACAGAGCCTTCTGTTCGGCTGCACCTCGGCTTTGGAACAGCCTCCCTGTGGAGCTGAGAGAGACACAGAGCCTGGACTCTTTTAAAGATAAACTGAAAACGTATCTATTTAAGAAAGCCTACATTGTTGATGTGTTGATATTTTTTTTTTATCTGTCCTTGCACTCTGAGATTCTCTGAATGAAAAGTGTGTTACAAATAAAATCTATTATTATTCTTATTATTATTATTATGGGTTAATGTGTATTAATTCCTATTTTCTTATCTATTTTTTTTCAAAATATTATTAAATTCTGACATCCTCGGAATTAAGTATTACAAGTCTTAAGAGTCAGTGTCAAGAAGAAAATTAAGTAATTAATTAGAAATCATGCCACAAATTGTTATATTTAATTTACTCAATCAATAGAGTCCTAAAACTGTGTATTTGTCATCTGGCACAGAGGATTAAGAGTATTATTTTCCTTGACTGTTCATTTTTCACTGCATCAGAGGACCAGATTTAACATTTCAAAAATAGAATAGGATACAATACAATACAAAAAACAAAGACAGTGACAAAACAGTCTGCTGTTGTAGTGTAACATAAAAGAACACAAATAGTTTAAAAAAAAAGTAAAAAAATAAAAACTGTAATGAATCAATGTCAAATAAAAGCAATACAAATAAGACAATACAATCAATAATACATTCTCAGTATAAACACTTATAATAAAACCAGCAAGTACACAAAGAATACAATATTAATGAAATCATAATAATTATATAAAAAGTTCTTCTAACCTTCACAAGTAGTTGCAATAAATAAGAGTAGCTTGTGTGATTAATTAGTTTATTAACTGATTAAGAGCTGTAACTAGATCTGATGCTGTGTCCTGAAGATGCTGTGGATACTGCAACGACTGCGTAATGTAACTGTTTGGATTTTCTATTAAAAAAAAGGTTTTCTGCAGCTATACAACCAGACGTAGGAACATTGAAATATTTATTGAGTATCTCTTTGATATAAATGAAGCAAGACTATCTTTAACCTGTCATCCTCCTTCTTCTCATTATATCACTTTAAGAGCTTTTAATCATTATGCAGGGTTGGGAGCTACTGTACGTCTTGATCTTCCTCTTTTTGACAGAAAAAAATCTTCTATAGCTGCTAAAGTTAATTAGCTGCGACATGCACAGATGTTTCAGAGACACAAATCTCCATCCAGGTGTGCACTTAAACTCTGTTGATGTAGACGTGTTGCAAACTGACAGATATCACATCCAATCTACCTGTACGGGCCAGGCTTTAGATGTATCACATGGAATTTAAAGACACGCTTTCATCTTTTTTGGCAGAATTGGACTGAATCTGCAGAGATTAAGAACAGAATGACATAATGATCAGCGTACATTATGAAGCTCTGTGGAAGAGGAGTAAAAAGAACGGTCTCGGCTTGACCAAACTCCAACTTCGATCATAAGAAACGTATGCCTGAAGGGTACGAGTTCACTGACGTTACATTATACCTCAGCAAAAATGATTTCAGATAGCCCTTTTTGTGCTGCTGCTCAAGGCCTCTAAGCTGTAAAATTTTCTAGTACCTTTTAGTGACCTAGCGTGGGGCCTTGGTGTTCACTGTAGGATGTTGAAATATAATAAATACTGCTCTTTGACTTCAGTTCATCTCACCATCTATGGGTTAAGTAATTTTACCAATGACCCATGCAGAATAAGAAGGTAATATGGGTTCAGAGGGTGTGAAGGAGGACCACATATTTCATTCGCTCCCTCTGTCTTTCTTTCTACCCTATTATTTCAAGGATTCTGTCCCTCCGTCTCCTTCTGGCAGCCTTACTGACACCCACTGTCCTCACTAAATTGAAAAGCCAGCTGTGATATTATTATATATTACATATTATACAGTCATGATCCTTCCATTTCAATTTCTCTTCGACGCTTTACTGTGAACCACTTACAATATCTTGTAAATGCACATTACATAGAGTGGGATTTACATAGAGTGTTCAATTGGCATCACATTTAATAGAGAAACAAAAGGACAAGAGGGCCATTTCATATCTACATTGAAAGTGTAATGTGGACAACTGGTGCTCAGGTACTTATGAGAAGTGCTTTGTGTTGGAATCTGTTGTGTATGACATGGTTCACTTCCTTTTTCCTAAGTGGGTATCTTCAAAAAGGTTGAGAACATCATCTGTATGAATCACAGCAGATTAAAGTTTAGATAAAATAATATGATACTATTATCATAATTACCATTCACTTCATTTTTCTCATTTTTACCTCTTTTATCTCACAAGAGTTGCTCATTCAAACAAGTTTTTCTTGATCTTTGCCTCGGAAAAAAAAAAAAAAAAGTCATTTTAATCCCAGAATGTACGTAGCTTGTCCAAAATGGATCCAGTATAGAACTGAGCGACTTTGGGATGTAAAAATGTCCTTCTAATGAATCTGTATTGTTCATGCTTACGACATTAATTGTGCTAAGGACCAAAATGACCGTCCTAGGAAAAAAATGACATAACTCATAGAATATTCAAGACACATGCATATACACTATGTACACCGAGGCCATGGGTTTGCATATGGACAGTGCCTACCAATATTTTGGAAAGACAGAATTCTGCTGTTAAAATTTCAAGACCTCATTGGTATTATTTTATTGTACTGACAAAGTCTGTTGCTGTGCCACATGCATGTACTAACAGTAACTGCTACTTTGCTCATGTATGTATACAGCACGACAGCACATATGAGAAAAAACAGACATCTTGAGCTTTTTCATCACCCACAGCTTCAGTAACAGATCATAAACTGAGTCAGAAACCACATCTTTACCTAATACTACCATCCTTAAATTAAATGGTTTTCTTGCCCGTTTTCCACAGTGTTGAGTTCTTTCACTAAATATTAAAAATTGCCCCTATAAACAAATAGGTTCATGTTAACCAGATGTTTTTATTCGTCTAGTCCCACATATCTTTTACATCAATTCATTACATTTAGGAAAAATCAAGTGAAGATGATAAGGTTGATTACGCTTCAGTTCATGTAGACTGGTATTAATTTAACTGTTAGTAATTCTAAGAAAAAAAGGCAAGAATAGCTCAACATAGAAAGAGACCAAACTGAAATTGTCATTCAACTTTGAATTCTAAGCCATTAAACAGGAGCCTGTGGGAGTAGTGATGGGGTGCAGCCGAGTGTTATTAGAATATTACCTCAGACTGGAAAGGGTTAACATTAATGCGAGACAGACCCTCTCAGCATTAAAGGAGGGATAAAAATGAATTCAGTGCAAAGGAAAAAAGGGGAGAATACTGAGTCATGCTTTTATTTTTAGTGCATATGGTTTGTTTTGACAACTCATCTTGTAAAGCCCTGTCATTAAATACTGTGTGTGCTTGAGCTTTGGTTATACGTCTTTACTGTTTTGAAATGTTACTGTCCCTGTTAGCAGCAGTTCTTTACAGCTAAGAGTAGAAAAGAGTTTGTCCCGGATTAGAGTGGCGTTAAGGTGGAAAACTAAGCAAAAGCAGCAGGATTAAACGCAACAAAACCAGCCAGTTAGTTCACATTTTCTCTTTACTTTACACACTAAGCTGTGCTGGCAAATGCAAAACTAGTAGGAGACTAAATTGGGAAAATCTGGTGGCATTTCACACCATTGCACATACCTATCAACAATGGGACTGGAGAATAAGACACAGTTTGTTGGAAACTGTCTCCATTGCCTAAATCCATGATGACCAACACAATAAACTGCTTTCTACATAGAGCTTTGCAAAAAATCCATATGCTTGCTCTTGAACTGTTCAATGCCTACTTATCTGCTCCTATAGGACCACAATGTTGTAAAGCACTACCTTAACTTCCAAAAGGTGTCAACAATCTATCTACAACATCTACATGTATGTCTAAATCTTCAATTTTCAACCTTTAAATCCTAAAATAAATGCATTGTACTGTATATAATAGAGAGCGAAAGTCCCATCCCTTCCACTGTACTCCATGAAAACTAACTGTACAAAAAATATGAATGGCGTAAAAAATTGGAAGAGATGATGTACCATTTGAATTACTACTATTTAATATCAAATATGGTTTCATGAGGGAAAAAACTCAGTCAGTTTTTGACAGTTTGTGTGATTGAACTGATTGTGGAGAGACACGGCCACGATGTCACCTCCATGACTTTTGGGTTTGTTGTCTTTCTATCTATGTATTTTCACAGTCTGATACTGTAACAGTTTTACAACAAAAAGCAGCTTCAGTGACTTATAAAAGGATCTTGTAAAATGACAAACATCACATGTGTAAATGATGGCATAATTCAAAGAGAATCAAAAAATGACTGTCTCTCCCCATTGATTCTAATGTCATTTCCATCCTTCCATCCATTTCTGAGTTACTTATCTTATCCTAGCTACAGCTACCTATCCCAGCTTTTTTTTTTCCCCAAATACGGTCCTCATGGGCACAAACAGGAGGAGCAAAACTTAGACTTTTGATGTGGATTTACCGTAGTTGACTGTCTCCCACTTAATGCCCTGATCATTCTATTAGGAATATTTTTCAAATTCAACATTTATATCAACATTTTCTCTCCTTCCAAATGAAGGTTTTTAAAAACTCTGGTTTGCATGTATCCATATTTACTGGGAAAACACACAGATTAGAGAACAATGGTATCACATCCCAGTGTGGACACATAGCTCTGGAAAAAAATTAAGAGACCACTGCAATTCTTTCTAAAATTAGCATCTCAACATGTGATCAAGAGGAAGATGGATGGTCAAAAGCCATCAAACAAAGCTGAATAAAACAAAAATATTCATTGTACTCAAACACATACCTATAAATAGTAAAATCAGAGAAACTGATATATGAAGGTATATAAGTTCCTATATTACCGCAGTGGTTCAACATCAGCATGAACACAGTTAGAAGGTGAACACATGTACCTGTTATGGGACAAATCTATAAAAAATAATGAATACACTTCAACAACCTAAACATCACTTTTAAGTTTATAACATGTAGTTACTCAGCTTCTTGAGAGTATTTTACGTCTGCTTCAATATTATTTCAAGTCAATGCTGTCTACAGATAAAGGTCTGATACAAACAGTGGTTTGTCTGACCTTTGCAACAGTTACATTCTAGTGTGTCGATATAGTTTGTAAAATGCAGGCTATGTGGACATGTTTTTTTTTCAAAGGAAGGGGAAATACCCAATTTTGAAAAATATCCATGCTTGGTCAGATATTTGGGCTTAAGTGAGCTGTTGGTCAGAATCAGATACCTTGAAAGTGAATTACTGGGAACATCACTGCAATATATAAATCAAAACGCCAAAGGGCAAACATTCAGCACTTAGAGGAGAAGATAACTACAGAAAAATGAAATTTAAAGCGAGAAGAAGACTCTTACACACCACACAAAAACATTTAAGGAAACATTGTAAGGCTATAGACTGTAAAGAAAGAAACACATCCACCTATGAGCAGACCTGACTGTACTGACCACATGTTAGAGATTTTCACACATTGACTAACACACAGCGCTGACTGAAGCAGACATTAACACTCCCACACAACCAAATGGTGCGTGTCATCATTATTTTACTGAGAGGACCTGAGGATGGGTTAGATTAGTTTGTTAAATTCTTTAGGCTGTAAATTTGTCTACCATATTTCACAAAAAGCATCACTTTGTCAGGTGTTGTGGGTGGATGGATTCACAATGTCATCCACTACGTTTTTGCTTTGAGGGACCACCGATATGAAGTAAACCTACTACAGTGGTCTGGTGTTACCATACTAAGTAGCATGATATACCACACGGCCATATACTGTATTTTATAAAAACAAGTTAACCACAGAGTTTGGTTAAAAAAGGCAACATGCTCCAGAAGGATGTCTCCTTTTTATGCAACATTACCTCTTTACTGTTTTTTCCCAGACATACAGGAGAGGACTGTCACACAACACCAGTAATCCCAGCCCATCCATAGCTCATCTAGCTGTAGTTCAGAAAACTGTCAAGTTTTCAGAACAGATCTGCACGCCTTCACTTTGCAAATAGTTGCAAAGTTTAATCTCATCTTACTGTCTATCGTTGATCTGAACAGGATTTTAAAGTCTAAATGGTATTACTGGCTCCGACAAATCATGTTTCCAATTGTTTTCCATTGAACTTTTTGCTCCAGCGGTATTAAGTGTATAATTTTTTTTCCCCAGGAGTCACTGTGGTCTCTCTAATTGCAGCTGTAATAAGTGTTCTGGTGGTCCTTCTGTGAAATACTGCTCTTTTACTGGTCTTTGTGAATGTTTAAACATTAACAGTGATTGTCGAAGCTCAATCTTTGCATTTCCACTTGTAAATGCATTTCAATGAGAAGGTCAAACTGAATACACATTCCATTTAGAATTTTATAACAGTTTTCTTGCAAAAGCCAAAGGTCAGCATTTGTTTTGGGCTGTAGTGGAGGCCCTGAACTCAAGTCCAGGAAAACATTACAGAGTTTTGATTGAGGTGTAACTGAATACAACCTTTCAAACTTCAAGACTCAAGACATTTACTTTCAACCATTTCAGGAAGTTACCTTTAGCGTTAGCTTGTTGTGTTTTACTCCTTGCTACATCTCCAGCTATGTCATTTTGTTCATATATTGCTGTTTCTGGATCCAAAAAGCCAAAAAAACAAAAACAAAACAACAACTCACCTTCCAAATAAAGCCTAGCATCTTAAAATACAATACCACTGACAGCCAAGCCATGTACACTGGAAACAGGCTCCTGAGTGTCATCCATTTTTATTTAGACCCTCTAATAAGTTCTCGTGGTCCATCTGTAATGTTCTGCTCTGTAAATCAGATCTCAGGCCACATAGAAGGTTTGATGTCTGCTGTATCAGGTTTTGATTCATAGGTCTGTATGAGAACCAAATCACTTGTCAGACTTTCAGAGTTTCAGTTTATTTACCCCTTTATAGGACACTCATTGAAATACTCTGAAATTCAATATTGCAATCTTAGTGTGTTATTGGTCATTGTCGTCTACCCCCTCGTCTGTTGGCATGACAACAGTCTTCCTCCTCTTGCTGTAAAACAGATTTATATAAAATCTCTCTGAATCCCGGTACAGTGTTATAAAAACCAACATAATTCTGGACCTCATTGAGGCACTAGATTGGCCTCATATTTAATGTTTGTGGAAATTACCAAAAACAGTCACTTGCCCGATAAAGGGTTAATAAAACACACTTTTCTCCAATAGACAGCTCCATTGTAGTAGTGGCTAACATGTTCTATTAACAAGTCTGTTAAATGAGAGTCAGTAGACCCACATCTAGCATTAGCTCAACTATGGCAACCCTGGCACACGCCAGATGATTGACAAATCAAAAACTAAAGTCTTCATTATGACACTTCAGGAACCGAGAGGTGACATCACAGCCCCTCCATCCACTCATTATGCATAGTACACTCTCGGCAAAATTCGTTACCCGCAAACTGTATGCCACAGGGGATATATTCACCTTTCATACACTATCTACAAGTCTAACTGGCCAAGCTACACCACACTAACATGCAGTCTGGAACAATGTGCGAATAAGACACAAGGTCAGGTCTGGGGCTGATGAAAGCACTAGTATTACTTATCTAGCTTGTTACCATAATATTGCATTTTTTGTATGATTTCTATTGCGATATAAACCCAAATGGCTCTTGGGGGCCCCCTGTTGGCCACAAGTGCTTAGTTTTGTTTTTCACCCAAATTGCTAATTTTACAACATCCTTTTACCGTATTGTGAATTTAAGCCTCCACTATGATGTTGAAATGCTCTTACAGTGCTGTCAATTGAGTAGCTCTGCCAATGTATTTTGTAAGCATGGAGCTAATCATTTCCATAATAAATGTGAACAATGCTCTTATGATGTCAATAATTTATCACTAATTGATTACTTTACTGTTGCAATAGTCTGTTGAACACACAAACAGACATTTTTGCATAAACAGTTAGAGGCTGTGATATTTTGACAGTGAATTTATGGCTTTAGTGTTATTTCTGATTCATGCAGTAAGGAACAGTTTGGATGAATGCCTGAGTATTTCATTTAGTTTGCCTCGAGGGCAGGATTTATGGGGTTCAGCAGTTGTAGGAGCAGTGACTCCCTGGTGCCAGAAATAACCAATCAACATGAGGAAGGAGATATAGTTCCATTTCCACTAGTGATGTTTGTATCATTTGATGCTGGTGAATTGTTTATAACTGTGAACTTCAATTTCCGTTATAGCAGCAGTAACTGCAGCCAGTAAAGATATCAGCATAATACTTTCATACACACACACACACACACACACACACACACACACACACA
>JAPQRQ010000008.1:31180200-31191374 GCA_037367365.1 Apogon talboti | reverse complement strand
TTTGTTAATGAAATATTAACAATGTTTGTTAGGATTTTTTTGGTTTCGGACATCTTTTGGATAATTAAACATGCACCAGGTCAAATTGACCCGGAACATCATTGCTGTTCCTGACAAATGAACATAACAGGAGGGTTAAGGATACATTTGAGCCACGTTTACAACAGAAATAGTCAAGGTGCTAAACACAGAAACTGGAAGAAGTTTCCTTTGAAATCAAGTCCTGTGGTTGTGCATTGGTCTTACTCTTGCTTGGGTGCTTAACCTAGAATTAGGGTTCCATGAACACAGTGGATGTTAAAAGGGTAATAAACATGGCACACATCCCATAATATAATACCAACATACTCACACTCCTCTTCAGTCCTTCTACAGTTGTTTGGTCAGGCTGTCAACAGTCTTCTGCTTGGGCAGTTAAGGGTCAAAGAAAAGGAAATAAACTCTGTGACAAGATGTATTGAAGTTTTCAGCAGCAGAAGTCTTAATTTCTCTCCATCATTATCGCATTGATCAGGTAGCAGGTTAAGGTCACTGCCCACATCATTATCTGCCCATTATGCAAGCATTGGCCCAACATTGATTAAGATGACTTGCGAGGCTTTCTGCAGGACAATGTAAGCAACACTTTTTCTCCTTTCAAATTGACCTCAGTGTTTAATAATCAGCGGCTGAACACAGCGGGAAGACTGAAACTCATAATGAAAATAATAAATTCTATCTTTATATTTCTCTCCGACACTAAAAGTATTGACTACAGTTAGGATAATAATAGAGTAATTTCCACCTCTATCATTTACCGGGTTATCGAGCATGTCACAGCAATAAGTGTGGGCATGAAAATGACTTTCTTGAATAATGGGTGATGAAGTAGAAAAAAAACAAGTCTGATATCTGCACTCTTTACAGTATAGTGATAACGGCGTCCACACTGATATTGACAGAAGAAAATAACATTTTAATCAATCACTGAACATATTTAAACAGATTTGGAACTCTGCAAATTGAAAGAGGGCAATATCATATGTACTATACCAATGTACCCCTTAAATCATTAAGAAACAGTGACTATCTAGTATATACAGCTAATAAACTCTTCCCTTTATAAGCAAATTTAGCGCCTAGATCACGAGGCTAGGACTTTGAATAGAAATGCCCATGTAGGAGTATCTAGTTTTAATACCATTGACAGCCCCTGGTGTTGACTTGACCCATCAATATAAAATGAATGAAAAACATTTCCAGGGTTTATCCTGGTCCCATCCATGTAATAGGTGATCTGGTCCATCTTTTTCCCCCTCCATTAACCAGATCTCAAGTCAAATACAAGCTTTGAGCTCTGTCATGTTGGGCTTTGATTGACAGGTCTTTTTGACACCTCAGTCGTCTGCCAAGTTGGACTTTGAGAGTTCCATTTCATTTCCTTCATTTTAATGGAACACAATTTTTCCCTGACAGACAGCTCCACTGTAGCAGTGGCTAAAAAGTTCCACTAGCAAGACAGTAAAATGAGTCTGTTACGCAATTCTTGATTAAGTTTAGTGTTTTACCAATCAGTAAGCTAACATCCACCATCAGCTCACCCATGGGCCCCTGTGCTCCTGTCGTTCCTTTGTCCAAATATGGTCACTACTGTTTCCAAACAGCCAACATGTCAACGGGCAAACCACAAATTTGCCCGGGCAAGCCACAAATTACTGGCTTCAGAATGGCAGTTCAGAAACCAGTGGGTGATGTCACGAATTGTCTGTCCACTAATCAAATACAGTCAATCATCTGGACATTTTTTAACCTGTTCTGTGAATTTCACAGGAAGGAGGTGGATTGTGGATGTACAATCCAAGACTTTGTAACCGAGGAGAAGCATTCCCATTCCAACTCCTCTAGGTTTTAAAGACTGTGTGTTAGGAAACGATCAGGGTTTACTTTAAATATTGCTAGAAATACAAAACAAAAATATCCATAAAGTATTATGGATAACAGAAAACATTTAAAACAACAAGCTTTTTCTACCTTAAACTTATTCCTGTTACCTTTTCTAAATTTAACCAGAATTCCCTTTAAATAACACATCCATGTTGGCCCTAATATTTGAGCAAAATGATTAACAAGTATTATCTAAACACATTTTTGGTCCATAAACATACATATCTGTTCTCTATAAATATACAGTGCAGTGAAAACTAGACTGAAACAGACTAGTTTACTATTTTAATCCTGTACAACTCTGGAAATACATAAGAGGCCACTGGAAACATGAGGAGATCACTGGTTTATTATTGGTAGCTGTCTCACCACAGTCTATACCCAGCTCATGTTCCCTATTAGTGGGTGAACAATCCAACACTTGAAATCTGCTTCAAAATGATAGGAAGACCTGACACTGAAAGACTAACAAGTGTTGTTGCCATGAATGCTTGTTTGTGTGATGTGAACAGTTTTATTTATTCAACAGATCAGCACTTGATTCATTTATTTGTAAAAAAAAAAAAAAATAAGTTTTCACTGAAAATGGGCATATTTCCAGATGTAGAATAATGCAAAGAAAACACATTTATGTCTCTAATCTTTTCACTTTTCAGAATATTCAGTGGGATGACTCTGTTTTTCAATAACAGCTCTACCTTGCCGTCCTGTCCATCAGTCTTTCCCGCTGCTGTTGGGTGCTTCATGGAACTTCTGGTCCAAAAATGTAAGCAGCTCCACTTTGTTTCATACTTTGCAATAATCCATCTTCCTCCTTTCAGAGGTGTGGAAATTTGGAATAGTATCCTATTTTTTCCCAAGAGCTGTACATTCAGGAATGATTGATAGAGTTCAAGGTGGATTCATGTGCATGGACAGGCAGGAGCACATACACGCATTTCTATTTTAAGTCTAGAAGATTGAGTGTTAATCTCCCTGTGTCAGGAGGTATTGACCAAGTTCACTATCAAACTTCTCTCCTTTTCGTTCCTCCTACATCATCAATTGGTCATTATGAAGCAAAGACCGTTTTTTTGTTTTTGGGATGACTATTGTCTCTAATCGTGCAAATATTGACTGCATTGGGAGGGTAACATTTTCTTCTCTGTTCCTCCCACATCATCAGTTAGTCATTATGAGGGCTGAGTCATTAGTACGCAGACAGATCATTAATGCAGAGACAGATCGTTAACAGAGCCTGGCGCTTTGTCCTTATTGAACATGGAAGCATTATTTTCTCACCTGAGCGTGATTGATCTTTGTGACGGTGAATGGAATGTTCACAATGGTCAGATGGGGGTGTGGGGGGTGGGGATTATGTTTGGTAATGTACTAATGTACGTTTGACAAGCCACTGTTCTATTTATGCACTTGATGAACTGAGCCTTATTGAAGCATCTGCAGCAGTTTAGCACCTATACTTAACCTCAAACTCAGTGTATGCTGGAAGAAATGTTATTTGCTTTATTTTACTCAATTTGGGAAACCAACTTTGAAACCAAAAGTATTAACTTTGACAAACCTAAATGAAACAACTGCAGTCTCCAAATAAACACAGCACAAGCACCAACAGGCAGGAGCACTCTCTCCTATTTCTATTTTTATGAGGGTAGCGTGTTAATCTCCTCATGTTGCAAAGTATTGACTGAGTTCTCCGCCAAAGTTCTCCCCTTTTCAGTCCTCCCACATCCTCTGCTGACCATTACAAAGACCTGTTTTTAGATGGATAGTCTCTATGTCAGTTATCAGATGAAACAATACAACTACTCTGAAATGGTCCTGAAGAACATTTGGGATTTTAGTATTCATCCTTCCAGTCATTTTCATTTTAAACTGTGAACATGGATATGTCACTAGTATTCTGTTGAAGAAGTCAACAACAATTATTAGGGGGTTCAATATGAGAGATTTACACTGGATTAGTTTTTCACATTTGTGCGTGCTTGAAATCTGATCATTTGTTGACATTATCCAACTCCATCACTAAACTAGTGATGGTGTCAGTTGCCTACACCCATTCTAACACCTGTGCACTGATTTATCTGACGAGAAGTTGTTGATTTTTTCTGAACTCATGTTCATCTGTGCTGCTTTTCTGCTCCTCTGCAGCAGCAACAGTGTTCCAGCTACAAACACAGTATCATTGGAATATCAAATCAAATCAAATCAAATTTATATAGCGCCAAATCATAACAGAAGTTATCTCGTGACACTTTACATATAGAGCTGGTTGAAACCAGACTCTTAAGCTAATTTACAGAAACCCAACAGAATCCTCCAGGAGCAAACACTTAGTGACAGTGGTGAGGAAGAACTTCCTTTTAACAGGCAGAAACCTCAAGCAGACCCCGACTCCTGGAGGATGGTCATCTGCCTTGACCAGCTGGGGTTAAAGACAGAGGGTAAAGGAAGAGAGAGAACAGATGGTGTTAGTATAACTAACAGTAACTAGAACAAATGTCCATAACTGTTAATACTACAACTACAAATACAAGTATTAGCAGTGGATGTACTAATACTACTACTACAACTGTTAGTACACATAATAGAGACCTCTACCATCTATGAAGCTATATAATAAACACTATCACAGCTATATGGATAAATGAGTGATGATGTTGGAGGCAGGAGGGGAGCCACACCACAGCTGATGGATAAAAGAATAGAAAAATGACTGTGTATTGTGTGGTATTCCCACCCCATACATGCAATATCTAAAAACTACAGACTAAGTCTATGTATTATGATTATATATTTTGTTGACTTACGTACAGTTCATCACATATCTCCATATCTCTTAATTTGTGCACATGGAACCTGGGTGAAAACATTTGGAGAAAAAAAAAGCAAAAAGCAAAACCTTTACATGCAAATATATGTGATGGAAGCTAAGTGTGTGTAGACAAGGAGGGGACTGCAACATTCACTGAAGTAGGTAGTACGAAGGCCACATTAGACAGAAACAGCAACCAAACACCAACCTGTATGAAGATATGCATATGTTAGAAAAACAGCTTTGGACAAGGCTTGGAGCAATCTTACATGATCCAGACCAATGGTTCTGGACACTTTGATAAATATAGATCAGCCAATTATATCTACAGTATCACCTCACTTCACAGCTGATGAAAATGATGAATAATGATGAATAAACTTACATCCTTACATAACAGTAGTGGGCGGATATATGCTTATGTATTTGTCCTTTTTTTGTGGTCATTTTCTGAAAATTCTGTTAAAATGTATGATAAATTTGGATGGAAGCCATTATTTCTGACCGTTTTATTACCCCCATTTAATTATATTTAACTACTTTTTTCAAAAAAATGCATTGTGTTACATCATAAAATAAAGAAATAAATACACACAAGTTTGAAAGTTTGCGTAGGTCAGAAAGTGAAGGGCAAGTGCTGTTTTCCCCTTATACCAAACTACATTTTCCTGCAGAGTGGACTGTTCCCACGTCTCCACAAGCTACGGACGGAAACCCCTGCAGGGTCTGAACTTTTCCCAGCTGGCTCTATCTGCTGTAAAATGAAATGGAATCAATATGGTCGCCATGCAGAGAAACACATTTAGGCGCTCACTTCAGGTTCATTTCATTCTCTATCCCGTTTGCTCTTTCTCTCTTTTTTTTGAGGGAATAGATAGCAATGTGGAAGGGGAAGTGGGAGGGGGTGCACATTGGTCCCACTGACCCCTCACTCCCCACATCTCCCACTCCCCCCTCCTTCTTACACACACACAAACACACACACACAGGGAACATGCACACCATGGCCATTCATCTAGGCCGTGAGTTGAGTAATGAGTAGTTTTAGCGAAGGGGACAGCTCACCTTCTTACCAAGCCTCCTCAAGGAGACTTCTGATCATTGTTGTCAACTACAGCTAAGCACGTTAAATGGATACTGCACCGTTTGACTGTGTGTGTGTGTGCTGCTTGCGCGAGTGTGTGCGGGTAAGTCGAGAAGGTAGAGAAATATGTTCACGTATGAGGAATCAGCAGAAGGTGGAAACACCGTAAAAAGCTTATGGTGCTGTCTTGTATTTGTTTAAAACAGATTGTGTTCCTGTATGTCTATATTTCGAGGTGTTTGCGTGTGCTTCTGTTATGTGTGTGAACGCTACTCCCTAACACCTTACATCTGTCTCCCATTACGATTAGGACAGACCCACTGATAGACATATAATGGACTTTCCTCTCGGTGTTTGCACGAGTGTGTACGTGTGCAGATGTGTGTGAAAGGAGCATTTAGCAGCCAATCAATCACCGGCTGTCAGATGGGTAAGTGTGGGGAACAGTGTCAGCAGAGGTGACACACGTGCACGCTCGAGCTGACGCACACTCAGACACACATGGTGGAAAAGAGTCGGAATCAAACAGTCACCCGAGAAGAAAGAAACTCAGAGGGTTGTTATTTAAGTATTCAAGTATCTTCTCTGGATTTCCGGAGTCTAGACTCAGTGTACGCCTCATCATTCATATTCACACTCAGACGTTTTCTCAATCTTCTGCATTATCACCCCAGTCTTTATTTCTTCAATTAGGTATCTGTACTCTTTATAAAGTCATCCATCTCCTGACTGGCTTCTATAAATGCAGCCCCTCCTTGTTCTTTTTTGTAACACATTTGCATATAAACATCGATGTCATCCTTTTCTCTGCATTTTCCCTCCAGTCTACAAGCCTGTTCTGCTTATTTCCACTATTGGTCTTTATTTGAGGTGGTTCTGTTCCTTATCTTCCTCATCTATTGAAAACTCTAATCAATATCACATGAATGCCTGCAATTAGTCTGTTTACGAATGTGATCCTGCTTTATGCATCTGTGCGTTGCTGACGTCTTTGTACATATGTGTGTGTCTGATGACCACGGCTTATTCATTACAATCGTCATGGCAGATGGGTGATTATAGGATTCATTGTTATTGTGTATCATGCTCAACCATGTTTCTATCTTTTACAGTGTCTATAATTATTCATGCATACATAAAAAGTGTATATGTGCGTCATGTATGTAATTATTAGCAGAGTAGTATTAGAATGTAATCTGTTCAACCCTTGAGGCTTTTGTAGGAAATTCTCATTACATGCTCTAGCAAAACCTATATTATATGTTTTACTGATGTTTTACTGTTTAAATAAATCCAAATCATCATTTACATTATTATGAATTATTATTTACATAATGACTGTGTTTTGAAATGCAGCTGCAAAGATTAAAATCTGATTAAGTCAATGCTACAAAAAAAAAAAAAAAAAACATCTTTCAACTCGGGGATGATCATGGTTATTAGTGGTTCATTGTAATAGCTTGTTATATATAGTCTCTCCCACCATTTTATATGGCTGAAGTATAGAGTGAATAAAAATGATGGTTATCTTGTCACATATTGGTTTATGAACTGAATTTTTTTAGGCCAAGAGATGCACAACATGCACACCACCATGTTGTTTATAAGGAAACAACTGGGTAGAGCTGAAAAAAGGAAAGGATGAAACCAGAACTTACTGAAAACACTGACCATCCTATATTATATATAAAACTCTGTGTGTGTAGGTGTGCATGTGTGTGTGTGTGTGTGTGTGTGTGTGTAGGTGTGCGTGTGTGTGTGTGTAGGTGTGCGTGTGTGTGTAGGTGTGCGTGTGTGTGTGTGTGTGTAGGTGTGCGTGTGTGTGTGTGTAGGTGTGCATGTGTGTGTGTGTGTGTGTTGGGAATCACACAAAATCCGGAAAGAGCTGACAGCTGCAGTTTGACATGCTTATGTCTTTTTGGTCAAGGAAGAGACTAGCGAAAACGGCAAGTTCTTTGGGTCTTTGGTTCTGTTAACCAGATTATCCCGTGACTTTGTTATGTGAAAGTTTAATGAGATTTTACCATGTGAAACCGTATAACCTCTTAGGAAAATTATCCAGTTGAGATATTTATTCCTTTTATTGTTTTAGGGGTATCTTTAACTAAGAACCACAGCAGAAGAACTGAAACATTTATTTGATTGATCCAACAACTACCAAAACTATTAATGATCATTACTTAAGTTGTTTTTTCTTGCAAATGTTTCACAGTTCCAGCTTTTTAAAAGTGTGATTTCTTTGCTATTTTCTTTCACTAGTTGTGATCATTTAGAGGTTTGTTCTGTTGGTTGGAGCAGCATTGTTTGAGACTTTTCTTAAATTTGATAAACCATTTGTTCTAAATTGTATAAAAACCTGGTAAAGAAACAATTTATTCTTTGCGCCAAGGCTGTGAATCATAATTACGAAGTTTGTGAAAGTTTTTTAGACCATGCATCAGCAGCAAAGAAAGTTTGACAAAGTACTAAACAAAAAACTAAGCCTTGTTCACAACTAACTCATATGTTATGTCATATGGACACTTGTGAGTGAGTGATGGATATTTTACAACCTGAAGAAAGTAAATGCATCTGTGTGTGGATTTCTTTCCTTCTCTCTCTCTCTTTCTCTTGCTTTACCCTCTATCTTTAACCCCAGCTGGTCATGGCAGACGACCATCCACCAGGAGTCGGGGTCTGCTCCAGGTTTCTGCCTGTTAAAAGGACGTTTTTCCTCGCCACTGTTTGCTCCTGGAAGATTCTGTTGGGTTTCTGTAAATTGCCTTAAGAGTCTGGTTAGACCAGCTTTATATGTAAAGTGTCATGAGATAACTTCTGTTATGATTTGGCGCTATATAAATAAAATCAGATTTGATTTGATTTTTTGATTATGTCATTAGCTCAGTAGACAAATATAATCAGAAAACTCTAGTTCTGAATAAAATTGGAAAATACTAATAACATTATTTAACATTATTTAAGTAATATCTTTGAAGAAAAAGCGCAACACAACTGAACAATCACTGACATCCCAGTTGTGTAGCGGTGCAGTGCATTCTCCTACATGACTCCTACAGATGCGTCACATCAATCAGCTTCTTCCACCTGACTCAGAGCCACAGGCAATCACTCAGTGAAACCACAGAGGCTCACTGCACTAAGAAATAACACACTTACAAACTGTACTTTGTGCAGCATGAAAAGTATTACAGAGTCAGGCCAAAAAAAATAACAGTTGATTGTTAGAAAGAGCTAAAATGCGCAGTGGTTATGAAGGGAGTTGTGTCCTGAATTTCATAAAGACAGCACACGAACATACACAACGATGGACAGGAATACTTTTATCTTTGGTTTTACTCACTAAATTAAAAAAATGTAATAAATATAATCAAATACACAATTGAGCTGCTAATATTAGCTTGTGCGCTAAAGCTGCAGCACTCCATTTAGTTTTTTTTTATTATTATTGGGTAAAAATGCCATAATTCTGGCTGTAGAAAACTATTTTCCCCACTATAGCCTGATTTCCTCCCATCACAGGTGTTTTCAGGTGGGCAGGGGGTTTAATATGTGATTTTCAGTTGTACTTACCAATAACTGATCACATTTGGTGAGAAACAACCTGAGGGTAACTGTACCATTCTACTCCATGTCTTTACAAGTAAAAGCAATGACATCTGATTCCACAACATTTATATCTAGTCTTTTGATTTGGACTCTGATCAGAAAGCTTCCCCTTTATTTTGGCTTCTGCACATTTAACCATGGTAACACTAACTTTAGTGTGCTAACTGCAGCTTACCAGTCCAGTCAAAGAGACTGTCACTAATGACACAAAGTTAACTAAAAAACCTAGAATATTTGGGTTGTTTTGAGGGAAAAAATGTGGCAGTAAAAAAGAACATGTAGCTAATTTAGCATTTCATGAAAATAAAATTGAAACAATTTGAATATAGGCATATTTCGCAACTAGTATAAAAAAAAGCATTATTTTACTTAATCTATGACACATTATCTAATTTAGAAATGCACATGACAGGAAGTAGTAGCATAAGTCAATTTTCTTGCACATATCTGGGTTATAGATAACACTATGTGATTGTGGAAAACATATTATATATAAAGACTGAGGCCCAATACCAATTCACCCCTGATCCCTACCCCTCCATTTTGCGGGTAGGGAAGTTCCAATTCTCAATGAGTCAGAGGTGAAGGGCTAAGGGGGAGGGCTGTTCGGCCCTTGAAACTGAGATTTTTCAGGACCACACAACAAACAGAGGGGTATGAGAAATCTCCCATAATTCTTTTTTAATCATCTGCAAGATGGAGGTAAACACAGCAAGAAAGTGCAGCAGTGTGATGAAAGGAACACAAATGTACGTATTTTCTTCGTAAACAACTTAATCATTTGATCATCTGTTTTATGCCATTTCAGTGTATTACAGACCGCATTTCTGTGGTTTGCAGTCGATAGCCGCAAAAAGATGGCCAAAGCCCATGCAATAGAGATGGCTGCTGACGGCATGGTGAATTATTTCGCAAACAAAGTTGTTGCATCTGTTTACAGGGGCATCACTGACTGCTAATAACGGAACAGGTCTCGAAGGGTTGTCCCAACTCCGTTTCAAGAGGTGGTGCCAAGTGCAAGGCCCAAGGGGTAGGGGTTAGGGTAAAGGGGAGGGCCAAGTGGTCAATTGTGATTGGGCCTAAATATCAAATCTGATTTCATTTCGGTTACTTACCTCACTGTAGAACTTCAATTGTTCATTGTTCTTCTGAACAATTTAATCCTCGAGATAGTTGCAGGGATGGTGGAACCTATCAACAACCAACAAAAGTGAAGGCATCAATAATAAAACGTATTTGGAAAATATATTGACGTTATTGTACATATCACACTTACTGCCACATTAGGCACCTATTGAAGCATTATTTAATACCTGTATTAAGGTTAGAATAACTCAGTACTTATGCTGGTTCAACCATCACCTTGAGGGCTGGGACAAAGTTGCGACTCATTAAATCAATCTAAACAACAATTTTATCCTTCAAAGACTGAACATAGTGATGATCTTTGGGGTAAAAGGGTGTAATATTGACTCTTCTAGTTGTAGTGACCAACAGCACGGGAATGTACTTAAAAACTGCAGGAAGTTGCAAGTGAAAATACACAAAAACTCACAAGTGTTTGTTTAGTATTGGCTTAAGGCAGCCAGCGAGGGCAGACAACGGTAAACATACTGTATAAGTACCTCTCATGTGTAGGGACGTGGTGTCTGATTACTATATATACTGTAGCTGTGTGTGTGTGTGTTCCCATTTTAATATGTGGAAGCACTTCAATCCTCTTCTACATAAACAGACAGACACTTTGAC
>JAPQRQ010000008.1:31153202-31163294 GCA_037367365.1 Apogon talboti | reverse complement strand
AAATTTAGCGTGGTCTTTTGACAACTTCACGGCTAAAACCAATGTAGGATACTGGCAGAGCAGAGTCTTTTTGCCCTCCAGTCTGAGGTGGAGCAAAAAATCACTTGCGCGTGACGTGGCACGTGGCAACGTGTCCATACAGTATGTCAGTGGTAACGCTTTCCAACTAATGGAATAAAAACAATAGCAAACTAACAATATCAAAACAGAAATGGGCTACCAAGACCCTCTGGCTTCAAGAATAAGGCATCAGCCACTGGAGCTGAGGATTATGGGTTTGAGTAGCAGCTGGGTTGTGTCTCCTGTTATGTACTAAGTGTGGTTGTTGACAGAGGAACTCAGCTTATCTGGAATGACCTTTCAAGAACACCCAACATTCTGTAGTTACGTGCATTTCCTTCAATCCATTATAAAGACGAACATGTTCATGAAAAAGGCAAACAAGATATGCAAATTTGCATTTGTTGTGTAGAAAAATATCTGCATTTAAGATATTCTTTATCATCTCAACAGGGAAATTTGTCTTGGTTACAACAGTTAATGCAATATAAAATACAATACTGTCATCTGGCAACAACATCATAATACATCCTAAGACGATAAGAGAGGACAAGCAGTGTTGATTGTTTACCGACTCTGAAACAGTTACTAAAGGATTATAGTTTGTACTCATGGTGTGGGATGTGTGAGGGATCCTTCAGGATTCTTGATGCTTTTCTGACCACAGCCTTCTCACAGAGACTGGAGGAGTGATATTCTTTTTCCCTACTACTTTCTTTGTTGTTCTATCCAGGCTTTTCTTGCTGTACTATGAGGGTTCCAAACCAGGCTACCATGCACGATCTAATAATACTTTCTGTGATAGTGTGAAAAAGTTAATATGATTGAGCTGTTTATCCCCAAACAGTTTAAGTCTATGATCAGACTGTAGGCAAATGTGACCTGTATCCGATCTGTTAAAGACAGTTTGAACAGCACAAATCCGATTTTTCCAAATCCAACCCAGGCCACTTTCATTTGTGGTCCTAAATCTGATATGCAGGGGCACCGTTAAGCTGGGGAGGGGGTAAACATGACAAATTCATGGGGCCCAGCATTGGAGGGGTTCATAGAGCAGTGGAGCAGGCACAGAGAGTACAGAGAGTAATAGGAATTAGTAAAGCGTCTTCAGTTTCACTTTCACTTTGCACCGCTCCAACTAATCACCCCCCCCAAGCTCCACAATCACCCCCCTGCCCCAACCACTCTACCTAACCCTACAAACCCTAAAGTACTAACAATGATAGTTTATGTAAATTTGGTTCACATATATTTCATTTTGGAAGTGATTGGTAATGAACCTACTGTGTCCATTATGAGGACGTCCTGTTGTTCCCTCTTATTTAACACTAACACAATATGTTGCTTGTCCATATCATAATACTTGGCTCTTACCTCATGAAGAACCATCCTCATTTGTTTGCATTTTCCTCCTGTTTGTAAGGTGTCCCTGGTGGCCCCTTCTCCAGTCAAATCTGATTCTGACAAACTTTCTGACAGTTCTGTACACAGCAGAACATACCTGCCAAGATCTAATCAACACCTATGTAGAGGAGGATTCAGTTCACTTGTTTTTTTCTTTCTTTCTTTCTTTTTCTACCATATGCTGTAATTGTTGAAACTTTTGATATGTAGGGAAGTGATTAATTTGTGCTTATACAGTAATGTTATGGAGTGCAGATGTATTCTAATGAAATGCATGCTATTTTAGGATGAACTAAACTTGACTGAAATACTCTTTCAACACATTTTAACCTCTACCATTTAACAGAAGGTTACTGTAAAAAATATAAAACATAATGAAACACAAAGAAAATTATTTAGATTTATCTGATGAATAGCATCTTTGCTTTCTTACCTTGGATCGGGCCTTTTAAAGGAGCTAATTCTTGATATGCTGTGAGTGCACACTTATCAGTATCAATAAATTAAACCTGTACTTCTATGTTATTTACTCTAAAAGACAAACATTGCTTGTTGATAACTAGCCTTGTAAAAACAAAATCACATACTCTAATATTTCATCAGTCCACCTTTAGTTTTAATTGCGGCATCATTTTAATAAACTCATGCAATGAATGTAACAATGTTTATTTCTGTCCAGTGTTGAACTCATTTTTGACCAATGTTTGTATTGATGATGGAGAGTCAGACCACTGTTTTAACTCTTCTCTGTCACATCCTGAATACTCTTACTGGGGTTCAGGTCTGTACTGCGTGGTGGCCAATCCTGTCGTTGTCATCTTGGAATATGTTTGTGTCATCTAGGAAGAAAAAAATCCACTGATGTTCAGACCTGGTCATTCAGTATATTCAGATTCAACCGACCTCATTTTATAGACTCATAATGTTACAGAGCCTAGACCTGACCAACTGAACTAACCCCACGTCATAACACTACCCCCACAGGATTGTACTGTAGGCACTAGGCATGATGGGTAATCACTTCATCTGTCTCTCCTCTCATCCTGGTATATCCATCACTATGGAAGAGGGTCAAATAGGACTTGTCAGACCACATGACCTTTTTTTTCGTTGAAACACAGTCCAATCTTTATCCTCTCTATCAAACTGATGGCTTTGTCCCATCGTTATCCACACTGATAATTGGATTACTTAAGGATACACATCTCTTTAGTCCCAGAATTCTCTTTGCACTGTGTATGCTGTAATAGTTTTTACTTTCTCAATTACACATACTTGTGAGCTCTAATGTATTTTTTTTTTTGATTCAATCTTAAGATGTTTTCTGATCATATTTTTTTAATGTACTGGATAGTTTTTAACCCACATTTCAACACAATCTACTGTATATCTTCAGACATGATTGTTTTAGAAACAAGAACCTACTCACTGCATACTGGTTGCAGCTGAAACATGTTAACCATTTCAGTAATTATCCAATGAACGGATTGGAGCTATTTAGAGAGTTAAATCCTGCAGAGAACTTTTTAGTGTGCATGCTGTTGAAGTATTATTTTATCATAACTCATTGTGGTTTTAAGCTTAACCTGTTGCAGCTTAAAGATATTGTCAGTATAGATGCTTTTAGAACAGGAAACATCTGTAACCATAGAAACTATGTATTCTTAAGTAGATACACGCCTAAGAAACAACAGACACACACATGAAATTACTACATATAGGAAACAGGCATGAGCTGGGGGTTGGTACGGCTCACGGTAGGATTTATGACCCCAACTGGTTTGAACTGGAGCCAGAGGTTGCATTATCTAAAGTCCAACCCTATTGTTCGAGGCTGGAGCCTAAGAAGTCAAACTGTAAACACAGCCAGGGATCGGGGCTCATTCTGAATGATACCTCAGCTGAGTATATGCTTTACCTGTGACCGGAATACACTTTGTTAAATTGAGACGCTGATGCATCCAGACTCATCTTTGGAGCTTCCAATAAAAGAACATGCTAACACTGTGTATACAAAACTGGATGACAAAGGCTGTTTTCTGTGGCTGGAAACAATGTGTGAATTTAAAATAACATTGTCCCAGATTGTTGCATGATTGTAACACTGAATTCAACCAACAAAACGCTAAAAGACGTTTCTTCCATGAGCCCTGTCTCTCAGTCTCTCATCCATCTTGAGTATAAACAATAGAGGCCATAATATCAACTGGGTGATGTAATCACTACAGCGATGTGATCCACTTTGTTTCCGCGGTTAACTCACTTAGAGACACATTACACTGGGTGGATGAATGGGCAGAATGGAGGGATGAATGGATTGAAAGAGCAAAAATAGAGATGGATGAGTTGAGGGGAGAGGTAGAGTGGTGATATGGGCTGATAAAGAGAAGACGTAAAGAAGAAAGGGACAGGGAAAAAAAGAAGGAAGGGAGGTGATGAAGTAAGAGGGAGGACGGCTTGAGGAGTTGAATAAAAACACAGTAGAGGAGTGAAGAACTGTGTGTTAGAGATGAAAACCATGTCAAAAGGGGAGATGTTGAAGTAAAATAGTGCTGGGGAGGTGAGGTGTAGAGAAACCAGTCACATGTAGAAGTGGAGGATTAAATGAATGAATGAGAGAGAAGATGACAGATAGAAGCAGAGTGGTATGAGATAAACTAATTACAGCGGACCCTCCTTTTCCTGCACTCTCACTCTCTGTCTATATCCATCCATCTCTTCTGCCGGTCATTGGCTCATTCTCTCCGACTTTCCCGGAATAAAAGCGTGATGTTTTCCCGCCGATGGCGAGCAGATCCGCTTCCCGCAGGCTCTTTAAAGTGAAATAGGATACGTGTACATCCAATCGGAAAGCTTTTAACTAGCAGAGCTCTGGGTCGCCAGGTGGGTAAAGTATTTAGCAGTTGGGACACTTAGAGTGTGTTTGTGTGCTGTGGATAGTGTGTGTGTGTGTGTGTGTGTGTGTTTGTGTGTGTCAGAGAGGAGTAAAGCATTTAGTGGTCAGGGAACTCACTGAGACTGTGTGTGTGCAGCTGCATTATGTATATGTAAATCCTTTCTTGGTAACACTTTATGATAATTAATAATAATAATATAATTAATATAATGGACACATTAACATGTGTTTAATTAATACTGTATGATGATAAGCATTGATAATCATTGAAGCCATAATATGTGACATTTACACAGTGAACTATCTGAAAGACAAGGCCTAGTTATTTATGTACCTACATTAAATCAAACTCAGACAAATACATCATTGTAATCATTGTAGCCGTCTGCTTGATTAGGATGCAACAGGGTCATGTTGTTACAAATGTTCCTTGTTGCTTTTTCCACAGAAAACTAAATTACATACCATGAATATACATAAATGAATAAAATTTTAATATATTACCTCGTCTGGGAACTTGATCTCTTCCTGAGTCACATTTTCATCTGCAATAGTTGTGAAAACAACAACTCCCATGATCCCACACTACACTAGATGCCAGGCAACTAAATCCTTTGTTACTATCTTGTTTGAGAAATCCCGAGTGGCAGAAACGACATACTGTGGGTTTAAGTACCTCTTGACAAATCTATCAACACTTATTAATGATAATGAGACATTTAACAGTTACTTATTTGTGCTTATTAATGTATTAATTGCAGTTTGAAGCATCTTTATAAACTATTAGATAATGTTTTAATACCACGATAGTGTTACTAGAGACACTGGTGAAAAGTTAATAAAGTTGTAATTACTGACTATACCAGCATTAACTAATGTTTATCATTGACTCTTATTGTTAAATGTTACCCATTTGGGTGTTTCCTTAGTGATCTGTAAAGCCCAGTTCAGAACAAAGATTAATGACCAGAGTCATCCATTTTCCAACATGGCAGGGGAAAGGTGGTCTCAGCTTGTCACATAAACACAGGTTTTAGTGTTATATAGTTATAGTTAAGCAGTATTAGCAGTTTATAGAAGTATACAGAGTTATCCTTTCTATACTTCATCATTAGTGGGAAATGGAACTATAGTAAGTGCCTGACTGTCCTCATCCGTACATCCATAAGACATGACACCCAGCTATAAACAGCCTGAAAATACATCAAAATGGAAATATAGAGATTTGTTACTCTATAAACCACATGTCATTAGTGAGAAATGGCAGATTGTCTGAATGTGACAAACTGATGTATTATAAGTAACTGCAAATCTCAACTCATCTTGTGACTAGTCTTTGGTCTGAACTAGGCTGAATTTTATCTCAAGGGCCAACAACTGCTGCCTGTAACTGAAGCCAATGCAGAAGGATTGAACTTCTTTGTTAAAACAAGTGGTTCCAGGCACAACCACAACAAACCCCGCCCCTCGCACATATTGTAGCTTTTTTTGAGCATCGATCCAGCTGATGTCATCATGTCTATGCGTATGCTGATCTCAGCATATCAATTGCCTCTATATACTGTATGTGCCAAAGTTGAAGTGAATTGAAACAAAATTGATGTTTTTATAGACATTTGAAATTTCATCCATTATAAGTAATTTTTTTTAAAAAAAGACTTAAAAATTCATAAAAATCTTAACTTTGACGTACTTTTCCCAAAATGTAATCACTTCTATTCTGGGTCACTGGCAATGTATAATTCAACTAACTTTTGCTGCTAAAGTGTTAACAACAAACAAGCTGAACCAAATAATACCCAATGCCTCCCCTTCAGGGGGGCGGGGTAATAAGTCAATACACATTTTCCAGGGTTCATTCTGGTCTTATTCAGTTCATTTGAACTCTGATAAGTTTACTGGTGGTGTCTCTTGTGAGACTCATGGGCTTTTTTTTGGGCTTTGGCAGCCTGCCTGTCTACTGAGATGAACATTTTCAGCTTCTGTTTATTGAATAAAACATTTTTTTCCTTTTCTTCTTTATTACTGTAGTTTCATGATTGAATGCTTTACATTTCATTTAAAAGTCCATTCTTTTTTTTAAAAAATCAGTATTAAAGGATTTTAAGTTGCTAGTAATGCAGATCATTCAGAGTGTAGATTGTTTTTAATCACTGACTGACTCACTTGACTTACTGTTCGTCTTAAACCATATAATGTGATGTTGTGCGACTCATTGCCTCAGCCCAGATGCAGTGAATATCTTTTGCATATTCATTTTCATAACCAGATGTTTGTTTTTAGACTGATATCTACAAAAAGCCAAACTGGCGATGGACAGTATACAAACTCAATGCTTCAATACTTACCGGCGACATCATGATGCCTTCATGAAGTTATTTCACACAGTCCATCATTTATCTATGGCACTACTAACAAAACTTCTAAACTTTGTGCCCACTGTGTACAAAGTACACAGATTTACATTCTATACATTGTAATTTACTGGATGTTTGTATACCAGTGTTCGTCTTCTTTACAGTGTATGTTTTTTCATGAAATCTCCAATATGGTATTTATGTACTCGTGTGTATGGATAACTCTGTCATTCCATGATACTTTATGTATGTGTTAGTAGGTGTGTGCATGTGTACATTTTTGTTACTGTCTATGAATTATTCACAAAGGAAGCAGTCTATGCTCCTGTTTCCTTTTTTAAACCCCTTCAACCCCCCCATCCTCACCATCTCATACACACACACACACACACACACACAAACACACACTTCACCTCCCATGTATAATTACATTAGGGTGCCTGGGATTGCGCTTCACACACCGGTGGCAAAAAAAAGGAAACAGAAAAAAGAGAAAAGAAATCCCACAGTTGTTTCTCTCTTTCTCAGGCTAAATAGATGCACTCTTCAATAATCAAGGTGCGCTACGTTATAATTTCACGCCCGCTCCTGTCGTCCCACAGACAAATTGTTTATTGGAACATGTTCGCCGGTGAAGCGTGAATCACCAAAAACAAACAACTTTTTTCCTCCTCCGGTCTCCTTCACTCTTGTCTTTCTCTGAATATTAAAATTATGGCAGAAACGGCAGCTAAAAGGGGAATTTCATTAGCATAATGAACAGCAGGAGCGAGAAGGAAAGTCTTTTTATTAGGTTGTGTGTATAATCCACAGCATTTGAAAGCAAGGTTAAGCGGGGATGTGTTTAATTGCCTGCTTAGAGGGTTTTTGTAAATTAATTGCTGTGGGACTGAATGTCAGCGGAAGAGAAAAAAATGGAAGAAAGGTGTGCAAGATGTCTTTTTGCACAAATTGATGTTTGAAGATATTGGCAGACAACTTCATACTTGGTAGAGGCATCTTTAGGCTATCAGACACGTGGTTTAATAGTCATACAGAGCAAGAAAGAACAAGAGGAAAAGGGAGATAGAATCAATAGGAGAGAGAATAAGTGGATATGAGGACTAACACTGTGATGTGTGTGAGGCAGATGTAAGATAAGAGTTTAGAAAATACCACTGTGGTTGTTGTACCAGACAGATATTGTGTTCTCATTGACTTTTGGGAGTTTGCACAGTTACAAATAAGCAATTTATTAAAGACCAACTTAGATTTAGTCATCTGTTCCTATTAAAGTAGGATTTAGGGGACTTTAAACACTGAATGAATCATTCTGTCATTCTATATTTATATTTAACGCTCAAAGGCTGATTTAAAGATCATCATAATGGATATTGAAAAAAACAAAAACAAGAATCAATAACTTCTGAAGCCCTAACCCTTAAACATTAAAAAGTCAGGCAAAGTGAAGTTTATCAACTTTGCAACAGTACAATATGTCTTATTTGGACATTCAGAGGCTCTGTAGAGATGGTCTTTGAACCACAGCATTGACTCAACATAATGTTGTTAGTTGTATGGGCGCCACAGTGGCACTGCCGCCTCACAGTATGAAGGTCCTGGGTTTTCTGGGCCTGTCTTCCAGGGTTCTCTCCAGGTACTCCTCGCACCGTCCATAGACATGCGCCTTATTAGGTTAATTGGTTAATTAAATCACCCATAGGTGTGAATGTGAGAGTAAATAGTTAGTCTGTATATGTCAGCCCTGTGATGAACTGGCGATACATCAAGGCTTTACCCTGCCTTCACCCATTGGTGGCTGGGATAAGCTCCTGCAGATTTGGAAAATGAATGAATGGCTCTAACTTGCTTACATGGTTACATGTAGACAAAATTCATTTAATCATCTTCAACTTTCTAAATAGAAAGTGAAAACCCAAACTTTGTTCTGTCTGAGTGACAGTAAAAATATAAAAAAATGCGTTTTCATTGTTTTCTAGTAAATTCAGATAAAGTAAATTGTAAAACTGGGATTGGACCAGATGATCGTCTGATTCATGCTCAACACCTGATTCTAATAATGTATGTAGGTTAGACAATGCCATGTCCACTACAAACTGTTCTAGTTCTCTGAGGGTTAAGGTTACCTGGGTTTTAGGGTTGTGATTACATCTGAGTAAACATAGCGTTTTTTTAGACATTTTTCAGACTTAACCAGAGAGGTTCTCTATATATCAATATCAATATCAACACCCTGGCTAAGCATCAGTATGTGACTACCTGTGAGTGAGAATGTATGGATTAAAACAACTATACTTATATGGCACATTTCTACCTCACTGACAAAAAATATCTAATGATAAAGGCTCTTATTAGGTATTAATTCACATTTTTTACTGTGCCCTTCAATAAATTATCTAGAAAATGGCAATTGCCTGAAAAAAATCTTCACATCTGTCGTTAAATTACCCTTCAGATTATGAATATAAATTCATCAAACACATCAATCACACGGTTGTGACTAGTCCTGTCCCTCTGTCTGTCTTATTACACTCAGTTTTTCCCTTAATTATTATGACTTTTGGATAACCTCTTCATGGGACCCTACATCAGGGTTAGGAAAAAAGGTAAAATCTGACAAAGTGACAAAGTGAGAAAATGCAAAAATAAACACAGCATGAAACAATACACATACCCAGCAGTTAAGTCAACAATGTTTGATGTTCAAACCAGGGACAGGGGCAATTAAAGTGAGTTTTATGTTTTACTAAACAACCACAGACTGTATAAACTCATCCATTGGTTTCTGAACTGCTGGTCTGAAGCCAGCAGTTTGCGATTTGTCCGTTGCCGTCTTGGCTTTTTTGGAGGCAGAACTAACCAAAAAAGTTCAGACTTGAGGATCATGAGGAGACCAAATAATACAATAAAACATACAACTTTATAAACCATTGTATAACAATCATTACATGGTGTTGCTAGTGTAACCTATTCACAACTACAGTGGAGTTGTGTGTTGATGCTTCGTTAAGTAAACACAAGCTCTGAAACTCAGCTGGTATGTGAGCTGTCAATCACATCTGTTAACCACAGCCTGACACATAAGACAATCAAACCTTCTGTTTGAGATGATCTGATTGAAGATGGACCAGAACTAAAGAATTAGAGGACCCATATAAAACAAATGAGAAAACATTATCCCTGGAGAGAAAAAAAAAAAAAGTCTACTAAGTATTCTAAGAAATTTGGATGTATGTCTATGGGAGCCAGGGCTTTTTGGAACCAAGCCCAGAGGTTATCACTTTAACCCATTTTAACGCACTGTCCTCATTTGAGGACAGCATAAAAAACGATGAAAATAATGACAAGGATTGGTTATAGAACAACATTATGAAG
>JAPQRQ010000008.1:31129077-31143655 GCA_037367365.1 Apogon talboti | reverse complement strand
CCACCCCCCCATCACTTATTCTGTTTCAAAGCGAGTAAGCTGAGAAGTGTCACATTGTACGAAAAGAGCTGGAATAAAAACCCAACATGATCTCTGGAACACATTGCTGCAGCCTTAAACTGTGTTGCAGATAACACTCGCTTTGATAACCACTGTATTACAAGGGCTATTTTTATGAACGTGTTTAGTCTTTATAAATCCTATTATAACAGTGTCTGCTGTAGCCCTTCTTAAAATATGTCTGAGCACTTGGATCTTGTTTGTTCCTCAGTGAGGGAAGCAGATGATTAGTGCTAAGGTGCTTTTGGGAACTTTCACCCACGCAACACTCGTGGTTGTTTAGGTGATATTAAAACATAGCGGGCAGAATCTACCGTCTGATGTCTCATTCTTATACGTGTGGGACCCACTGCCATCTGTAAACATGAGGAAATGATGCTCTCTGGCACTTACATGTCAAATTCTTCAACTTTACTCACAAATCCATAAAGGTACACAGTGTGTGCCGTTAAGTTTGAAATATTTTAAACATGACATAATTCTGACGTACTTCACACACATTTTTTTTGTGTCAATAAGCAGAAAATCAGTTATTGGTGGGATGGAATTGCAAATAGTGCCAAATTTAGAAATCATATAACTGTAAATCCTCTTAAAATAGCTGATTATGAACAAATATAACAACAATAAATCACATTGGAAATGGCCTCTGGAGATCATTTCTGTCAGTATAAACAGACTATGGTCAACAAGTCTTTTATTTGTCAGACGTCTCGGTCTAAAACAATTTAACTGTTGATTATGGGGTTTATTTGCCTTGAAGTCCATAAAAGCACATAACATCCACTGATTATACTTCAAAAAAGTATTTTATTTTTATGTATCATCACTCCTTTGTATCTTCTTTGGTTATTGTTTTGTTATTTATTGCTTATTTGGGAGAGATGATTTTTGTTTTGTTCTAAATGCAAAAGTGCCTGTTATATTATATTCATTTTATAGCATGTTGCTACTGAATGTAAATATAAATTGTATGGAAGCAACATTATTCAACACTTGATGTTAAGGTTTAGGTGCTGAGTTAGATTTATAGGATATTGTGAGGATTAGGGTTAATATAGATACATTCTGTATGGAAGTAATAAAAACTGACTTGTTTAGTAATATTTAAATCCCCCCTACAAAAGCACTTCTACAGGACTATATGAGCTTCACTCTCTAGAGATTAGGGTTAAGGTCGTTAAATAAAGCAGCACTGTCCAAACCCTCCTACTCTACTAATATTCAGTTTAAATGAGTACCCATGTGTGTGCTGTGAGCTATTTTACAGCGAGTAATGTATCAGGAGTTGTTTTTTGCATAAATGTTGCTATGCTAGTGAATGTGTGTTAGTTTAGTTAGAGCCTGTTGGTCACCAATAAAAGTGTTTGGTCCACTTTAACCTGCAAGAGTTTGTGTAATGTGCTTTGCTCTATTATGATGATGATTTAAGAAGACTTAACTTAAAGAGATGCTACCAGCATCAGATATCTGAACATGCTGTAATCCTGGTGTCAAAGATGCTTTGTCGAAGCAGCAGGGCAACAACACATCATCAGAGATCTTCTATGTTATAATTGGAACAGTAACAGTGTTTTCAGTCCATTGTGAAATCGGTAGATGTATAACAAGTTGCCACAGTCTTGATAATTACTGGGACACACTGATACTGTTCTCCACAAAGGCTTTTCTCTCTGACTGATTCACTGGACCTGACTACCCTCCATTTGTTGGAGCAGACCACTGAAATTTTCATGTACTACACAGTCTCTGTGAGCTCCCTAAAGGGGGCAATAAGCACAGGCAATATCCAACAACACTGGCCTGTAGAGGCTTAGTATCTCAAGGTCAGGCCAGGATGGGAATGCAACAGTAATGTAGCTGCAGCGGGAGTGATATTATTCAATGTTGTCTTAACCATCCCTGTAAAACCAGTCAAACAGAGAAGTAAAAGTTAAGCTCAAAGGCAAATATGAAAAAAAGGCCCAACTCTTTATCTGGACATATCAAAGCATGTCAAAAGAAAAGGATGTTGGAGACGATTGATTATTGTGTAGACCGCTGGACTATGCATCTGAAATCACTGAGTCCCTTACACAATTCAGCTGAATAACTACAATGGCACTATTTCAAGTCTGCTAATTCAACTAACGTCTATATCAAAAAAACTGAAAGTTTGCAAAAGTTTTACATTGATCTGTTTCAGAGTTTCATGGGTTTGTCCTTTGCCCACATGTACATCTTTAAAGTTTCCTAAAAATCCACAACATTGTTTTGGCTTTATCCTAAGTCACCGATCCCATAACCGCTAAGATCCTTGGCAGAGACAATAAATTATTTTAAAAAAAACCCAAAAAAAACAGCGGTTATTATTATTGATTGAACTGTTTCTGTCAATCATCAAGTTCACCCACCTACTGAGTTTGTTCCAGCTACTGGACATAGTATCAGGAGGGGTACAGACACCAGCTATAAGCCAGCAATTCCCAGTTTCATATAACAAGCATCCACTTCTGCAATGAGAGCTTGGTGCAGACTACTACTAAAATATGAATCAAGATCAGTTGTCAATGTAGACAACCATGAAACTAGGGTTACAATGTGTAATTTTAATATAGAGGAAGAAATGAGTATTCAACATGTCAACATTTCTATTATTAAATACATTTTCCATGCAGTAGATCCAATGACAACACCAAAAACCCCATACCACCAGAGAAATCTGGAGGTGGAGGCATAATGGTATAGAGTCCAGTCAGTCAATGGAGGTGGAAGGAACTGGAGATCAAGCAGAATGAACCAAAATCCCACCTGAACACTGTGAGCCAGTAAGTTTCTTCATACAGGAAGAGTCTTAAAGTGGTCACTGCAATCTGCACCTACTGTACACCATTAAGTATTACATTTCAATTACCGTGTTCATGATAAATTGCAAATTAAAACTCAATAGAATTGTTGCTTTGGAACTGTGTTTTGAATACTTATTTCAGTTTTCTTGCAAATTTGTCATAATGACCAACCTCACTGTATCTATTTACTAAGAAAATCAATAACATCATCCTCTCCATGGCTGTTAATCAACTGAACTGATCTGTCATGGTGTTGAACATCCCTCACACTGCACACACCTCCCTTGATGTGCAATTAACATACTTATTGCTTTGCATTTTGAGGATGATGTGGATCTAGTGTCATTAGACCATAACCTCCAGTGTGTACTGTGGAATATAAAGCAGCAGACACAAGAGTCAGCGTCTTGAAGACTGAGACCATGGTACTTTGAAAAGGACATTGTAGAGTTACTTAAGCATTGCAGATTTTAAGTAGCAAGGCAGCTTGTTATGCTGGGGTTAATGATGAGTTTACATTGAAGACATAGCCTAAGATATTTTCTCTATGTACAATAACCCTCAACCTTATTTCACGAACACTCAAAGCACAATGCACCTGTTTTTAGCTCACAGAAAGCTGTTTTAAGACGCTTTCATAGATGTGCACTCGGTTGGTATGCCTGACCATCTAAAGGTTAAGGTTGACACAGTTTGGTATACCTGTGGGGAACCTTGGTCTCTGCATTTTACCTAATCCAATGCACATGGCACCTAGAATTAGCATTAGTGCATTAGAAACAGTAAACTTCCATTGAAGGTACTTGTGAACCAACTCCAGATCTTCATCAGTGCCTTCACAGGTGAATTAACCTATGTATACCTGTTTTTGATGACGGGGGAATCCAGAAGGTCTGGAGGAAACCTGTGAGAAGACAGGAAAACTCAACACATTAAAACTCCACACCAGCTGGGAATCAAGCTCAGTGCTCACAGCAAGAACAACTTTATCTTGAATAATACGTTGTAGATGTAAGTATGGAGATGGTGTGAAATGTGACCATGAAACCTTACTTGCTAAGGAACTTACTTGTTCATAGAAATACTCATTCCAGGTCCTAATGGATTAAGAAAGACCAGGCACACACTGGCTATCTGAACATTAGCTGTCATTTCACATTTTGATGCCGATGTTGACAGTTGAAATCAGCCACACAGGCTGTACTAGAGGTACTGTATGTGTTAAGTACCACTGAGCAGCACATCATTTAGAAAATAAAAGACACCTATTTTGTCATGAATGAGGTAAGTGGCTTGTGGCACTATTCTGTAGATAGACAAACATACATCAAACTGATAATATTGTACATCAATAAAACTTCTCACTACAGGGTCAATGTTAGTCAATCTCTAAATGTGTTATAAACACACACAAAAATTGTGTGTGCGATCTCCTTCTTTCATTCGTTCTCTTTATTACCATAATGTTGAATGAATACCACAAAACTGCTTGAAATGATCCGCATATTTCTTGTTGAAAATAAAAGTTGAATTTGAAATGAAATACTATTGATAGTATATCAATTGGAAACTCATTATACAAAGAATAACTAGGAGCAGCAGTATTTAGTGTTGCTGGGGAAACTAAATGGAACAGAGCTATTCTTAATGTTATCACAACATACATACTGAATATGCTTTGCCTGTTTTTAGAAACAAAATGTCTGCTGTGAAAAAGACTATCACTATGATTAGACACAGAAAAACAGAAGAATATAGACCTGAAGCCTACACTTCACATCAGAAGACTTGAACCCTCACCTTTGGACAGCTCTCAGAGACACAGAGAGAAATGTTAGATCTTCAGGGAGGTCTGAGACCAGCTGCTTCTTTACCTGGGGTCAGTAGGGGTTGTTCAGATATTTGATGACCACTCCAGGCTCCTTCACTGCTGAGAATGTGTATGACTGAGTGGAAGTCTTGTGACAGATCCAAGCCAAACTGGTGAGATGACATTACACATCCGGCAGTGGAAGCTCTTTTGGACGACCCGTGAAAGGCCACGTCCCAGTGGATGACTTGTAAGTCATCTTGTCTTTTCCATTACCAGTGAAAAACTGACATAGATCACGGATTATTATTGTACACAACTGTTCCAGTGTATGGTTAAAAATGCATTATGTAATAAACTGTTCAATTATGTGCAATTAATCGGTTTCATGTGCAAAACTCACTTTGAATCATCATTTTTTAACATACTGCATACCCCAGTAAAGGTGGCAGAAGCAGCAACATGCTTCAGTACGTAAAAATATCTGTGAATATATTTTAAAAAGTGTTGTTATTTTATTTTGAAATCCCTCAGAGAGTGAAAACCTCTGTAAAGGCCACTAAATTCCACACACCATCTGATCGCCAGCAAACACAATGACCTTCATTTATTAAACAGCAGAATGTACAAAAAAAAAACAAAACACCGTCATTACCACACAAATTTAATCATTTATCAATCTGATTGCGATTGGGGGCTATGCTCAAAACTCATGACAGGTCTCAGCTTGTGTATGTTTGGCATTAATGCAGACATAAGGTTTAACAGAATAAAACTGTCCAATATATTCTGATTGTCATGTCAACATATGTAGTCACACATTTAACGCTGCCTATTACAAGGCAATCACTGACTTTGTGTTATGTTCTACTGACGTATCTTTAACAAATGTGTACTACTAACAGGGCCATGAATATTTTTGGTGTTAGGATAAGTTTGTCTTGGATTTTGAGATAGCCATCACTTTGGTCTGTGGACATAAATGGCACAGTTTAAATAAGCCACAGCTGATCCAGATTAGCCTATGTGTGAAGATCAGCATCCTGCACACAACTTGCAAGGATACTTCTTTCTATGCTGCTGTTTATTGACTACATTAATGCTACTTTTTCAGGTTAATTGGTTTATTTGAATCTTTATTTTCTATTTGAAGGTCAGAGGTTGCATTCTGCATTTCAAACCCAAGGGCCAGAAGCAGAATAAATAGGGGTGTGATATTTAAATGACAGTTGTTTTCAGCCTCCACATTCATCAGTACCAGATGACTTACACTGGAATCAGCAAAATACGACTATGAGTGAATTAATGTGGTTGTAAAATGATTTTTATACATAAGCCTGTACTGGTTTCTACACTAGACTGATAAATGAGGGTCGACTGGTTTCACAGAGATAATGACTTGCAAAACTGTATTCTTGTTTTCCTGTTGCCCAGTCACATTTGCAAACATAGTTGCTCCTATTGATCCTGACTATGCAAAATCGAGCTTATTTTGCATTCTGAAAGAAAATGGTTAAAAATTATTTTGACATCTAACCTTGGACCTTTTGAGGTCCGACTTTTTGTCACACTATAACTGGAAATGAAACATCATGTGGTCAATAAGTTGTGTGTAAGGTATGATTTTAAAATTTTGCACCAAATGGGAATGGCCAAAACAGCTGTGGCTAATGAATGTAGTCACATAGAGTCCACAGTTGTAAATAACGAATTATGGAAGACTTATTGCCAACCGTCAGGTGCTGATCTCAGTGTAAAGCACCAAATAAAAGCACTAACAAGATCACCCTTTCTAGCCAATGTATTGTACTAACACCACCAATCTCAAACGGTGACCTGGAAAAATTTATTCAAGCTTTTATTTCTAGCAGTGTTGACTATCACAGCAGTGTTTTGACAAGGCTCCCCAAAAGACCATCCTACACTGAACCTTCTTCAGTTAATGTAGCTAGAGCTGCTAATCATTTATAATAACCAAGAAGCAGACTTGAGTAAAAAATTTAACTTTGCAGAAGTACAGGGTTATTCAAAAAGAATGAACCGATTTCATTACACAATATTTTAATAAGGAAAAGCAATAGAAAACTCCAGCCAAGTCACAAGTATTCTACTCACAACCAACTTTTATTTCCTGTCTTGCAAGTGTTCAATGTGGCCACCACCTGCAGCATGGGCAACATCTGACGGGCAGCGTCTGGGAGGAATTCTCTAATCACATTGATGTTGCCTGTGGAATACTTGTGACTTGGTTGGAGTTTTCTATTGCTTTTCCTCATTAAAATATTGCCTAATGAAATTGGTTCATTCTTTTTGAATAACCCTGTATTTTAATCTTGTAATACTGCTGACAGCCACTGGGTTTGGCTCCTTCTCACTAAATATACTACGTTATTTTCCAGGACTCATTCTAGTCCCATCTGTTTTATTTGGAACCTCTCATAAGTGATCTGGTGGTCCATCATACCGTGCCGTACCGTCTTCTCCCGCTTATCCGGGTCCGGGTCGCGGGGGCAGCAGCCTCAGCAGAGGGGCCCAAACAGCCCTCTCCCCAGCCACTTCCGTCAGCTCTTTAGGGGGAATCCCGAGGCGTTCCCAGGCCAGCCGGGAGATATAATCCCTCCAGCGTGTCCGGGGTCAGCCCCGAGGTCTCCTCCCGGACGGACATGCCCAAAACACCTCCCGAAGGAGGCGTCCGGGAGGCATCCTAACTAGATGCCCAAACCACCTCAACTGGTTCCTCTCGACATGGAGGAGCAGCGGTTCTACTCTAAGCCCCTCCCAGATGTCCGAGCTCCTCACCCTATCTCTAAGGCTGAGCCCGGCCACCCTATGAAGGAAACTCATTACGGCCACTTGTACCCGCGACCTCATTCTTTCGGTCACTACCCAAAGCTCATGACCATAGGTAAGGGTCGGAACGTAGATCGACCAGTAAATTGAGAGCTTCGTCCATCATCACCTTTGTTAATCTGATCTCAGGTTAAATGGAAGCTTTGCTGTCTGCTTTGGTTGACAGATTTGTATGACAGTTCTCTTGCATAAAACTTTTGGGTTATTTAAAGAAAAAAAAGAAAAAAAAAAAAAGCTCGTCTTCCTTAACAGCTCAAGTGTCATTGTGGTTCACAGGTTCCAAAAAAACATGTTAAATTTCCATTACAGAATGCTTGGTGAAACTAACAGTTTTATCATGTCAGTGAGCTACTGTTTAGCCTCACCTCACTTATGACCCTTTGGGCTTCCATAGTCCCACCCCTTTTGTCCAAATATGGTCACTTCTGACTGAAAAGCCAACATGCCAATGGTCAACTTGCAAACAACTGGCTTCAAAATGGAAGTTCAGAAACCAATGGGATACACCACAGTTCCTCAGTCCACTCAATAATATATTGTCTATGGTAATAACTATTGCAATATACTGTATATATGGGGAAATATGCTAAATTGTGTTCAAGGTGTGTGATAATGAAATGCAGCACTTTATAAAATGTGGAAGTAATTACATAATGAAGAGAAACTCATCAAATTGTCACACAATGTGTTAATACAGTAGCAAATATTGAAAATATGTGAGTGGTGACACATTTCCTTGAGCTTGTCTTTATGTAACCAGCTGCAATCATGTTTTCTACCATTCTATATATTTCTGCAAGTTTTTTTTTTTTTTTTTTTGATGTTTGGTTACATTACAACATGGTGTTAATAGAAACAGATGTATGAGGGCCTGCTGGGAGATTTCTCAAGTTGAATCCTGAGCTAATAAAGTGTAAGAATCCCCAATTTCCATGTGAAGTGCCACCACATGGTAAATGCCCACATGAGCTGAGGCTTCAAGGCCTCATTGCAAACACTGCAATGAAGCATGAAAAGCAGCTAGACACAAACTCCCAACACCTTCTGTCCAAATCACACCCATTCATATCTGAGAATCCATCAGCCTACTCACAGCCACATAGTCATATCTCAAATGCACAAAACAACCATCAGTTTATGGGCATCAGAAATGGCCTGCAGGGAAATATGTAATTTAGTAACCACAAAAAAAAAAAAAAAAAAAGAACAAAGAAAAAAAAAAAGCAATAATCAAGTTGGGAAATAATTTAGGACACAGGCACATTAAAGCAGCAATGTGCACACACACAGTTTTACATAAACACACATTCACTCATAGATACACACTCATTTTCACATGCACACACATTTCTCTTATTGCTCTATCGCAGACAAACACACCCTCTGAAGCAATTTCCTAGGGGAAAGCTGGAGAACGCACACAAACTGCAGCACATACACACACATTAAGTGATGAAAAAAAAATCTATTCAAAAAAAATTATTCATTATCTAACTCTACCAAGATATGATTCTTTTATGTGAGCTGATTAAAATTACACAGCACTGGGAAAATATAATAGAGCATTTGTTTTGCTTTCATGATGATTAGTTCAACGCTGCAATTAACAGGCACAGTTGCTGTTGCCCTGAAATAAGGTTTGGTTAATTGAAGGAAAGTAAGAAAGGTGGTGTTTGTAGTCCAGCTGAGAAGCAGAACCCTACAGGGAAGAAGAGAGCGGGAAACAGGTGCTGTTAGCTTTGTGTTCTGAAGTTTTGACTTTGGCTTTTTACTAAATAATATACAACACTTAAGTATGGGGCTAATCCTGCTAGTTTGGAGTCAGTGACTAATACTGAAAAAAGTTCTTGGTGTTTCAGAATTAGCTCAGCGACACTTCGACCAGCCTAAAACCACTTCTGCCAGCCCAAAACTCTAACCAGTGCAAGAGTAAAGCGGTTTTCAGAAGATTTGCAAATTGAACCGACTTCAAATCCAGATGCTAGCACCAACACAGAACTCACCCAGTGTATAACATTGAAATTTTATATTTCTGTAAACCATAGTAACAATTATATAAGTATTTGATTCTTGTTTCTATCCTTCCTCAACAGATAGATGGTGCTTGATGTGCATATTGAGATCAGAGTCTGGAATTTTCATCCTGATTTACCATTGATTTTCAAGTCAAGGTAATAAAAGCGTCTTTCCAGGCACAGCATGCTATGCAGTGAAAACTTGGCTGACCTTGAATGTATAGTTTATCACAGGGAGTGGTAATAAGTCATTGTCAGTTGCATGAGGAAAGCAAAAACAAAGCCAATTACTGTGAATGGAGTCTTTTACGGTCCAGAACTCAAGTTATTTTTATATCCTAGGAGCCAAGTCGCTCACCCAGTGGCATTTACCCTTTGGCCTCATTGACGAAAACTACCAAGTTGTTTTAAAGTCAAGCATAGCACTAAGTTATCTGCGGGTGCTGTGGTAACTGAAAGAATGAAAATGAATGTCTGACAGACACTGAAGAAAAAAAAAACTGAGCTCAGACTGTACAGTTTTTCTAGCGAAAATAACTATTTGTGGCTTGACACTGCACAGTTGAACACTGACATACATTTTGTCTCTGTATCACACACTCCCATTCAAATCTGTCAAATGTATCGTCACCCTCCCCGACACACACACGCACACACACACACACACACACGTACACACACACACACACACACACACACACACACACCAACACACACACACAACCCATCAAAGTTGTCATACAGACCCACACATAACACATGCACACATAAATATACACGTGTATAGACACAGAGCTGACACTGAGGAGAAGCCTTGTCATTTACACCCACTCGGTTCAGACCCACAGACACAGTGATGTGTGTGTGTGTGTGTGTGTGTGTGTGGACAGTGATTTCCAGCCATGCTGACATGCTTCCATTTTTAGCAGGGGTTTTATATTTACATTAAACCTAAAAGCATCTACTCTTACAGCCCATCATAATGTCCAAAATAGCGCAGAGTTTAATGGTGAAATCACAGAAAAAATTAATTTATGACACTGAAAGAATGTTACATATCATTCCATGAATTTGTAGGATAGGAATGAGCAAAGATATTCTAAGACCAGAACAATCTGAAGACTTTATTGTTAGTCAGTCACATTAAGATCTGTTATTGTCAAAACTATTGTTTTTTTTTCCCAATACATGTTGATCAGAGTATTTGATTAATGCAAAGCTGATACACTAATAGCTGCTTTCTCACTCTTTTTATCCTCCAGTGAGTTGGCGACCAATAACTTTCATTTAACTTCTCCCTAGAAATATTCTCAAAACACTATTTGAGGAGGTCATTATGGTTTTATTTGCTTTATATGGATTCTCTATGAAGTGAAACAGAGGCAAGGATTGTATATAAATAGTGGACAGAGGAACTGTAATGTCACCCATGAATTTCTGAACTGTCATTTTTAAGTAACATTTGCCAATTGGCTATCACCATATTTGGTTTTTGGAAAACAGAAAATCCATATTTGGACAAAAATGGTGAAACTACAGGAACGTGAGGGGTGAGAAGTGAGCTAATGCTAAACTGTAGTTTACTGCCTGAGAGGAGTGGTGAACTTCATCAAGCAACTGGTAAGAAAGTCATTTCTCATGTTTGTGTCAGTGGAACCGACTCAAAGCCTGACACTACAGACACTATAGCCTTCTGTTTGACCTGAGGTCTTCTTAATGGAACAGTAATGCATAGATGGACAAAGTCATTAGTTATTATCAGTTATTATTGAATTAGACCAGAATAACCCTAACCCTGGAGAAAAACAACTGACTTATCATTATTAGATAGACGTTCACTGCAAGTCTGTGAGAGCCAGGGCTTTTTGGAGCCAACCCCAGTGGCCATCAGTGGTATTACAACACAAAGATACGTGTGCGTTGGCCTCATTTCGGAGCTGAGGTCTTTGTCTCTTGAGTAGGGTTTCTTTTTTGTTAATTATGCTTCTTTTAATGAGCTTTTGAGGATAATAGAAGGCTTTAACATCTACCGTCCCAGGCCTTGATTGACAGGTATGAGTGACAGCTCACTAGCCTCTGGAGTTAGACTTCTGGAGCTCTGTTTTAATGAATAAACCATTTTTTTTTCTTTCCTGAGAGACAGCTTGAGTACTACTGTCATTAAGGATTTGCACTATCAAGACTGGCAAGTGATTATGTTGCGGAAAAGTTTAATGAAACAATAAAAAACCCAGTAGACTAACATTGCTGCTGTTGTTCTTGTTTTTGTGCAGGCCTGTTTTTATCAGACAATGAACAGCAGGAGTTCTGTTTGGAAACACTTCACCAGTAAAGCTAAAGAATGCATGAAAGCCCACATGTGAATGATACTATAGAGCAGTGTTAACATTAGTGCAACAAGTGTTACTAGTTGCTCTGCAGGGCCAATGAAATGTCAACCTCTATGAAGTTTTGAAAGGTTGGGAGGTCAGTGAAAGTCCCTTTTTAACATAATTAAAGCATTAAACAAGACTTCCCAATAAACAATTGTTGATAAATTGTCCCCTTGCCCGAGAGCCATTTGTAATTGTCAGATCTAAGCTAATCCCATTCAAAGCTGTCAGGCCTGAGGAGCCATACTGAGTCTCAGCTAACAGGCTTTGACTTTGCAGGTTGTGCAAACAGTATTATTGACTTTACCTAATTTCAAAGAGATAATTGAGTTATTTTTCAAAGTGTGATCGATAGACCTTAAGAAGAACCTTTTCATTATGCGAAAATGTGTTAATTGCTGTTAGTAATTACTACGGTCTATCTACCATTCTCTCCCATGATTCTTTACCTCATTTTAAGCAATTTCACTTTGTCTGTAACCACAGCATTGTCTAGACATCTGTCAAACACCTACGCATCAAACATAAAATTGTAGTCATACCTACAGTATTATGCCCTGGCCAGGCATCCATATATGATGACTTTACACATTTAACATTTTTTTCAGAGGCCAGTCATGTAATTGCAGTCTCTCCACCTGTATACAAAATATATGTGATGTAACTGAACTTAAATAATGACTGTTAAAACTTCAGTTCTGTTAAGACTTAACCATACCTCTTAAAATACTGTATACACCTACATGTTGGTGAGGAGTCATGAGTAAGTTATTTTAGGTTTCACGTGTTTATCTTGTCTAAGGTGTGTTATTTGTGATTTTGTAATTATTCTGTTATTTCATCAGGTGTACTGGAAAACAGTACCAATTTAACATTTATGACTTTTGATAAAAAGAGAATCAGCCAGCTGTTGTTTACAGTAAACCCAGTTATATGTGAATGTTTGTGAGATGATGGAATAGAAAAAGAGTGAAATATTTAAACTATAGCTTGCAGCTTTTCTCAAACCATAGGTTTATTTATTGATAGCGTATTGGTGTTACATGCTGCGATTTCACCAGAAGGTGTTTTAAACAGACTTTGATCGCACAGATACATTTCATATCACAGGTTGTTCTTCAAGTACAGGTTTGTTCTAAGGGCTGAATTTGAAAGTGGCAGATCTGGTCTGCAGTTTCACCCTTTTATTTTCCTCTCGCTGCCTGGGGTTTATTAGTAATTGGTTGGTAAATTTTATGATGCAATCAGGGCTTGTTGAGTCCTCATTAACAGGAGTGACAGAGCTGATCAGTATCAAGAAACATGACTCACAACTGGGCAATATGAATGAATGTGCTCCAATCAGAGTAATATCCACTTTGGACTGGAAAATGTTAGCACCAAAAGTCACCTAAGGCATTAATTGCTCCTCCACCATCCCACTGCCGCAACTAAAAAATGCAGAGAGTGTGAAAAAATCTTGAACTTAGCAATAAAGTGTGTATTCTAGGGAGAAGAGCAGAAATGGTTTATTGATAGATTTATTGATAGGAAACAGACTCAATGACTGAATTATTTGATTCCAATCACCCTGCCATAGGAAACAAAAAGGTGACGGGAGAAAAACCAGGCAGGTATGGACCAATAAGGGAATTATGTTATTTACTCAATGTAATACAAGAAACAAACATAAATAGAAAACAACAATGAAGCATCAATGCAATGATGCATGAAGAGCTGCCGAAAAATAAGTTGTAGAAACCAAAAGGCTTTAACTAATTCTGACAAGTTCAGAAGACTTGTTATATATAAACAATGGAATATGAGAAAGAAGCAGCTGATCCTAACTTACTCTACAAATATTTCGAGGGGCAAAGCGTAAGGCCTGGTCCAGTGGAGTCTGTTTTTATCTTGGAGCTAGTCTTTTTTTTTTTTTTTTTTTAACATTAGTTCTTTTCCCACCCCAGCTAGAGTTGCCCTTCGGCTACTTGGTTTGTCTCTGAGCACCAACCTCCAGCTTTTAAGCACTAATACCTGTGAAGTGCTGTTGCCTAAATAATTTATCCTTACAATATAAAAAGTATAAATCATGTAATTTCATTAACTAAATAAGTCATTCAAGGTTAAAAAAAAGTCAACAAAAGAGAGTGAATTGAGGACCATCACAAACCACAGTTAGCAGATGCCTACTTCAAGAGGTCGCAGGGCTCTTCTACATCACCCACAGTCATACTGGAGGTGTCTGAGAACTGAAGCAGACAGCCAAACAGACCCTTAACGGTCTAAGAAACCACTTTTCATGGAAATGGGATGGGATGTGTGAATATCATCAATATGGGATGTCATGCACTAAGTTAGTGTCATTTGGATTCTGATGCAGGGTCAAGGACCTTGGCTTGGTTGTTCTCCCAAAAACCCTGTCTCTCATAGACTTACATCAAAACGCCATAAAAATATCTCAGGAACTCAGGAAAAATCAAATATTGTGATCTGTGTCGTGATAGGCTTTGATTGACAGGTTTGTGTGCCGCTTGCTCTCCTGCTGAGTCAGTCTTTTAGAGTTTTAGTTTTGTTTAATAGTACACTTATTTCAAATCAAATCAAATCAAATCAAATTTTATTTATATAGCGCCAAATCATAACAGAAGTTATCTCATGACACTT
>JAPQRQ010000008.1:31098119-31109952 GCA_037367365.1 Apogon talboti | reverse complement strand
ATTTTTTCATTTTTGTATAAAATTAATTTTCACCTTCAATTTTCTTTTTCTTTTTTTTTTTTTTTTTTTTGGAATATTTTTTTTTTTTATTTTTCACAAGAAAACAATACAGTTACATACTTGCAAGACAAAATGACCTCCCCGGCCCACAACAACCGGGCCAGAGCCTAACTTTTTTTTTTCTTTTCTTTTTTCTCCTTTTTTTTCCCTTGTGTGTGACCTTCAATCTTCTTATGAAGTGAGTGAACGTTGGCACATATGATCACAGTCGGGAATCCGGCAATGACCAAGCTGCTTCAGCCTGTGGCGTATGCCGCCTTGTGTCCCTGTTTTCCTCGCTGTCGCCTGCTGCTTCGCTGCCCAACTCAGGGACCCGTCGATCGGATGATCACGGCAGGAATAGCCGCTGGTGAGTCCACAGTACGCGCATCAGAGCTGTGCAGGAGCAGCAGAAGCTCTATTGTAGCTGTATTGTAGAGGCTCGTGGTGCCAACAGCATCCGCTCAGAAGTTGCCATAAAATCATCGAGAGAACGAAGTAACCCTTGAAACTGAGTTAAGTCATACTGTAGTTGCAACCATCACACACTGGCCAATTAAAAAGATAAGGTAGTAGGGGTGATAAAAGAGTTAAAAAAAAACAAGTTAAAAAAACAGGTAAAATGGATAAAACAAAGCACTCTCCCTCTCAGTCCACACTGCGGCTGCCTGTCACCATTACCAGTGCCAGTGTTCAACATCCAAAAACCAATAGTTGTCCTTGGAGCCTCTGCCTGGTTTTTATATATGTTGAATGAGATTTGACGGTACCCTAAATTGGCCTGGGGGGAAACATCCATCCACCCCTTTTAACCATCATTTTCCAAAATGGGATCTATTGGTTTATCCTTCCACCTTTCTACCTTGTTTTGTGAGTAACTTTAGTGTAACCTTGAGTGAAAGACATGTGCATTATCACACAACCTCGACCATTTTGAAGGTAAAACAAAGCACAAAAAAAGCCAGGAAAAAAAAAAAAAACGCTTTCACTGCATGTAATACGGGCAGTAAGTATGTCATTATAACCTGAGCTGAAAATGAGGTATTAATGAGCAGACGCCATTATGTCATTACACAAGGGGTCATCATAATGAGGACATAACGAGGTCAACAAGGTTTCATCATACAGGGCATAAGAGGGTGTCACAATAATGGGGACACAGTGGCAGGGAGTCACAGCGAGGCGTCTGCATATCGAGGTGTCCCTAATAACCTGCACCGAGTGTTTACGCCGATTAGATTAGAAGAGAGGGAGTGATGAGAGAGAGAGAGAGAGAAGCAGAGGGCAGAAATGAAGAGGAGGGGAAGAGTGGATGGAAAAGGATATGGTACATATGTGAAGAGACCAAAACAGGGAGGAAGTTTAGAAGGGGGGGGGAGATGAGGAGGAAGAGAGATAGATTGAAGAGGTCCAGTGATTAGAAAGTGATGGCCTGTATTTGTGTGTGTGTGTGTGTGTGTGTGTGTGTGTGTGTGTGTGTGTGTGTGTGTGTGTGTGTATGCACTCAGTGGTTGTTGAATTAATGAGAATCTCAGATGAGAAGAGAGGGCCATGATGGCCTGCATGCAAATGACACCAAAGATCCACACAGAAGAGGGAGAAAAAAAAAAGAGCTGTACGAATACACTCTCCCGCTCTGGTCTGTCAGTTTGTCACTCACACAAACACACACTCCGTCACTGCTTTTGTTTAGTTGCTGGTCACTCAATGTGCCACAGTGATGAGTGGCATCGGGTGACACAGCTGCTCTGCCCGCTGTCCAGCATGACACCGTGTCATTCACATATGAAAGTCAGTAATATATGGAGAACCACCCCTCATCACTCAGGAGTCAACCAGCGTACGGCGAGCAGACACTAAAGACAGACTGTAAACACTTGTACACACTGGAAGAATGTCATCACGCAGACTTACCTAAAAGTGAGACAACAGGTGTAACCAAAGAGCGAATTCCTCAAAGGTATCATTAAATGGAGATTTATTTTAATTGAGGTTTAATTAGTCTAGTCCTCATATCTTCAATGAGGATGTACAGTATCTATCAAAATGATGTCCAAGTATTATCTTTATACTTGGTTTTGTTGCCTGAGGGTAAAATCATGTATCAAAAATGGAGAAGGTGAAAAATCAAACTCAGATCTATTTCTATTGAATAAATCCACCCTAAACAGATCTGTTACAGATATGAAAGGTGTACACGTGCTGGTGCGCTTCAAGCATCTTCATATTGATTAATTATGGTTACATCAATAAATCTGTTTACTAACTGTATTTTCAAAGGTGTAATATGTGAGATTTATGCGTGTCCATGTTTTCCTGAGCTGATGCATGTTGACATTTACTAACTTAATTTAACAAGTATCTTCTTTGATTACATACATGGTAAAAGCCAAAATACACTGAATATATTTACTTGCACAAAAATTATTCAGCTTTTTGCTTTTATTCTGAAAAAAGATGAAATTGCCAATAGGATGTTTCCATGGCGAATGAAAAGGAATTTTTCACTAAAATGTCTATTTATTTGCAGCTATGAAGATCCAATTAAAACTGTGTTTTTCTGACATGTCTATTGGTAGTAGACATTCCAAGTGGAATATGTGGTTTGCATGAAACCTGTCAAAGCAAGTGGAGTGATTGCGGAATAATACTTCACATGTATATATATTCACTGATTTCCATGAAATCCTATTAAATTCCTGATCCCCTATAGTGGCAGAATTATTAAAAACACTAGCTACTGTCAGCTCAGAAATGGAGTTATTCGGTTGTTAAAGCTAACTCCCAGCACAGCACTCATTTCAGCATAAACTCATTTAAGTATGCGTGATACTCACTTACTCACCTTAAAATAAATAAAAAATCATAATGACTTGCTTATGGGGCTGAATATAAAAGAAAACTGAACATAACTTTAAGCTGCACTGTGTTCTGTCACAAAGCACGACATTGTTTGCTTACAACCTAAAAGCTTAACTGTTCGTCTACCCTTCATGGCTCAGCAAAGAAGCTCAAATTTGTCCTTAATTAAATGTTGATGGCATATGATTAAACAACTGAAGACAAAAAAAAAAACCTGGTGTACAGCTACCTTTCTTTCCACATTTGATAGGTGTTCATCTCTGGAGCATTTAACAGATTTCTTGAGAGACATACAGCATTATTATGAGTTGATTAAAGGTTTATAAAATAATCCGTATTGGTGCAACTGAGCCTTAATGTTTAGACCTGATGTCTTCCCTCTGTATCTTAACAGTACAGAACCACTGTGGTCTACTGCACCTCCACTGCTTACATAGCCAATAGTTCTACTGCATCTGTCAGGGCTGTCAGGCAAACCAATTCTACCAAGTCAGACAATTAAAAGGCAAATAGATCTGTATCAGTACTGTGCTATTTTCCACCAAACTTACCACAGCAGTTCTTACTTTGTCTTTTTTTCTAAATACTGTATTTGAATTAGCATCAATTCACTGATATTTTAACACTAATTATAACATGTCTTATCTATCTGTAATTAGCATGTGTGGTCGCTCCGTGGTTGTAACATGCTGCTGTTTAGCCTGAAGGCCTTGTCCATTTTCAGCACCTTGCGTACTTCTATAGCAGTGGTGTCAAACGTATGGCCCACGGGTCAAAATTGGCCTGTCAGAGGGTTCAATTGGGCCCATGGGATGAATTTGTGAAATGCAAAAATTACACAGAAGATATTAACATTATTCAGTTCAGGGGCCATATAATGAGCTGTTTTAATAATAATAATAATAATAATAATAATAATAATAATAATAATAATAAAACATTTATTTGTAACACACTTTACATTTGAAATCAAATCTCAAAATGCACAGTCCGAGTCTCAAGTGGGTTGGCCTGGTAAAATTTTAAAATATAACCTATAAATAATGACAACTCAAAATGTTCTCTTTGTTTTAGTGTAAAAAAGCAAAATTACATGAAAACATTTACATTTATAAACTATCCTTTCACAAAAAATGTGAAGAACCTAAACAAATGAACAACCTGAAATGTCTTAAGAAAAATAAGTGCAATTTTAACAATATTCTTCCTGTCACTATCCTGTCATTATTTATAGATGCAGTGCGATCTAAAAGTTGCAATGCACAATGTGTAAATGATAAACAGAGGCATAATATTGTTATATTTGTGGTTGTCCATGGTTGTTCATGTTATTCACATTTTTTTAAGGATAGTTTGTAGATGGAAACATTTTCATAATGTAATCTTACTTCTTTTTTTTTTTATCTACTACTGCCCACTTGAGATCATATTGGGCTGGATGTGGCCCCTGAACTAAAATGAGTTTGACACCCCTGCTCTACAGCCTCAATTTTCAATGTGTGGAGTACCAGAAGGAAGCCAGTGTAAGTAGTTAGAAGATGGAAATTGCCAAGATGATGATGATGTTGACGACCAGCGCAAACTATAGTAGGTTATGACGTTTCCTGCTATGTTTATTTCTGTATTATGTCTGTTGGCTTTCTTATTTCAAACCTTCTCCAGTCTGTTTTTCCTCATCCAGTCTGAGTTATCTTATGCCTATTCCTAATCAAACTGTAGCTATGGCATTGTGTAGATGTCATATAAACTACTCTGCTCTTCTAATAAAGGACACCTACATCACACATTGAAAAATGTTGTTCTTTCCAAATGCCCTGACTAAGGGTTTAGTACATAAGAATTTGGGATAGTGAACATGTTCGCCATTGCATTGTTGTATTCTGCAAAAGCATAACTTATTAACTTTGCATTTTAATGATGCAAAATTGCACTGGATTTTCTAATCTTAAGTGTAAATAAACAAAGTCTTTATTTTAGTCTCTACTATTGTACCCTCATTTGCATTATATTAAGTGGGAATTTATTCATGCCTCAAACAACAAAAACGAGTTAACAAAATGCTGTGGTTTCCACTGATACCTGCTCTGCTCGCAGCTAATTAAACAAACCATTGGTACAGTATGTAAACATGTGTAACTGCATCACTGACAGTTACGCAGGATGATGGCTGTTATTCTAACCGTGTGCCAATTACTCTCATTCTGTGCAAACGTAATAGGGAAACCATCTGGAATGTGTCAAAGACGTGTACATGTGATTTATGGCATAGCATATGACGACTTAAAACTTAGTAACATGCGCATCATCCATTCAATGCACAAGGAAATCAAGTGAAGACAACATGCAATATTGTTCTTTTTTTATGGAAACTCATTTAAAATATACAGTAGTTTATAAAAGCGCAGACAGCAAAAGTCATAGTGATTATGGTAACTGGATAATAAGCCAGTGACAACAATATGAGCCCATCATATTGTGTGGATGTACTGAAAGAGAAAACCAATAACAAAGTGTTCAGTGAATCAGCACAACTCAGCTCATAGCAGTAAAAAAAAATAAAAAAAATCTAATTCCTAATTCATCTTCCCCAAAACACTTCTCACTGTTCCTGGATGGGCTGTATTTTTCTTTATTTTAGTTTTTTTTTTTTCTTACCATTTCAGATATCAGAGGGATCTCGGGTAAGATACTCTGTAAATACCTATAATGTTGTCAAATGACCTGTGATAAATCATCTCTGCTGTAGGTTCTTTGAGTTGCTTCTCATTCGTGTATTTCATTATCTTTCCTCTCTGACGCCTTTGATGTGCAACTTATCCCACTGCACGAACACACATACACAGTAATGCCTGGAAGTTATTTCCACTCTGCTGATGATAACAGTAGATTGAGCTGTATAATAATCCCTGGCATTACAGGAAGACATTACAATTTTAAAACCTTGTGAAAATGCATCACTGGGCACAGACAGGAACTCATGAACACCTGTTATCACTGAAACACCTACCGGTTACTGCTGCACAAAAGTGAACTTCAACAGATCCCTCTTTTCTCTACAGTCATTCAGTTCATATGTTGAATATCTAAAGTTTTTTAAGAAACAGATTGAAGTTGTAAAATTTCAGCACATGGTTTTGTACGACACAACACGGTGGTGCAGTGGAATAAGAAGGATTATTGGTTAAAATAAGGAGAAAATATTGATTGCATATGTGGCAAAACATTGGTTGCTCATGTTGCACATTATTAGAGCTCATTTCTAGATCATATGTACTCAAAATAAGCTGCAAATTCTGCCCTAGAAAAGGGAAGATATACATCCTAAAAACAAGGTTGACATTCTTGCACTGTCAAGATATTTTTTTATCAGCACTTAAAACTAGGGAAAAAAAATCTGATTAATATCCTCATAATAAGTAAATTTCCCTTCTTGAAAGTCACTTTTTGCAGTGTACTCACAGCAAGAAGGTCCTGGATTTGATTCCAACATCGTTCTGTGTGGAGTTTCCATGTTCTCCCCGTGTCTGTGTGGGTTCTCTCCGGGTACTCCGGCTTCCTCCCACCATCCAAAGACATACACTGATAGGTTAATTGATAAATCTAAAATGGCCCATAGGTGTGAATGTGAGAGTGATTGGTTGTTTGTCTCTGTGTCAGCCCTGCAATGAACTGGCGACTCGTCCAGGGTGTACCCCGCCTTCGCCCTTAAGTAGATGGATGGATGGTTATGTACACTTCTGTCAATAGTGTGAGCAGTGTTTAATTCCATTTTTTTGAGGAGGGGGGATGCTTTGTAACATTTTATTGTCAACAACGCAACTTCAACAGCGATGGTTCTTAATCTTTTTCCGTCAGGTCCCCCTTTGGAGGACGAAAAATGTCCAGGCCCCCCTTTTTGCTTGAACAATACAAATAAACTCAACAAAACTGCTCCCTGAGACAACATTTACCAAATTAAAATAGGAAATGTGCAATTATCTCACAACTATGACAAAGTAACTTTTTTTTTTAGAACAACAAACCAATTTTGGTGACAAAGATGAACATTTTAACAATATCAGTGGCTACAATGAGCCCGTTTACATTGCACATCTCAGAACATTAAAGTACAAACTATGCAAAAACAGCAACATCACACATTTTTTTCTTTTCCAGTAAAATGCTTGTCCATTCTCCAAACCTAAACTCTTTGTCTAATCTAGAGGCAGATCACTATGGCAGTAGATTTGTTTGTTGTACATCCTTATAATGTGTCCAGGGTGCTCCAACATTAAATCTTTAGTTCCACCTGCTACATATTCTAACCAAAAGAAAAAAAAAACACCCTGGAGAGATCCCATCCCTGAACCCCATTGAGAATCTATGGGACGTCCTGGAGATGATTGGATTCCAACCTGAAGCCATTTGTTTTATGTCATTTTCTTAATTGTCCTCCTCAAACATGTTGTTTCTCCTCAACTTGACCTATTAAATAAAGACTAAAAAAAAAAGTTTTGCACATAGAGTTGGTGGTAGTGCTGTAGTAATAATATTTATGGTGTATTGGTCGTAAATCTGTTCATTCATTCATTATCATTCATTGTCCCTCATTTAAATGGAAAAGGTTACATGTCACCAGATTTGATGTGCTTTTAAACCATCCAATCAGCATTAATTACATGTATGATGATAACAACACATAGATTTGTTCTCTAGTGGGCTCAGGGAATGGCAAAGTGACATGGAAACTAACTGGTTCACATTTACAAAATGAAGCCTGATTTGGAGTTTGAGGCGTGAAAAGTCCTTCCACTCCCTCCTGCCATCCTCCATCAGGATCAGCTGGGCCTTGCTCAGCATTTTCCTACATACCACACAGCGTTACTGGATGAAACTTGTTCAGATGTACCATACTGTGCAGCGGTGTGGAGGCTCCTGCATCGCAATGCTTCTCTTTTAATTTATTCAGTTTCCCTTTGTCATCAATCTGTACTGTATATCTCACTCTACCTGGTGACTAGACTCTCAATTCCACCTTACTAACTGTGTCTGTGTCTGTGTGCTGTGGCAGACTGTGCACAGTGGGTATCAGAGATTGTTTTGCTCAAAACAATTGCCAGCTGGTGCCTGAAATGGAGGTGATGACCGCAGTAAAACCAAACCATAAAATCATTTTTGGTTCATAAAATCACAAGCTGAAAAGAGCTGGTGATAATTCTCTGTGGGTTCATCATGGTAGAAAACCTTTCACATTACACGGTCATTTTATGTTTATTTGTGATTAAGACAAAAGGTAGTTATTACTGAAGAATCCTATCTAACCACAGGTATTTTTTTTTTCTTCAGGGACTGGATGGCTTGATGAAGTGTTTGCATAGTACTGCTGCTCTACCAAACTCATCAGCAGTCTACCTGTGTGACTGTTTGTTTTTACAATGTGAAAGCTGGGTGACAGTGAAGACGAGAAGCCGAATATGAATATTGATGCTGTTAGCGTTGTGAGAGTCTATCAAGAAAATGAATGCAACCTTCCAGGTATGCATGGGACCTTAAGATGAGAGACATGACCAATGAAAATACATCAGATAATACAATAAAATAATATGGAGAAGTAATGCAAGGATAAATAAATTAATACAGTGAGACAGAAATTGCTATTTTTTCTGCATTAATTTACCATTGTATTATCTCTCTTACTCATACACTGTCCCAAGTAATTCCCTGTTTTATTTATTAATATATGTATATTTTTAAATGTCTTTTTCATATTCTCAGATAATTCTTAAACATAATTCCTTCCTGCCTTTTAGCCATGTCAAAAAACTGACCTGACTCACAACAGTCTAATCCCAGCTCACGTTCCCTGTTGGTGGGTGAACAATCCAACACTTGGTGAATTCTGCTTCACAATGATAGGAAGAGCCGACATCGAAGGATCAAACAGCGACGTCACTATGAACGCTCAGCCGCCACAAGCCAAACTTCCAGTCTTCCACTTCTAATGGTTTTATGTAAATATGTTATTGTAATACCTTATCTTTACCATACCATTAGCCTCATAGCATGATTGCCATTGTCATGCACTATATGGACAAAAGTATTCGGACATGTTAAATTCAGGTGTTTCTTTTCTAACAGTGGTCTGAATTATAAAACAATAATATTAAATGTTTTATAATAGTTTTATATTGGGATAAGCAGCATTTTATTGGTTAGTGTGGTTTAAATTGTTATCTTTACTTCCAAAATGCCTCAGAAATGTTTCTTACTTAATTTCTCTCAACATCAATTTTGTTTTTTATTTATTTATTTTTTTATCCATGACAATGATTAGAAATGCTCTGCCTCTAAATTTCTAAAAAAAAAACCCAAAAAAAACATATGGACAAAAATATTGGGACACATCAGATAAGATGTCCTGTTCATGCTGATTTGACATATAAAAATCAATATGATATTTATCACAATAAAAAACTATATTATGACATTTGTGATTTGTTGTTTTGTATCCCAGACCCCTGTTAGAAAAGAAACACCTGAATTCAATGTGTCCCAATACTTTTTTCCACATAGTGTATGACTTAGGCAATTATGCTATGAGGCTAACGGTAGTGTAATGGCATTTAGTAGCCATCACTGGTATTACACTTGCATTTATGTTCAACACACTGGCTTCACAGTCCTTGTCCCTTGAGTTGGCCTAAAGGTCATTCAAAGAACCGCAGAGTTTGGCATTTCTTCATTGGCTTCGAGTCCTGGAAGTTACAGATGGGTTTTACACCACAGTAATCCTGGGAGAGTTGGGCACCACTCAAAACCTACCTACACAGACCCTGGAGATGCTATTTGCAGGTAAGTATCAGAGACATTGTACTGGTTTTAGCGGTTGGTAAAGAACAATTTCCCAGTGGACGACACAAGGTGCATGTGATGTCCTCCTGTTAGTGACTGGAATTTTGTATTTTATGGTAAAAATGTAAAATTATTGCAAGTGGTTTTTCAGTGAAATCTGTGTGTCTCAGTACATGATATATTTTCACTGCCACTTCCCAGCTCTCCTTCACTACCAATGGAAAGACCTCTGCCTCAGTGTGTATCTGGTCATCTATAATGTATAACCAATTTACAGTGTGGTTATAGAAGGGGAATGAGGAAGGAAGGAAGGGAAGGAAAAGCAGAAAGATGGAGCGAAAAAAAAAAAGGCAATTTACAAAATTTGCAAAATGACAGATCAAGCAAGGCTAATCAAGATATTGGACATGTGACAGCGTGTGGATGTCTATTCATAATGGATGACCCATTTATACTTTTAGTCGCACAATAGGTGGGATAGAGCAGAAGAGAATAAGTATTGCTACTCTCCAGCCCCAGGCAATCATATCTTAGAGCATCATTGGCTAGAGTCAGCTGTTGTTGCTTAAGTGTGTGTTTGGATGTGTGTATTCGTGATACTAATGGCCTCTCTCCTTGGAACAGATGCCCTTAGCAGATGTCATTCAGCTGCCAACACAGATAAACAGTGATCACCAACTCGATCCAGTGGTGTTTCACAATTAATCTAAAAATTTCCTAATGGTGTTCAACTGCAAGGAGCTGAAGTGTCTTTAAAAATGGGACCGTAGAGAAAGTGTGCTTCGTTTGGAATGATCACTATGAATATTCGATCCAGGTTGTGGGTAATTCCATACAAGATCACCTACCCCGAGAGGGACTGCATACATATATGTGTCATTTAATTTATACTATAAGGTTGATAAGCGCTGGTTGAAGGATCCTCACAGACTACAGTCATGAAAAACAAATTCCAAATCAACTCCAAATCCTTTATTTTTATTCTGAATGTTTGACTTTTGGTCACAAGAACTAAAAGAGATCCCATGTATTGTACTCTTGGAGAAACATAACCTGACCTTCACCCATTGCTCATTTGTTTGGACTGGGTTGAAACTTTAAGGATAATATGTGCTGTGTGTTAGTGTACCACTAATTGTTGTTGAAGTCAAATGAATCTTTTATTTTAAAACCAATGTTCACTTTCTTGCAATGAGATGTCAAGTATACATCTGTGACACTGAGAGGTCATTTGGTCTTATATCAAATCTAGCTAAATATAACTTAAAAATAGCCTCAAAGCTGAAATATAAATTTTAAGAAATGGTGAATGTATATGTCCTCATGCAGGTGCTTGGCAAGTTGCCACTGAATTATCCTTTTTCAAGAAAAATTGGACAGAGTGATTGTGTTATCAGTATGAGTGTTATGGTGAAGCTTAGCCCCTTTTGTTTAGAAGGACTTTGTAACTCACAATACAAAAAAACACTTCTTTCTAACTTTTATTCATAATAAAACATATGATTTAAAAAAATGTCTTCTTAATTGTTGGCTTTCCTGTGAAAAAATGAATTCATTACCCTTAAACTCATTCTAAATTATTAACTACAGATTCTGGATTGTGGTCACAAAACTGATTCACTCCTTCCTCACACTCCCAGCCACACCTGTCTACAGGAACAAGCCTTAAAGTCTGAATGAAAAATGGAGCAGCAGTCTTTTTTACATACATTTAAGTTTTTTTTTCAATTTCAATGCAAAAAAAAAAATGATAATGTCAAGGTAGTTTATCAATTTTAAATTCAATTTTAGTAACTGAAATGATCATTTTGACATTATTTCAAAAACTACAATTCAAATCAAATCACATTTTAAAATACCTCTAGTTATCTAATACAGTGCTACTTTGACTTACGAGTTTAATTCGTTCCATGATCGAGCTCATAACAATTTGCTCATATATCAAATCAGTTGTTCTCATTGAAATGAACTGAAATGTCATTAATCTGTTCCTGCCCCATAAGTCAAAATATGTCGAGATAATATCTAGTGATTCAAAAACCTATTTCTAACCTATGAGTAACGTGCTTTGAACTTACAGTATGTGTGACTTATATATATA
>JAPQRQ010000008.1:31043120-31072592 GCA_037367365.1 Apogon talboti | reverse complement strand
TATATATAAGTAAAAGCCAAATCAGTTATTAGCAATTATTAAACAGTAAAATCACCACAGCAGCGGTCTCATCCAACTACTAGATATATATTTTTTGGAATTTTAATAGAAGTTGCATTTAAGCACATGACAAACTACTGGCTAGCATGTACATGTGCATTTTTAAGTCAAATTGTATGAATACTGTTATCTGTTTGTACTACATTCAGATGGAATTTCTCAAGGTCTGAGAAATTGACTGTTTCTCTTAAAGTTGTTCAGTGTTGTATCTATATAGATTACACATGACACATATTTTCAGTGATGAGACTGGTTTAAATAGATGGAATATTACTGTCCAAAACATGACTATGAATGACTGTGGACAGAAGGAACAGGTTATTTAAGCGACAGCGACTGGAAAAATGGTCTCTGCTCTTGTGTGAGCTGCTCATTATTGTGTTCAGCTTTACTAGTTGCTCAGTGTAAGTATGTGTGTGTTTAAAGGTTAAGTATGAAAAGATCAACACATTTTTATTTACGTGCATCAGGTTTTTGGAGATAAAAAAAAAACAATATTTGTGGCTATTTTAATGGATGTAGGTGATTGAGACAGCTATGTGCTCCCACAAAACAAACTACAGCACAAACTGTATGTAAATACACAAGCACTCATAGAGGAAAAAAAAGTTTTGCAATGGACAGGGACACATATTTCACTATCAATGTCAGCTAGTCAAATGAAGCATAAAGCCCTGCTAGTTTTTCTGGTTACTGTAGAATTGTATGTAAAAAAAAAATAAAAAAAAAAAAAATGGGAAAAACAAAAATAACAGCAAAAACATAAAGCAGTTTCCAGTCCCTAGTGGTCCTCAAAATTCCCATGAAACACCATGTGTGCAGTCATTAGTTAGCATCATGCCAACCTTGGTCGTCACATTCCTGGACACACTAAATGACATCCTCGTTCCAGCCGAGCAGACGTGGACCGGAGCAGCCCAGGTAATGTTGTCTCCCAGGACAACAGGAGTTTCCAGCGGACTGCTCTGGTTCATCAATCACCCACAGTTCATAGCTGAATCCCTCCCACCATATTTCTATTATTCCCATTACTAAGCCCAATCTTTGGCATGTGGACGGTTTATTAGCAGCAACACAATACATGCATGACATTTGTCCAGGTAGTGGAGGATGCACATGTTGATGTGTTAAAAATGTCTTTTCAGAGGATTCTTACCCTTTGTGTTTGGTTAGCTTTTTTTATTTATTTATTTATTTTTTTCCTTTTCAATTTCCAAGGTTTTGCCGTTTTGTGTTCTGAATTGCATACAAAGTACATTTGTTCCAGTTTAGGAAACATTTTTTATTTTTATTTTTTTTTAGCATTTTTGTGTAATTTGTGTGCATTTGAATGAAAATATATTATTGTCACAATCTTTGACAACAGCCTGAAAATACAAAAGACATAAAACTACTGAAGAAGATATTCATAGATGTGCTTTGTGTTGAACGCATGATTGTGGTGTTTGTTGTTGTAAAGATCTTTTCACATGATAGTGCGTGTCATTTGGCAGAAAAACTGAATATTTTGGGTGGAGATAAGTTTCAAATGTGAAGTTTGCTTTTGATTCATAGAACGTTTGTGTTTGTGGTTTTGAGAAAATGAGCCTCAGATGCAAAAAACCGAATGATTGTCATTTTTATGTCTTTTCAGATGAGCTTAAAGAACTTAACACTGTTTCAGGCACTGGGGGAGTTTATTCTGGTATGCAGCCACTGGTATACAGTCGAAAATAAACTGTTCGGTTATTAGTGCATGCATGTTCATAAGCTGCTCTTTGGGGTTTTTGTCGATAAATGAGACAGTGGTTGTCAGTAGTCTGAGTCCAGTCCTTTGTGTGACTGTTTGTAAGGCTTGTAACTGCTTTGCTATTCAATTTGTGGGTTTTTTTTTTTGTGTGTTTTCTCTCCTACTCGTGCTTTTGTATGCATGCGTATGCTGTGCATGCACCCCCGCATGTGTGTGTAAGTTGTGTGTGAATGCGCGTATGCAAGAAGGGTACGCTAACCTTTTCAGAGCTACATTGTCTCGCGGGTTTTTAATTGTCCCCCGTCTTTATAAAGCACTTGACCTTCTCAGCTCTGTCTTAATGATTTGCTGCTACCGCAATGGCCCGCTCATTTAGGAACATCAGCGAGGAGGGCAGACGAGGAGAGGAAGGAGAGAGACACATGGAGTCAGGCAGCGATTTGCCGCCGCTCAAACAGGCAGTTAATTTAGTTGCAGAAGTAGGAAGGAGACATCAAACCCGTGGCAATATGAGAAAATATGTTTACGAAGCTGTACATGAGCAGGAAAGCGATCGTGAATCTTGTAGCAGCGCTAAGCTTTGGGGTAGGGTTATTCCACCCACATGTTTTCTTCACAGAGACCGTCAGAAAACACATTAACTCAGGGAATGTGTTTCAGACTGTTGTATTCGAATTTCTAATAGTCAGGTAGGATCTGAACGGGCCATGGTCTCTTCGATGTAGATTCGAGCCATGATGACATTTTAATGGTTTGATGTGGAACAAATATGTAAGGTAGTGGCAGAAGAGCGCACATGCTTTACATAAGTAAAACAGATACCCGTTAAAAGATGCACAACAACTGATTGAACTTGTTTGCTACAGTAAAAGCAGAAAAAAGTAAAAACTCTGAAATATACTGTATAAATATAAATGTATAGAGTATAATATATAAACATAATCTATAAAAGTCAAAAGTTGACATTTTTACCAGATGTTTCTGTGTGAAAGGAGCTGAACCTCACATCAAATTAATAAAGGGAAGTTAAGAATGAAGGAAGGGGCGGAGTCTATATAACAGGGTGGTGGTGTCTTGGCCTGGGTTATTTCTACCTGCAGGGCCACACCTGAGGACAGCTGATCCTCACCCTCTGTGTCCTGAATGTCATTTCATGTTTAGTCTAATCAACAGTGGGTGCATGATGCATGTCAGCTAAAATGAGTTTGGAGTCATTTCAAGTATTTTATTACTTTTACTGTGTATCATAAGTGGTTTGTAAATGACTGCGATGAGAACAACGCCCTAAATCTTATGATTTCATTTAATATGTATGTTATTGGAAATATTTTAATTTAAATTTATCAAGGTACATAATTCACTTCATTTTGTATGTTTTTCTTAAAATGTTTCTGCCTTTTGTCTTGATGTTGTTTCATTTATTTTGGCATAAGCAGATATTGGATGGAGCCATTTTTTATAATTTTAAAATTTGATATTTTTTGTCTTTTTGTGGCAAATTTGGTCATTTTTTAAATTTAGAATCAATTTTAATAATTATCTGCCTACTTTTACTTAAATATTTGACTTGTGGTGGTGCATTTTTGCCCCTTAGTCCAGTCTTCTTCCTTCAAATTCTATAACTTATTCCTTATCCATAGCTAGTACATCAACCCTGAAGTTATGGACATGTAGTTGAAGTGGGGGACTTTTCATTTGTATTGTTAATAAATTCACTTTTTGCTATAGTGGTCTCAGGCTCAGCTAATTAGGAGTTAATATTACTTGGTCACCTCGATATAATGTAAAGACAAATCATTCTAACTTGAAGTAACACACTGAAAAGAATAAATATTAACTTGCAAAATAGCACTTAAAACTAAACTTTTCTTCAATAATTGTTCCCGTTCTTCTATGAGCTTTTATCTCATTCTTGTCTCATTTCATTTACATTGTTTTCGTCTTTGGCTGAATAAGAACTCAGATTACATGCAACTCAGATAATTTACTATTATTACTATTTCATACTATATACTATTATACATACTATATACTATTTGTATTGATTTTCTTTATTTTGATTGATTGTTATAGGTACATGCTAATTTTTGCATTGAGTAAAAGTAAGGGAAATGAACAAAATTGCCCTTTTTTCTTTGTCTTTCTTTGTTTTGGTGCTTTAATGTTTAACTTTGGAGTAATTTCTGTTGTGTGTTCAAGGGATCACTTTCTTTGTGGATTATTATTCCATCTGTGTGAACTGAAATTTGTTGTGAAACAGTGAAGGTGTTCAATTGTACAAAAATAAATGAATGGATGAATGAATGATTGAATGAATAAATAAATAAATAAATAAATAAATAAGTGGCAAATCCCCTCAAATGTCTTAAACCCTATGGTAACACATCCAATTTGAAGATGTCAGCAGAAGGAAGTACAGATATTTATGTTAAAATACACGAAAGTAAAAAAAGTCAGAGACATACAGTAAATAAATAAAGATGCTTGAAATGGCAGATTGTTCAGGCAGCACAGCAGTAAGGCCTGACCCTCCAGTAGAACTAAAACATTTTACCAGCTGCTTAACTCAGTAGATATTACCGTTAAATCAGCTCTAATTAGCACATCTTCACCAGCAGAAGAACAGCAGATATTCTTCGAGGAAGTGACACTGCAATGTGTTTATTATGACAAGATTACATTTCATTTTACTGCTGTGAATGTTTTAAATGCTTGCACTGGACATATAAAAACAGGTTTCCTCATTCCCTTTACGTATCGTAGCTAGAGGAGTTCTTTTTAATTTATTTAAATTTTTAATCTTTTCTATTTGAGCAGGTAATTGGACTTTAAATTTCTGGCACAATTTAGCACAAGAGTAGACAAAAACAACATGAAGGTAAGTTATATTTATCAGTATACGTCATAGCATTTTCAAGTACAATTGAAGTTTCCACTTTATGACCGGAAAATACAGTATATGTTGTTCTCGTTCCAGACTAGATGAGTTGACACTTCCAATTTGCCAGTTTTGAAAAATGGCTAGTTTACAAAGATGATTGTACAATTTCCAGAGCAACAACTCTCTGGTCTAACCATAGACTGCAGAGATGTGGATGTTGTGAGAACCCAAATTTAGAGCCATACATGGAGTATATGTAATTAATGCACAGAAGAACAGTGATATCATGCATTTGGTTCCAGTAGTTTGCAAACGTTAGTAGTTGGCCGTTCCCATGTTGGCTTTTTGTGTGACCATATTTAGACAAAAGGGTTGGAGTTGTAGGGAAGGCAAAGAGTCAGAGCCATCTGAGGTAATGCTAAACACCATGCTACTGATAGTATGTGAAACTTCATAAAGTTTAAGTCATCCGCAGTAACAACAGTCTGTCTGTCAGGGGAAATCTGATCTAATCAACAGAGGAAAGTTTTAAAGATAAACATAAAAAATCAGACTTAGTATGTTTAGAGTGAAGTTCAGTGGAAATATGGGAGCCTAGGCTTTTTGACACCAACCCAAGTGTACATCATTGGAATTAAAACTTCGTGATACTTACACATTGACATCATTTTACAGCCAGAGTTCTTTCCCTTTAAGCCAACATGTCTCCATCGCCCTCTCATGGATGTCTGCAGTAGAGATCATACATCGCAACACTTATTTATTCAATGATAATGAAAATTCAAAAGAGCACTTTCTATAATTTTCTCCTGACGGTGTGTTTGGACAGATTTCTTCAGGTGGATTTGATTAATATTGTATTGTAGTATTGTTAATGAAATGTTATAAAAGTTAGTTGGTGATAGCTGTACTAACCTGTCGTGGTCTCAGATCCATCAGGTTTACAGCAGGAAACCTCAGGAGGTTGGATGTGACACTCCTACATCCCGCATCACTATTTACACCTTTATATGGTTCACTTTGACATGTTTTTGTGTTTGGGTATAATTTGTAGCAAAACCTCAAGATCAGGAGAAAATCAGAGCTCCTTTGAGCAATGATCAATAATTGTGAATTATTCAGAAAACTGAGACGTACCAGTGCTTCACAAACAAACACAACACACCCAGTCAGTTAAATATCTGAGATCTGATATCTCCTGATCTGTAAGTACCTGTAATGTCAAATATGTCTGACCCAGCAATGACACCAGTAAAGACTTCCAACCAATGAGAACGCTGACTCCCTGAACCCAGTCTCACCTCAGCAGTGTAACGTATGGTGAGCATAATGATTGTCTCTGTCAGAATAAATTCACACACAGACACAGACAAGCTTTTCAATTACTTGAAAAAGCAACAAAGCACAAACATGTTCCTGTTGAGTCGCAGCAGGAGCAGGAAGCTACCTGTGTTCATGGCAAAATTATTTATTTACCTCCGTCTCTCTGTGTGGAACAGTCAGTCCCTGCTGCCAGCTTCTCCCCAGTGATTCTCTTCTCCATATTCCATTCTTCTGTACTTTGTTTTTTGCTGCAAATAAGTGCATATATATCATATTGGATCACTAAGCTTTGAGTGAAATTAAGTTCAGTATTGCAGTGTGCAGTAGTGCCTTAACAGTTCACCAACTTACAGTTTTCCGAGTTCCGAGCCATCACTCAGGCGTTTTTTTTGTTTTGAGTTGTCAAATCCGAGTTACGAGCGAGCTTCAGATACACCGCCGCTTGTTGTCGTAACTAATAAAAGACAGGTAGTAGGTATTCTGGTGTTGGATCCTCCATCTCCATATCCTACCAGGTGGCTCCAGAACGACATGTGACTCTTTCATCCCTCTGCTGCAGCTCCCTGTGGCTTTGGAAAATTAATAATGAGTTCATTTGTTTTTTTTAAATGTAATTTGTAGATTATGGCATTATTAAGTTTTACAGGTGTTATCTCCTGCTGCACAACAAAGTCCGGTCGCTGTCCAGAGGGGAGGTGCTGAAACACTTTGCTTTATCTCTGGAAGAGGTGACAAGAGGTCATCCAGAACACGTCAAATACGTCTTCATACGTCAATATGCATTGGGCATACGTTTGATATAAGTTACACATAGGTTCAAAGCATGTAACTCATAGGTTAAAATTAGGCTTTGGATACACTAGACATTCCTTGATGTATTTCAGCTTATGTGGCTGGAACGGATTAATGGCCTTTCAATTAATTTCAATGGGGGAAATTGATTTGACATACAAGCAAACTGAGTTACAAACTTGGTCATGGAACGTATTAAACTGGTAAGTCAAGGTACCACTGTATTATGAAAGTTAAGAACAGAGGAGGTGGATCTATATAAATTGTAGAGCCATTGAGGACATGTTAATAAAATGTAATTCCATGTTATTATGTTCTGAATTTCTCAGTAGACTTTCAGAGTCACACAGTGTGTAAGAACAATGGAGATGGTATGTCAACTGGGCTTTCCAACAATTGAGCTACAACCCATAGATATAGAAAAAATAATATGATTGTAAACCAGCCTCTGGTGATTCAACAAGGTGAGTCAGTCAAAAATGAAGGCATCATCCTGTTGAAGTTCAGCTGATACAGGCCAGTTCATGCCGTTTCAACTTTTCCCTAAACACCTCAAACCAACCTGAGATTTCAGCGGCATGTTCACTGACAGCCTCGATGTGTAACATGGATGTAATATGTAAAGATACAACAATGGCTGATAACGTCTACTGAATTTCATGTGACTATATGAGATTAAAACATCAGCAAACTTTTTTTCAACTTGTCAACAGGAAATAAATTAAATGCATCTGATGTTAAAAAAAAGATCCCAGATTCACAAATGTTTATTGTCATTACGTGTACACATAGTGGAATTTAGACAGGCAGTCCTCGACTAAGATGGTGCAAACTTAAACAATTAGATATATTAAATGAAAACAGTATGAAGACAAAATGAGCACATATTTGTGTATATGAAGAAAAGAGTAAAACAATTATGGTGTGTTTGTGACTGAAGCTGTTTTTCAGAGTTGTCCCGAGATTCTGAAAAGCGTGAACATATATCTTGTTGTACAACAGGTTGTGTGGACTGATAAAGAGATCACATTATTCTATTGTCTCAGCCCTTTTAGCTAAAAACAACAACAGAACCTTCCAGTTCTTCTCCTCTTGTTTCATAGCTATGTGTAACATAACTTAACATACAGGCTAGGTTATTCATATTAAACATGTTTATGAAAACACACAATTAGCATTTTTGTCTTTGCAACTTTTTGCTCAACATTTCATAAAAACACAGATAATTTTATAATTTTGGTCCTGTTTCACTGCCCAACAAAAGATCATGACAAAGATATTATATTTTTTTTCACATTTCAACTGCAATGAACCACACCATACCTGACTGAAAATAACGTATATTGTCATATTGGTCTGTACTGTTGTTTAAAGTTCTCATATAGTTTGGAAATGTAATAGCTGAACAAACCTAATGGGACAAAAGTTTGATTGCAGTGGACGCTGTAATGAAATTGGATTTACACTATTGTGAAACACTTTCTTAAGTGCTGATTGAGATGTTTCAAGTAGCTTTCATCACACATGTCTGCTGAAATCAATGGAAATTTGACTCGGTGGCCAAAATCCTGCCAAGTCTATCATGTTTAAAATTATGCTGTGATACAATAGTGATCCAAATATTTCCTGTTATTTATATATCCTTGTTTGCATCCGAGGTAATCAGGCTGATTGCATTTTGCACAGCAGTCTTGGCACGATTTTAGGGCTTCTTGCTCAAACAAAAAGATGAAGAGGGAAAAAAAGAAAACATTCATAATCCATATTCAATGGCTGCTCATGGGTGATAATCACGAGTACTGGCACTAGCATACTTATTCAGCCTCCCACAGAAGTAAAACACTTGAAGGACCTATTACAGCATCAAATGAATATAAATTAAGGATGGTTGTTTTGATCTAAGGACCTCATTGTGCCTTGACTGGATATGATCCCCCACGCAAGGGGACTGAAACCCTAACCCTGCCAAAGCTAGCCTATTCCTCAAGTGGTTTCACCTAACACACACACCAAAAAATTAAGCTACCAACTCAATGAAAGTTACATAAACCTTCCTCTAGATAATTACATGCAAAACGCAAGAAAATAATTAGAATAGAAAGGGATTTTAAAGCTAAATGAGAGGCGACACAAAGGAAAAGAAGAGTAATACCCTGCATATTTTATCAAAGCTCAATGGTATTGGTATGCTCATTGAAAATCAGCCTTTGACACAAGAAACAGACGTGTGTGACCTGATGAAGAATCGGAGCATCTAATGAATATGAAATGAGTAATAATTTGTACAATTTGATGGATTCTTTGATCCAATGTGGCTTCAGAAGTCAGCAGTAGGTGACCCCACGATAGGTTTAGAGTTAAGAACCTGATGGTGTCATGGGGAGGGGATTGGCTGAGGGAAGAAGAGAACAAACTGAGAAAAACAATGTGTAATATTCTCAAATTTACACAGGAAGAAGAAGAGCTACTCCAGACTGTTAAGAGGGACCCAAAGAACATTTGGTGCATGACCAGAGCCCTCCCTCCCCTCCTCCAAACACCTGGCCTTTGTTAGGGATGTTTAGCACATATTATTGCCGAGTAATGATATGTGCACATCTGGCAAAGTACTTTAAAGCAATATCCCATGACTGCTGTTATCAACAGCTCTACACACCTGGTTTGAGAATATCATTACATCATTACATCCCCCATCAGCCATCTGCATTTGCATAGCGTCATGTATCATCATATATTTTGCATTTGTCAGCAACAGATTTTATATTTTCAGATGAGTTCTTTTTGAATCAAACTTAATTGTACCAAATCCTGCTGCTTCTTGAGCCAAAATACACAAACTAACTAAAACTAATAGGACTTCTATTAATAATCCTGCTACTATGTTGAGGTAAAATTAGACTTTTCTTTCAAGTTTAGATGTGAGATCATATCTTTCATTTATTCAGATCGAAACAAAGCTTTGATTACGTCCTCAGCATGTCGATCATTCTGTCAATACATCATAAATGAGTCTCAATTGTCTTCATAACCTGTAAAATACACAAAATCTGTTTCTGCAGCTGCAACTCAATATCTACAGCACCTTTCAAAATGAAGACATTACACAGTGATGGTCTGTGTAACATCTCAATCATCCCAGATGATGGTTCACATCAGGATCTGGATTCTTTAGAGCATCTTTTAAAGAGGCATTTTTTGACATTTTTGAAGACAAGTATTGCACTGAAAAATCACATGTGGCGCATGACACTGAGCCTGTTTACATGACCATAAAAGTCTGATAACTGGGAGTAATCGGATAATTGTAATAATCAGATCTAATGCATTTATGTGCACTTAAGAAATGCAATAATCAATAAACCCTGGTTTAGACACTCCAGTCCATTATCTGATTTCTTTCGGAGTACATACGTACATAGTGATGGTAGAATTAAACTTCCTGTTACTGTCTTCTGGTCACGTTTGACTATGTAACTTCTGTTCTCTACCATTTTTAAATGTGTTTACACATGCGCAGACGTAAAAGAATTTAAAAAATCAGATTAACCTGTATACATGCAGGAAGACATCAGAGTATTGGGGAGAAATCTAGGTGTCTTCATCTGATTTCTTATAATCAGATTACTGCCGTTATCGGTTAAAGCATATCAGATTATCCTTTTTACATGATCCCTTGAATGATCTGATAACTCCAGAAATCGGATATGGATCAGAGTATTGATGTGCTTGTAAATGGGCTCATTGTCTATTAGCATGACTATTCTGTTGAAGATGCAGAAAATGATTCAGAACTGAGAGTGCATTTTCAGTTCTAGTCCATCCTTGTTGCATGGCCATGCCTAACTTCACTTTTGAACAAAGTAAGTTTTGTCACACTTTTTTTTTACACATATACAGCATGTGTATAGTTGTTTTAGCTAAATACATGCAGAAACAATTGATAGAATCATGAATCCAAATCCTGTATGTTTTAAGTGTGTGCAAACACATGTTTTGTTTTAAAATTCTCTCAAAAATGTACCAATAATAGTAATTATAGGTGGTTTATGCAGATAAATACGTAGCAAATGTTGCCAACCCATCAGGAATAACAAAAAAGTCAAACAAATCATATAATGTAATGTAATATTTGCTAATTCCTATGTTTAGACAGTATACAAAGGTGACATTTGGTCACACATATAACAGCAATGTGTTGACATTTAGCAAGAAGCTGAAATGAAATGGTTGTACTGAAAGTCACTTCTGCTTTAAAAAAAACCCCAAAACAACAACAACAAAAACAAAACATGGTGGTGCCCAGTATGTACTTAAGGCTTCAAAACTGTTATTCACCGTAATGTCATCAGGTGACATTACAGCAGCTATGTTCACTTGTTTTATACCATGCATGGCTTCATTTGTCAATTCTCTATATCTGAGTGGTCACAGAAATAGCGATTAGACAAGTTCACAGCCTTTACCACATCTCTTTCTGAAGCAGCATCTGTTGCTGATAACGTGAGTATTTTAAGAAAAAAGACCAAGAAAAGAAGACAGAATTCAATGGCTTTATCTCCTTTATGTTGTCCCATAGAATAAGATGTGAGAATGGCCGTTCATGACAATACAAACAAGTTATTTTAGTGCCTCTGGTGGTTCCATAATACTGCTCCACTTATTCTTTCTAATATCAGCTTTTAAACTAAAATGGTTTGTACATTGTTAGTTAAATGTAGACTAAGGCACATAAAATATGACAGTAATTATATCCCTGGTTATAGTCATGGTGAATAATAAGTTACTTAGTAGATAAAACATTGTGCTGGATGATGAGTTTTTTCAGAGCTTGTTAATGAATTCAAGCACAGGGCAATACTCTATTATCATGCCCAACAGAGGGGTTAAATTAATTATTCAAAGAAAGTTAGATGTGATTCTTTTTTTTTTCCTTGCAGTAACATTCCTTGTTGCCTAGCATAAAACAGAAGACAAAAGCTCTGAAAACAGTTCATGCCAACACTTCAGGTAATTAAGGGATTTCTGTCCAAGAGTATTTCCATTCCAGCCTCATGAGCTGAGCTAAAGCTGAGACACTGTCTGTTTAACAACAACGTGGAGATGTCTTTGGGTTAATTATGTGCCAAGATGTAAGTTGCTGCAGCCAAAATATCCAGTCAATTCATCTCTTGGCATCAGTGCTCGGCTTATTTTTTCTTTGTTAATACAGTCACTTTTAATACCCATGAGAGTCATTTGGCAGGCATGTACCATAACTTCATTTACATAAACATCTCACTAAATAAATCACAAACCACAAATGGGGAGCTTGTGTAACTTAGGAGTAAATGAAAACTTCAGAGTTTGGTCATGCACTGAAGTCTGAGTGCGTCTGGGTCTTTGGAGTGTTTCTGTGCACCAACACAATAGGCTAATGTTTGGAATAAAACCAGGCTAGCCACTAACCCACTCAACAGTCTGTCAAGTGGCCACTTGGGTAGTGCTCAGAAGTGGCCACTCATCTGCTTTAGCTTTTGTATGAAATTAGAAATTAACACAGTGACCACTCCAGTTTGCAAATGTATTTCAGAGGGCCACAAAAATGTACACTGTTGCTATTAAACAGGAGTGTTATAATACAGAGTGGGACGGTGATGCCAGGTACAGTGTTGTGAGGTGTGTGGACCAACTAACACAGGATGCAGGTTCTTGCAGAAAACTTAGCTCACTAACACCCACTTGAGTCTTATACAGGTTTAGTGAAAGCGATCACAAATCCAATGTCTCCCATGGTCAGAGGAACCGGGTTGGATCTACTTCAACGCCCTACTCTATGGGATCCCAAGGAGGTACATCCAGACACTGCATTTTATTTGACACCGCGCTGCTGGAATCATAATGTTAGTCCATAAACAGGAACATATCACACTAATGCTCCATAACCTCCAATGGCATTACCTCCAGAATCAACTATAAGATAGCTCTCTTCACCTGCCAGAGCATCCATGGCAATGCCCTTGACTACCTTAAGGACCCCTCATACATCCACATGAAATCGCACAGCCCCCCCCCCAACCCAACCCAAGCGTCAGACCATTGGGCCTCTGTTCTGCCACCAAGGAGGACCTTGGAAAATTCACAACAGATCACAGTGTGGTAACATATTATCCTGTCCAGCCTACCCTTTGTGATGTCTCTGTTGTATAAGAAAACAGGGGTCTTGGACTGAGACCAACACCCAGATTATTTAGTAATTTGAGGGAATTACAGGTTAGCTTTAAGCCTCCCAGGTGTCCCATAAAACCCAAACACATCTGATGTTTGGGAGTCAAACTCTGGACATTAATATCAGTACTTTCCAAATAGGATGACAGCAGCCAGTGACAAAGGCAGCAAGATTTATACCAATGGACAATAAACATCCTAAATAGGTTTTGAACCTAGAGAGGCTAATGTTAGCTAGCATACTTACTGTAATGGGTAATTAAAAGCTCACTAAAGCTGTGTAATATGTAGTTGTAACTGGTGGCTAAGTTTAAGATCACAGCCAAGTGGGTATAGAGGGAGGGAATATTAAATGTGGTCTACAGTGAGCTATAGGGGGTTCCAGTAATGTGCATTAATGAATGCCGCTCACTACAAAACAGTAAAAAAGAAACCTGTTCTGAGCTACTGTGGAAACGTGGTGATGCAACATGGCAGACTGGAGGTGACCCACTCCCTCCATTAATTTATTCTAAGGTAACAAAGACACAATGGCTCTTAAGGGTTAGGGTTAGGGTTAACCCTAACCCTAACCCTTGAACCAATCATACACTAATGACAATATAACTATGAATAACATATTGCATTACTGCATTTAAGTCCTATTAAATATCCCAAATGGAATCCTTAACCTCAACCATGTCTTCATCAAGGCTTCTTTTGTTTTTGTTTTACTGCAAAGCTGATTTCCCACAAGATTATATGAGGGCCTTACCTGATAATCTTTACAATATCCTCTGGTGTGTGATTATTTTCAAAGCTTGTGCATGTATCTTTGAGATTAGTGAGAAGAACATCTGTAAAGAATGTTCTTATGTGTGTGATGCAACATGATTTCAACACTGGTGTGGGTATTCCAACTCCTACAGTCTCAGCCCATATGTTTGCACATTGTGGAGCTATATTTTGTATTGTTCCTCAAAGCTCAGGAGATGACTAAAATTGCTCTCAAACACTTTTTTTTTTTTTTTTCACACAGCTGCACATTTGATCTTGTTTTTCTCCATCCTCTCGTTCCAACCTGTAGGATATGACATGCCGACTGATGGTGTCACTACTCACACTTCAGGTCAAGCAAAAGCTACTATTTTTTCGGTTACAGCTGCGAACCATGTTTCTGGGTTACAAACCAATTTATTTTTGATCAAAATACCCTGAAAGGTTCAACTCAACCGCACCCATTCAGTCGAGTGTTTTTCTTTCTTTTCATTCTATTTGTATTCAGATCTGGTACAACATGCACCAGAATATGTTATGAATTGAATTAAGCTTAAAGAAGGTCATTATGGAAGTTTTCTAAAAGCTTAAACTTAAAGGGTATAAAAATGAATGACTTGTTGAATAAGAATGTTAAATCTCCAAATGCAATGGAATTGAGATTCTCAGACATGAATGAGGCTTCAGGTCTGAGTTGTTTACTTTTGGACTTGTTTCTTTGGAGAATCTCTTGAAAGGTCCAATCAATAAACCTGTATGTTTAGAAAGTGCTTGCCTTTTTAGATGCATAAGTAGTTTGGAAAAGCGGCTGAAAACACATGCGCTCACACATGGAATTCTAATTTTCTTTTTCTTCCAAATTATATATTTCTTCTATCTATAAATGATTATAACAGACTAATGCATATGTCATTTTCATACATAGCTGTACATATCTACATATGAACAGAACTGCCTTGTGTTTGTATGTACTTCTTTATGAATATCTGACTGTGTCTTGTGAAACTATGTAACCAAGTTACACTCAACTCAGGTTAAGCACGACTAACATGGACCAGTTACCTTGACTACGTTGCACTGTAGACCACCTGAATTTGTTCTTGGAAAACACTTAAAATACTTATGAATAAATGTAAGCTAATACGTCAATGCCACAGCCATAATGATGTAGTGAGTCACTCTGCAGGTCTCCTCGTACTCGTACTCATCGTCATCCGTTTATCCAGGTCCGGGTCGTGGGGGCAGCAGCCTCAGTAGAGGAGCCCACACAGCCCTCTCCCCAGCCACTTCCACCAGCTCTTCCGGGGGAATCCCGAAGTGTTCCCAGGCAAGCCGAGAGATATAATCCGTCCAGCATGTCCTGGGTTGGCCCTGAGGGTTCCACCTAGATGGACATGCCTGAAACACCTCCCCAGGGAGGCGTCTGGGAGGCATCCTCACTAGATGCCCGAATCACCTCAACTGGCTCCTCTCGACGTGGAGGTCTCCAATGGAGTTGAATACCAACACCATGGTGAGTTGTAGATAAGATAAGATAAGATAAGATAAGATAAGATAAGATAAGATAAGATAAGATAAGATAAGATAAGATAAGAAACAACTTTCAGAGGCACAGTCAAAGTATCGCTGCTGTTGGCACCAACATTTGCTTATGAAGTTATAATTATACTATGTTTTTAGGTTGGTGGTTTATTGATTCACATTTCAGACCTTGTTTAGATGATTCCAAACAGATCTTTAGTGCAGCTATTGACAACACGAACTGTAATGAAGGTGATTTTTTCATTTAACTGTGGTTGTTTTCTGTCTAAAATCAGAGCTAACAGAGCTATAATGTAAACTATCAGCTGAACACATGAATATTAGAAGACACAGTGTTATTTTGATTGACTGAGTTTGGAGGCGCAAACCATGGGTGTGTTGTAGTGTGCCTGCCGTACATATAACCATAACAATAAGAAAATTGCATAAGAGATGTGCTATAATAAACCAAAAAAAAAAAAAGATTGGTTTACATATGGCTGCAGCACTCACTATCTGACCTAACGTATGACTCAACGGTCTTAAATAAAGTCACATAAGTTTAACATTGTTTGCCATCCAAACACGAACTTGGTTTCCCGTGTCACCCATACTGGCTCTATGACTATAATATAATATGGCTGCAATATAATATCGAAAATTATTAGTTGGGAGAAAAAGTTTTCAAATATTCCATACACTCTGACATTCAGCAATATCCTGGTAAATTGAGGGCACCTTTTCTCTAACCTGGTGATCTTTACAGCTGGGACTGTGTCATTCCACTGTCCTTGCTGCAGAAAAAAAAAAAAAAAAGTCTGAAAACGAGACAGACGGGTGGGAAAGGAGGCAGACTGATGTATTGGGACTCTCCAGTGCACCCAGGGGGACCATTAGGAGCACATCAGCCTTACAGAGTACCACATCACCTTCTAATAGGCTGTTTTCACACACACATTATGGAATAATAGGTAGAGTTGTAGCAGGACATCAGCAGTATTTTTCTAGAAATGACTTGCAGTGATTCTGTAGTGTCTTCCAAGAGTACAGGCACTGGCCCTTAAGGAAGACAATCATAACAAAGGCAAATTAGAGTTGACTTACAGCTAACAGCCTTTTGTCTAGTCTGTAGTCACATTTGACTCAACTCTGAGTGTAATTAACCGTCTGTTGTGGACCACATTGTTGATATTTTCACCGGATATGCAGTCAATTAACATTCATTGCGCTTATCCAAATGACGAAAAGTGCCAATTATATTTGCAAAAATATGTAGAGGTAAAACCACATGTTCAAAAACCTGCGTATTCGATGCTATAGTGAAGCAGCTGCAGTAGAGTTTGGATCAACACATCACAGAAATGCTGCACAACAGGCGATTTAAGTTCAATCATAGCTAAATCCAATCATAATCACAGATACAGCCAGGTGTTGTTCTTTCAATTACACAGGCTGTTTTGTATTGATTTTGTTCAGTGTCGATACACAACAACTACATGGAGGAAAAAAGAGACAGAAACCTGTCTGAAGCCAAGAGAAGAGGAGCTGAATGGCCCTGTTAGTCTTCAGATGTCATGTTCAGCATGACTGTTTATCCCCCATATGTGCTTTTGCTTTATGTGTATTTTATTTATACCTATTCGGAACCAAAAACCATTTAGTATGTTTGATTTTTTTTTTTGTTGTTCACTACTGTGAAGTAGTAATGATTTCACATTGCTACATTGCTGTGAAATACATCACTTGTGTTTTTCTGCTGTACATTCAGCGATTTATGATAAAATAAAAATTAATTACAAAAACAAATCCCCAGGTAAGTGCTGCTTCTGTGACACCATCACTTCTTGTCGTCGTTTTTTTTTAAGTAGTTGTGCTGTGATTGGCTGTTTAGTATAATTATTTTATCCTTTGTGATAATTCTTGAAAATGCTGTATTGATTTTTATTTAATAAAACTAAATAAAAACATTTTTTTATTTACATACAGTATATTAACAAACCATTGCTGAGACTGCACACAAATAGTGCTATTGATAAGATATTGGATGGTATGGGACTACTAGTGCAAATACAAATCCCTTTCTTCTGAGTGAAATTAACTTTGTTCATCTTCTAAAAGGAAATTTTGTTGACTTTTGTGCAAAATAAAATAAAGCAAAATAATTGCATTAAATTATTTTACTATTTTCTTTATATTGTTTTAATTGTTATCAAAGTTCCCTAAAATGTTACTGAAACATTCATAACGCTACCTTCCTTCCATCTCTACAAAGAATCACAGTATAATGATTATATTGTGAGGTTCTTAACAAAGCACAGTCCATTTACAAAGATGGATCATGTGATGCTGTTTCCTCCTGCCATGTTGCATCTGTGTTGTAATCTGGAGACACATTCTGAGCAGCAGAAATGTTGGGATGTGGCATCCACCCAGTGTCTGGCTTCCAGATTTGTTTCTTCCCCGTCATCTGATGGATTCTTGACAACGATTGGCCATTACAGCTGTCAATCATCTATGTTTGTGCCATTGAAAAAGCTTCAGAAAACAAACAAAAGATGACTGGAACACAGTCAACCTGATGAGTTGTGATTTTTTTCTCCATGAAAAGACAGAAATCCTGAGGAAAAAAAATAGACATGTGCTTTGAAAGTCCCTCTGACTAACATTGAAGTGGTGAGATTTATGACTTCTACTGCTGCCAACCACCAGGAAGAGACTGAGATGTTTTGGCTTCACTCTGAGGAGCTGTCACTCCATCCATCATACGCTCTTCTTTGACAGACAACATGTGTAGACATATGAAATAATGATTGGATATTGAGTCAGGTTTGCTGTGTTTTGTTAGACTGGGGAGAGGATTTGTGTTTTGCATGTTGAAATGTAGGTGTTGGACTTGAAAAATGAACACCTTGTGGTTTTGGACCAGGCTGGCTGACTGGGTACATTCTGTAAGACGATGAGTGGACGCTTCCGTGTGACAGAACAACAACCTGTGAACTACAGCTACAACCATCAAAGACACACCTTTTTGTGGTGTTTCTTTTGTAAGGATTCATTTTTAATATCGTGCACGTTCCACCAAAGTAACTTCTCTCCTGTTACTATTTTGCAAAGGCACTGTTGTTTCATCCAGTGCTCAGTGTCGGCCAAGATAAGTGTGATTTGTTTAAATAACCAGCTGATAAACCATTTGAAATTTTACTGCTATTCCAGAATGATATTTTTTGATGGAAAACCACAGCACTAATGGAGTGTGGAGACAGGTCTAGCTATTGGAAAATTAAAGTGAAACTGAACGCTAAATCATGTTTCTGAGCTGAGTTATATGGTTAACCATGATCAATAATACACATAAAGGTCAGCAACATATACAAATAATAGTTGTATCAGTAAAACCTGATACTAGAATGTTGCCTGTTACTTGTTACCAGTTTTAACCCATGAAGACGCAAATGACCACCATCGACCAAAATCATTTACTGATATAAATCATTTAATCCCTGTTGATCCACTAATCCTATCAATACATGTAAATAACTGGTGTAAAATACAGTTTGTCATATTTTCATGCTCATCAGATATGACCCATCTGGACGTTCCGAGGCTCCGCAGTGAACATGGAAATACTGTTATCTTCTACAACATTGATTCACCAGTAAAACCCAAAAAAGTCAATTCTTCTTCAGTTTTCTCTATTTTTTGATATAATAATCCTCAGCTTTACTCTGAGCTTTTATGAACATCTACATGATTAGTAAATTAAATGTAGGAAAATACATGGTTTTCACAAAAAAAAAAACAAAAACACAAAATACAGAAGATAATATTACAATAAATGCTGATAAATCACTCAAGGACAGTTAAATATAGAGCACATTTTATTTGCGAACTAACACAAATGTCACGCTGGGACCTTATGGGTTAAAATCATTTTGAGCCTCCCCAAGTTAATGATGAAGCTGATGAAGAGTTCAACGTTTTGTACTACTTTACATCATGTGATTTGAATAAAAATCAATATTAAAGTCCTTTAATCCAGTGTGTGTGACCTTCAGTGGAGTCTGCCAAATCTTGCTCAAGTATAATATGACTCTTCTCATCATATTATCACTGGATTAGTTTTAAAATACTTGAGAATCTTTTAATGCTACTTCAATTGTCTGCGTTATAGTAAATCTGGGATTGAAAGCAGGAATCAAATGTTGAAAACCCACAAAGTAACACATTTGGATAATTGAGGCAGTCAAAGGATTGTCGTTATTGTCGGGTGAGTTTAGCTTGAAGAAATATTCAGGGGTTCAGCTCCATAAGGGAAAGGACGGTATGATTACAAAGAAGGGGCACAAATATTCTAAATACTTGTATAATGTACACTTTAAGTGATCAGTTTTAGATGGGTCTTTTTTCTTAGCTGAAAAAAAACGATGTAGATTCAATAACTTTCAGAGACTGATATGGTTCTGTATAGTGTTAGCCTCATAACATAATTGCCTAAGTCATATTTTTGACCAAAATTGTGGTATCTGTGTAACTTTACTCTGCTAACACTGCTGCTTCATTTTATGCAGATATCACAATTTGGTCCAAACTATAACTCAGCCAATTATGCTATGAGGTTAACAATAGGTGTCATGTAATGTTCTCCCACACAGAGAACTTGTTCTTGAACTACAGTCACACACATGTACACATGGTCATACAGACAGCTGTGTGTCTATCTTGCGTTGTAGTACTAGGAACTGGTTGTTGTTTGATGTTAACCAACTCCATTATCTAGGGCAGCTAATGATGCGCGATGTTACAACTGCAAAAGAGTAGATGAGATGCAATGATGCACAGTCTTCTACAAAGAAATCATGACTACTCTCATCGATGTAGGCAAGTGAGACAGTTAGAAAGAAATGATCTCAAGCACAAACATAATGTTACTACATGAGCATTTGCAAATCTTTCACACTGAACCTTTAAATAAGTGTGTCAATGTAGGCACACTGCTGCATTAAGAAATGAGAAAAATCATAAGATGTTAGATTTTAGGGTCTAAGTAAAGTATTTTTATAAGAGAAAAACAAAACCAAACACCTGATCTACAACCTCAAACCTAGAATGTGAAGTCCTTAAATTTCCAAAGAACCTGTCAGTTGACTTGATTGATGCAGTTTCCTGTATATATAAAATTTTAATTAAACACAAGTCTACTTTACAGTACTTATTTATCCCATTAAACAACTCAGTATTGATTGTCCCTGAGTTTACATTCTTCTTAGCAATTATCAAAGAGAACCGAGGCTCAATAAAAATTCAGACTATGTTTCCAGCTATTGATTTAATAAAGGCCTATATGAGGGCGAACAGCCGGATTCTGTAACACCAGTCACCGCTGACAGCATATGAACGCTGCATTACTGGACTGAAGCCTGCCAGTAATCTTATAATGGCATGAATCAATGCAGCTATCAGATTTGTGCTTCTTCATCACACACTTGCTCAAAGTGGCTGCCTTGATGGATGTCACCAGCCGTGAGACGCAAACCGAAACATGATTATGGTCCTGAGTGAGTGGGTGTATGACAGTAATGAGGTTAAGATCCCGTACGGTGTGTGTGTGTGTGTGTGTGTAGGTGTGTGTGTGTGTGGTTTTGCATGTGGTATGCATGCAGGACTTTGTGTGTGACTCTGAGCTCCCTCATCCCTCCTGTTCAGACTCTAACATCGTGCATGTATGAATCACTGTACGTGTCTAATGGGCAGAACAGATTTTCTATTGTCATATGAGCAAGATCATCCATTCCTTGAAAACCAGCAGCAGTGGGTTTTTTTTGTTTGTTTATATTTTTAATCCCAGAAGAGGTCAGACATCATGCAGAGTTTATTCACTGCCTATAAAGCAGTGATAAAGATGTCTTGAAGAAATTATCACCAGGTTTATTTCCAGTTAAGACACATTTGCAAGAATAATTTATATTAGGAATATAAAATGAACTGAATAAAAATTGAGGATTTAAAAAGTCTGTTCTAATGGAAAAGAAAAACAATGACAAAACTAGGAAAAATATAGTAATGCTAAAGAGTAAGCTGTTGTGCAAAATTAGGGGAATGTTGTTATTAATGTAATTAATGTTTTAGCTGGAAATCAAACTGATGTAGACACAAAACATCAGTTTGACAGACTGTGGACTGTGTTTCAGTGGAAAAAATTCATGTGGTCTGATGAGTCCAGACTGATCCTGTTCCAGACAGGGTGAGAATAGAGGTGGATGAAGTGATTACCCATCATGCCTAGTGCCAACAGTACAAGCCTGTGGGGGCAGTGTTATGATCTAGGGTTGGTTCAGTTGGTCAGGTCTAGGTTCAGTAACATTATTCCATAAAATGAGGTCAGCTGAATGTGGATATACTGAATGACCAGGTCTGGACATCAGTGGATTTTGTTCTCTGATTAAGCAGACATATTTCAAGATGATAATAGCAGGATTCATCAGGATCAGATTGTGAATACTACATATCCATATGGTATTGGAACTGCAATGTGTCAGACAAAAAAGCCCTGCAGAGGATTGTTAGAGGAGCAGAGAGGGTCAAAGGAGTCTCCCTCCCCTCTGTACGAGAACTTCTCCAGAGCCGCTGCAGGAGCAGGGCACTGAACATTGTTAGGGACCCTTCAAACCAGCAGAACAAGTACCTTGAACTGCTGCCATCAGGCAAAAGACACAGAAGCTTGAAAACAGAACCACCAGAATGATCAACAGCTTCCTTCCACAAGCTGTCAGACTCTTAAACTGCTGACCATTTTGATTTTTATATTACTCCCACCCCTTATTTATCATTGCCACTGCCTAGTGTCTTAGGGATGTGTGTGGATGTACAAGTGTGTGTGGATGTGCATGTTTTTTTGGGGGGGTGGGGTTTGAGGCTGAATGTGATAACTATGTGATGAGTGTCTCTTATTTGAAATTGTACAGGATCCCAAGGGAGAAATGCTGTCTCATTTTGTATGCAGCTTAGTGACAATAAAGCTTGATTTGATTTGAAAGAGTTGTTCAGGAGCATGACGCATCATTTTCACACATGGATTGGCCTCCACAGAGTCCAGACCTGAACCCCATTGAAAGTCTCTGCGACATGGTGGACATGGTGAACGTGACGATGATCAATATAAGATCTTGGCCAAACATTAACGGACATAAAGCACATTTATGGTGACATTGCAGAACCATTGGATGTCATGAATGATATGGTAAATGTGTCTCATAATAATGTGTGTAAGTTGTTTTGGCCAAAAAAAAAACAAAAAAATGCAAAATGTATTATTTCCTTGTATACATGGAAGGATGGTGGTCATTGGCTAAATGCATAAAATCATCCCACCCAAAACCCTCCCATGGACTTTCAGTGTCTCTGTGGGTGAATGGGTCAGTAGGCGGGGCCAGGACGCTGGACGTTGGATTGGATGAACTGTTTGAAAGAGTTAGTATTAGTCCGAAAGGCTGAACCCATTTTGAATGACAGTGATGTTGAAACATATCGGCATTGGAGCACGTTGGAGCTCAGTCCCATGTGGATATCAGTGGAAGAGAGGACGTTTACCAAAGTGCTGTCCAAACTATTTCAAACTGTGTCTGTGTGTGTTTAAAAGACATATCTGGACAGTGCAATGCCTCAGCTTGACTTTGGTGAAACAATATGCTCTATCAGCTGAAGAGAAAAAGGGTCAAGTCATACACCTGCAAGTGTACTGTGGTTTTTACCCCTCGGCCGAGGGGTATTGTAATTGTTTGGTCGTCTGTCTGCTTGTCTGTCTGTCTGTCCATTCAACAACATAAGGACATTTTCTGAAGAATGCATTGAGATATCTATACCAAATTTATACTGTGGATGCATCTTGGCATGGAGCAGAAGCCTATTGAAAATGGGTCACCTTGACCTACTTTTTCAAGGTCAAATAGCAACATGCCTTTCAACCACATAATTGCATTATCTGAAGATTGCAATGAGATATCTGCACCAAATGTATACTGTGGATGCATCTTGGCATGGAGCAGAAGCCAATTGAAAATAGCTCCATTCTGGCCGAGGAGTGTTAGTGCACAGCACATTATGTTATGGTATATATGAAGCATAACAACCTCAGTTAAGCGTTCCTTTTATTTTTAATTGCTTTGCTATAATACGCCAAGTTTTATGATGGAGCCGTAAGATGAGCTTCCCCTGTTTTAAAAACCAGCAGCTGCCACTGCTACTCACCATTCAAAACTCCACCTGTACTCTTCATTTCAGCAGTTTCATTCACCTCCTCACTCCCAAAGCCCGTACCACTGTTGGTCAATCATCATTCCAGTTTTCTGCCACTTATGACTGGAATTATTTGCAACGATCCTTAAAACTAACCTTCTTCATGCCGCTCTCGTCATTTAAAAGATCAGTGAGAGATAGACTTCTGGACCACTGCACTTGTTTTTAGCTTTTCTGTTTGTTGTATGTCATTGTGATCCGTTCTGCTGTCCATCCTGTTTGGTTGTTTGTTTGTTGTATATATAATCTGCTCTGTTGTTTGTTGTACATGCAACCTGTGCTGCTATTTATCTTGTTTGTATGCTGCCTCTTGGCCTGGTTGTTATTGTAAATGAGAATCTGTTCTCAACTAACTTACCTGGTTAAATAAAGCTTAAAATAAAATAAAATAAAATAAAATAAAATAAAATAAAATAAATAAATATGCTCTAGCATATGTTATTTCCAGTTATTTCACTATACTTCAGAGTTTGCTGGTCTGACTTTCTAAAATGGGTCACAGCGAGTCGATGAACCTGTTTTGCACGTCTACAGACATCCAAGAGATGTCCTAGTGAGACATTCACAGATTGCACTGGTATTGCATGTCCACCAGATGTGTAAAAGTAGGTCTGAACTGATGGACATGATCTGAACATAGAAGAGGTTATCGCTCAGATAGGTGTAAAGACACGCTTATATAAGTCTGTTTGTTTGTGTTGTTTATCAGTATTAGAATAAGAACAGAAATATTAGCATGTCTAGGGTTGCATACATATATAATCTCCCTTTCCTTTCTGTCTGTTGGACTTCTTTTTTTTTTTTTTATACTGTCTGTGTGACTGTCTCCCTCTCCTGCGGGATTCTCCACATGCTGGGTGGTCCGATGTTTAATCCTCTGCTTTTCTTTGAAGTCAGCCCAACTTTCTCCTCTGTTCCCCTCTTTGCTTTTTCTCCCCACCCTATTTCCTCCACTCCTCATCCTCCCCGTCTTCCCTTTCTTCATCTCCTCTGCTCTTATCACCTCTCAAACTGCCTCCTCACACCTCCCTTCCCATTCCTCCTCTCCTCTCGTTTCCTCTCCTCCCCCCACCGGTGCAGCCGCCCAGCGAGCTGCTATACTGTGTACCCATGCATCACCGTGACCACACCGCCTGCACCTGCTGTTAAACTATTCCACAGAGACCTCACCTGTGAGTGGATGGCTGTGTTGAGAAAAAAGGAGGACGGTGCAGAGAGAGTAATGGAAAAACAAGTTTCATCCCCCCTAACAGCTGGAAGTGACCAGATACTATGCTTTGTAAAAATGTGATATACAGGTACATGGCATCAAATGCAAACCCTACTGAGGCTGACTCTATATAAATTCACTTTGAAGCTGTACAACTGTGAATACACTAAAGAACACACTAAAGGGTAGGAGGAAGGAAAGTATGGAAAAAAACTGGGAGTAATAGAGTTTCTTACTTTATGAATATCTGACATGACTGGGCAAGGGGCACGACCTTCATGTCATATCCTCCTGAGACTCAGCAATGCATTTTTGGCCTCTGTGGGTACAAAAAAAAAAAAAAAAAAGCTGTCGACTGCAAAGGACATTCACATTATTTTCTGTGAATCTCCTTTTCTACACATCATTTAGCATAAAAAAAGCCCAAACTTTTACTTTCTTGTTTTTGTTTATTTTAAAGGGGCTATATGTTATGTGTCTATTTTCAAAATGAATATTAATATAAATAATTAATTGATATAAAATATGGCTTTAAAGTATCATTAGAGTTTTAAAAATGAAGAGTCCTGAGGTTCTGCCAAAGATGCCAATGTATTGGATTGTAGAGATATGAACTGAATATTTTAACACTGACAGACCGGATTTATGTGACCACTAGAGGGAGTAGTGAGTCACTCTGATGGTCTCCCATGGTGAGGAAAACTAACACCACAGAATCTTTGAAATAAAAGTGTCAGAAAGTAACCAGATGGAATGAGAATTGCTAAGAAACAATAGTTAGAGAAGTGACAAAGTGCTAAAAGTTTAAAGCACTGTTCATGTTTTCACCACTGGACACAGATCTACATGAAAAGAATGGAGTTTGATGCTGAAATCACAGCATTTCTTCTACATGGTGTATGTCATGTGATGTTATTATCTTTTCTAAATTTGCTGTTCATTGATTCTCAGTTCAGACTAAACTGTGACAGTTATGACGTTGTTTGGACGATTCCAAGCAGATTTTTAATACAGCTATTGACAACACAAACCATTCAGAAAACAGAGGAGATTTGTGTTTTTACTGTGGCTGTTTCCTCTCTAAAAACAGAGCTAAGGTAACAGAGCTATAATGTAAACTATCAGCTGACGCAGCCCTCGAAGGTGATAAAACTGTTATTTGGACTGACTTTTAAAATACCCGGCTCTGAGTTTTAGATTGAAGAAGAAAACTTGATGGTACCATGATACAGATGTGTATAAATCTATCAGAACCTGGCTCATAAGGACAAAAAGGAGGAGACCACACAACTAGCTAAAGTAAGTAAATGTATTTAAGAAATCAAATTAAATTAAATAGGGAAGTCAGTAGAATGTGGATGTGTGGACCTGTATGTGAGTGCAAAAACAAAAGCACACTGAGCCCAAACCCAACCCAGTTACTACAGCTTCTACTTCACTAGACTAATAGGTTGACCAGATAAAAAAACAAACAAACAAACAAACAAACAAAAGAGAATACAGTTAGGTTTCCATTGACATGTATTGTGAATTTGGTTATAAATTGCAATGCATGTGGGTGGAAACATGATTGTATTCTTCTTGAACTTTAGTATTCTTTCCAAATTCAGCATGTAGGGTATTATTTTAATATCAGGACACAGTGCCCGTGTCCAATCCAAAGTCGTCACATTCTGCTGCTTGGTCATTAGCTCTTGGTGTCTGATTTCAACTCCCAGGATACCCCTATATTTGTCCATTTACCTAATAGAAGTCAATGTTAAGTACTTGTTAAGTACAGCTGACATTGTGAAGGAGCAAAAACATTAGGAGGAGGTGGTTGGGGCAGTAATGGTGGAACATCAAAATGTCACGGAGGATACCAGGGTTCTTTCCATCCTTCCCTATTTAGCTGTTCCCCCAACTCTTTTTTCCTAATCCTACAGCTGTTGTCTGTATGCCTAATGTGTTTAAAAATTATACCTACATTACATGTGAAAAATAGAGGGGTGCTTTAAGCATCAAAATGTCCTGATCACATGTCCGTATGAGAAAATGTACCTCAAGGTGAAATTTTGGTGTAAATAATGTGGGTTAAGGATGATAACATTTATTCTCTTGGTTTTCTTCTCTTTTTATATTGTGTTTACATCAGCAAAGATGCAAGAGCAATGGAGTTCAGGGGGAAATATAGCAACGAACGTGTGAGATTAAGTAATAAATCATCTCCTTTCTACACAACAAAACTAAAGGCCGACCAGTGAGCAGAAACATATTATATTATAGTTTTTCCATAAACAGTTTATTTATGAGTCTGATAATTAAAAAAAATAATCCCCCTTTGTATAACATTCATATATCCATGTACATATGCACATATGTTACATGGATCTCCACACAGACCCTGAGGCCTTCCGACGGCTGAGCATTTTTTTTTTTTTATTTTTTTTTTTTTTTGCATGAAGCCTAACAAGCAGAGCAATGATGCTGTGGATGCTGAGGCAGCACTCGTATGTGTTACTGTCTCTAACACAGAGCTATCTGACTAATGCGTGTTGTTGCTGAGAGCCAAATGAGCTGAGTCTAATGAATTAAAATTAGAATTGTCGGCTTACAGCATAAGATATATGGTATGCAAAGGCTGCATATTTACCACTGCAAGAAGCTGCACGTGTTGAACACCTAGATACATGAAGCTACCTATAGGCATCAAGATCTGCTCCCATGATACTTGCTTCAGCATCAATGCCTTGTTTTCCCATCTATTTTTGATTAAAGACGTGAACGGTTCACAGATTGCTGAATGCTAAACGCCCTCTTTTGTTTAAATTTTATGACTATGGGTTTTTCGCTTGACTTGAGCAGACGTACATAAAATATGTGGCTTAAATATTATTGTAAACACTTTTTTGTTATAGTCTCACATAACTAAATCTGTCTCCACACTTTCTTTTACCACTATGCAAGCACTGGAGAAAGTAATAGAAATAGAAAGAAATAGTAATAGCAAACAAAGTAATAATAATAATAATAATAAATAAGTGATAATAAATAATATGTAAGTAATAGTAATAGTAAATGATAGTAATAAATAATAAATAAGTAATAGTAGCTAATAATAGTAATAATAAATAAGTGATAGTAAATAATACGTAAGTAATAGTGATAGTAGAGAGTAATAGTAGTGGAAAGTAGGGACAGAACTCTCTGGTTTGTTAGTACTTGTTTAATCAATCACAGCTGTTTTGGTGGAACTTTTGCATGGTAAGAGGCAAACTGTGGCATTAAGAAAGGAGTAAAGCCCCACAAAAATAAAAGAAAGATGAATTAAATGCTGACTATGTCATATTTAAGATGTGTAACATGTAAGCTGCTACTTCAGTGTTCACTGGGGGCTTTAAACATGCAGATAAGATTCTCCATCGTTCGCATAGGGCTAAAATAAGAACAAATAGCAAGAGAATGCCAAGTTCAAGTCAGCCGATGGCAGGCTTATTGCAATAATCCACTGCTTGTGAGTCAGACTAGTTTTGCTCACGTTGAAACCTGCAGGGCCAAAAAAAAACAAAAACAAAAAAGTCAATGTGAGAGCAAGAAAAACATACAGTTCTATAAAGTTACCTGTGTAAATTAAAAAAAAAAAGCTTAAAGGTTAAGAAAGGGTGCCATCCCAAGTAACCTCAGCGAGTGCAAATAGTCCATTTTTGGATTAGCTGATAGATGGAGTCAGACACTGGTAAAAAGGGCACATGCCAGAGCTACCACCACAGATCTTTGAAACTACTCTGCAGAACATATTTAGACTGTGACTAATTTCCCAACTTGCTGCAACTAATTGCAATCAATCACTATTTTCTTCTTAATACTGAGGTTTGAAATAATGGATATTAAAATGTAAAATCACAAAAATTATGAGAATATCAACACAAAGCTTTTAAGGCCTAGTGCTTTTTTTTTTGTTTGTTTGTTTTTACTTTGAGCACAGGTTCTCACCTAAGAAGATTTACAAGTTCATCAAAATCAATATCAAAACCAAACAGAAATAAAAGTAAAAACTCAAGACCATGTGTTAAAATGCCATAGGAATTTCGCAGCTATCAAGGTCATCCAAATCAGATATCAGCTTACAAGGCAAGAATGTCTTATATGTACTAATGTAAAAGATCATTGTGTAATTCACTCGGATATGATTCGACAGGAATCTTTTTACTCTATAGGAAATAATTTGGCTTTGTTGCCGTTTGCATTGAGATTTTATGGATGCCACAATAGAAGCTATGTAACTCAGAAGACATCAGGTTACCACCAAATTACAAGGACATATTTAATAGTAACGCTGTGACTTCTAAAGCTGCTACTGCTCAGCAATGCATGACAGGAGGTAAATAGAGCAGATCAGCGTTTTAAATACTTGAAATAATTCAAAGAAATGAACACATTAAGTTTAACTGCTAGTATATGGGTATACAGGGTGTCCATAAAGTCACTTTGCAATTTAACAAATTTATTACAAAGCAAATGAATAGACAAATTTGTGGAAATTATTAGCAAATGAAAAGCAGATATTTAAGTTATTTTTGCCTCAGTTCAATACACCTGTATATGGGCACCAATAGTTACATGAAGCAGATCAAAACAGTTCAAAATTTTCTTGCCATGTTCGCTGTAGCATAGCCTCATCAACGGTGACAATGGCATCAGTGATCTTTTGCTTCAGGTTGTTCG
>JAPQRQ010000008.1:31020914-31043020 GCA_037367365.1 Apogon talboti | reverse complement strand
CCCCCCCCCCCCCCCCCCGTCCTGTAAATCTGCAGGTGACGAAATCTGCATAAATGGGCAAAGAAGGCAAAAATGGACACTGTTCTTCTGCAACCTTCTCCTCTCAGTCCAAACCTAAAGACTAAATATAAAAATGGATGACAATGGGGTTTGACAATTTTCTACTTGGGATTTTTTCCAGTGACGCTAAGAATCCATCAAGTGCTGCATTTTTTTACGCGCTGAATAATAACCACATGACTTAGCCTGTTATTGTCTCATTTCGTGGACAATACCGTACAAACGGCACTCCAATACGCCACAGCAGCACCACAAAACAGACTAGAGGATATTTTTAAGGCCAGAGTAATGCACATTCCACTCCACTCATGAAGTCATAACACTTTAATAGCCTGACAGAGGTAAATTTGTGTTGCAGCTTTATTCTTGGGCAGGACATAAATGCTATGTAATGTCTGCACGACAATTTCAATAAATCTGCGTTCCATTTGTTCAATACTCGTGTCATCTACTGAGTTAGTATCTACGTTTTACTACAGCGTGAGGTTGTTAAAACATTACATCATGTCCGTGAGAGTATAAAGTTTGCACATCTCTGTGATTTGTCGACTCTTATTGTGTATTGTCAGTGTGGCCGCTGTCACTACGCCACGTATTCCCCTGTGTTCACCCACAGACGCACACATACACATATGTCCCTGCTGTCTGGCTTCAGATTTTGGTTAATTAGCCACTTGGAGAGTTGTAAATGAGCAGGGACACACCGTTGATTACATTTTTATTTTGATGATGACACTGTCTTCAAAGGGATCTGCACTTTAAGCATTAGCAGAATAATTAACACCCCGCAGGAGTAATTGGTCCCACGGACACACACACACACACACACGCACACACACAAACACGCACAGAGACGCCTACACAGAACCTTTGCTCTGCAGCCATAGAGAAAATAAAGAGAAACACTCCCAGATTCAGACAAACCCATCTCAAATTAGTATCCGTAAACGCAGGTTGACGTTTAGATTGATCTCTAAGAGGGATATGTGACAAACACTGCAGAGAGTGTTGGTTGGAGACTGGAGTGTAATAAAGACATTACTTGTTTATTTGGCACCTGCGGGGATGCTAGTCTCTCCCTCTTCACTCTCCACTCTTTTTATTTCATCCATCATTCGTCACTGTTTGTCAAAGAATAGAAAAACACCTGAAAGCACTAAAAGATCTCATTCATCTTCCTCTCTTCTGGCTCGCCTGTGTTTGTCTTTTTCTCTTCTCTGTCCACTCTGCATCTGCCTCATGCTTGTTCTGCAATTTTTTCCTCGTATTGTCCCTTCAAACTGTTGTCTTTTCTCTGTCTCTCTACATATACATGTATAAAACTCTCAAGACGTGTGCCTCTTTGCAAACAGAGAACAAGAGGAAGTAGGATGGCACTATCTTATCATGTTGTTGGTGTTACTGAATCTGTCCTGGTGTGAAAACCAAAAGGATCAGGATTCTTTCAACAAACATACAAAAAAAAAAAAAAACAAGACTGCATTTTCATGAGAGTCCTCTAGCGGTCAGAATTACAATTAAACTTTTACTTTTCACTTCCCGTATCTGAATATTACTGCATTTATTTGCCTCCTTTCTGACCTTAACGATCTGCTCCAGTCAAGTTATAAGACAAAAAAATGTGTCTAATAAAATTTTGTCTTCAAATGATCAAACGTACCTGTCTCGAATGCCGTTCCTTTGAAAAGCTATAATATTATCTTGAAAGTCAGTTAATGGGCAGTGATGGCTTCAATGTTTGACTTGCAGTGCAGTTCCTTATTCCATCCTGACTGGTGCCAACATATTTGTGAGGTTGTAAATCCTCATAGTATGTCTATACTTTAAAGCATGAGTTTATTCCAGTTCAGAGTCGAAGTGTAACTGACTGAGTGAAAGCCAAGAGAAGACACTGAGGTGGAGGTGATCGAATGTCTAAATGTCCAGATGGATGTGAGACAGGAGTAGTTCACGTTCATCTGTAATGACAGACTGTCATAAGGCACTTTAAAATTAGGGTCTGAAAGGGTTACTTATGAGTTTTTGTACTGGTTTTATCACCTGAGAAAACATCATATCGGTTTAAGTGTGTACTATATTTAGAACACTTCTGGTGCTTTTTCTTGCTGTAGTACAGTCTTTTCCCACAGGGACCTGAAGCCTCTTAAACCTACTACACTTCCACAACAAAAAGTACAATTCTGCAATCCGTGTTGTGTCGCCGCAATGTTTTTTGCAGTGTTCTTTGTTATTTCAGATTCTAACTGACACACAAATTAAATGATTGATGCAGCAGTTTTAAGGGGCAAATTCACTGCCTGTATGTAAAAGAAGGATAAAACGACTTCTGTTCACCCTGTCGGAATATGAGCGTGCTTTGGCAGAATATGACTCAAGAGCAAGAGAGCTGAACGTCTTTGAACAGAGGTGTTAACATTGATTTAAAATTAAATGTAGAGTTATACTAAATATTTGACTTGGCTTCAGCGTCAAGGTTGGAAGGCTCAAGAAGATTTTAACATCAAGATGAGATACTTTAACCTATAAGAAGCTGATTTTTACACATTTGTCTGTTTTTGTCACCAGTATGTTTGTTCACAATTTAGACATGGTTCAATACAGACCTCAGAAGATATGTTTTAGTGTTTAGTATCATTTTTAACTCACATTCAAGGTGAGTTTAACCCTATAAGGCCTACTATCACATGCTGCCTAGATTTCTTTATGTTGTTTTTGCAAATAAAGTGTCAGAAAATATTTTTGGGTTTTTTTTGGCCAATTCTTTTGCAACTTCTTTCAGGAAGAACTATCTATGAGGGGCTGTACGGGACATTATTCAGAATTACCATTCACACACACATTTGAAAAGCATTCACACATGCATGTGAAAAGGTACAAACACACACACATGAAAAGCATTCACACATGCATGTGAAAACGCACACACACACACACATATGTACGTGCTCACGTATGTTCACATGCATGTTTAAATGAAAACCATTCACACATGCATATGAACACGTACATATGTGTGTGTGAATGCTTTTCATATGTGTGTGAATGCATTTCATATGCATGTGTGTGTGTGTTTGCATTTTCATGTGTGTGAATGCATTTCATATGTGTGGATGAATGGTAATTCTGAATAATAAAACCACAGCAAAACACACTAATAGACCACTCTAAAACAACACTATCACTGTTATGTTCTAATGTGTACAAGCATTCACAGCATTCACACATGCTCGCTAAAACTTCCCTGAAATGTTGCTCCAATGCTGTTAAAAGTAATAAAAATCTTCCATCTCTCTCTCACCGACTCCACTCTGCTGCTCTCTGCTCCCTCCCCCTCAGCCAATGCAGGCCTCTACCATAATGTGTTAATTGCAATAGAAAGAACCCACTATCAGCTTTCAAATGACATTCGAATTTTGTCAATGGGAAGAACAGTTCAGAGGTTATGGTAATTTGAATTTGGTAAAATGTTAAATATGTCGCCGGAGACACACATTGTCTTAAAAGGGGTTGAAGTGGTGTGTTCAGCAACTACACATGAAAACATTAAGTCAGTGAACTGATCTCACTCTACTCCAGTCCAAGCCAAGTTCACTGAATATCATGTAAAGTGTGTAGATTAAATGACGTTTCAGGGAAATCATCATATCATCATATCATCATATCATCATATCATCATCATCATACCATCATCATCATCATCTTTTTTTCTCAACATGGTGTATTTTACATGTAGTAGAGACCCAGCAGCTGTTGTGCTTGACACAAAGCCCCCCCCCCAATATAACAAATAACTGATCTCTCAGCAGTTGTGTACAGTCACCTCTCAGGAGCATACTTCAACATACTTAATCTGTTTACTGACTGGTTACCTTCAGGGCTTCATAAATGGAACTTTGTTTCGTATGTTGAGTCTTCTACTGGCCTCGGTGCCATTGCAGTTCAAGCAGATCATTACTCCGCCCTTCAAACACATCAATGTTATGTGCCATTTTTTTTTAGCTTCGACTCAGTTGTTTAAACTGCTCCACTGCTGTTGTAGATGTTGTGTCAATACCCATTCAGGCCAGTGGCTTTTTTTTTTTTTTTTTTTTTTTTACTTCAAGGTCTCCTTTACTTCTCCTCAGCTGCAAATTACTTGTTCTACATATTTCTCAACATACCCACATTAAAAGAGGATAAAAAAAAAGTGAAATTGGCTTCCTTATCCAAGGTGTTTTTTTTTTTTTGTGGATGAGTTAATTCACTCAATAGAAGATGGAAATGCCTCTTCTGAATGCAGTCTGATCTAGCGAACATTCAGCTCTAATGGCGAATCAACTGTTCCCCACTTCTTGGAAGTTGAAAACATGGCTAATGTTAGCAGCAGGTATGGATTGATGAGACAAAATTGTTCCTCAGTGTTATCTATGAAAAATATTTCAGCTATTTCTGATCAAAAACAGAAACAGAATGGTCTGCTTTTGTCTCCATGTGGACAAAATCTCAGACAATACTACACAAGCTAGTTCTTTCACTCACTTCATAATGGTGTGGAAATAAAGCTGCTGGTTGACGTGTTCATTAATAACATATCTAAATCTTTAGGATGTGAAAACCCCAATGCAGGGCTTTGCTCCTTGCTCTCCATCCTGCCTGCTCTCCTGGTCTCCTCCTCCTCCTTGCAGACAACCAATCAGGTGGCCTGGTTTCATCCACACTACCTGACTATGGGCGTGGCCACAGTGAGCAGCAGCAGAAGCCACTCTCTCTCTCATTTTAGCTCACCTCTTTTTAGCTCTTCGTCATTGTCTTCGTTAGATTCTTCAAACATCTTCTCCGATGAAACTACAGGTTACATTAATTCCAAACTTTATATGTAGCTTTCTTGGGACAATGTGTACAAAGTTTGCTCACAGTTGAGAAATTTAGATTTTTGAATTTTTGAAAAAAAAATTTAAATTTGTCAACACTTGTAAAAGGCCATTTTTAATGACTTATACCAAATACAAATGCTTAGCGATATCAATATAGTTACTATTGACCACTGATAGGAAGTCAGATATGGACTTTCATTGGGGGTCCATGACCTTTGACCTTGAGTGAGTGTGAAACTACTGGTCGGAATCAACATGTTTTATGTAGCTTCCTCCTGACAATGCCTACAAAGTTTGACTTTTAAATTATCAATTATTATTGATTCTTGATAGAACATGCTGGTGAGCTGCAGGGCCATTTGTCCCATTTTTTCCTTTGTCCAACTTTTGTTTTGTTGCACATCCATCGCTTTCACTCATTCATGCACACACTACACTACTGATAATGCTGATTACTCATATAGGATTTACCTTATTATTTTGATTAACCCTTTAAGTGCCAAATATAGTGAGAAGCAACATACTGTATCTGAATGAAGCAGACAGCTTTTTGAAATCTTGATATCAAAATTGAATAACAAACAAACAAAATAAACTCCTAAATTGTTCATCTGATTCATGCACAATTTAACTAATAATATTTGTTTGTTGGCATCCTCCTGTGTGTTTCGTCAAGGTCCTATGAGCCAGTCTTGACAGGGAACAAATGTAACTGAATGTGAACCTTAAAATCAAATAATCTAACACAGACAGAATACGTACTCATGATCAGTTGTTTAAAAATAAATATAAACATAGATTCCCACTGTGAATAAATATCTGAGACAGCGATTACTGCCTGGCAGACGTCCTTCTGCACCGTCGAGCAGCTGTGCAAAACACATCAGTCATCCCTTTCAGTCCAAAAGTCAAGACAGTGAGATAAGGTCAAAGTAGCGGAGATCAAAGCTCACATCAGCACACCAAATGGCTGTCTGATTCAGACGTACAAGAGATACCCTTGTGCTCACAGATAACTAAAATCAAATCAGACACATGAAATGTCATCAATCTTCAATTCAGATCAGACGCATCAAATGTCATCAATCTTCAATTTAGACAGCTTGGAGAGCTAGACTGCGATAACTGGGTACATTCTGACATGTTTTCCAGATGACGATGGCACTCCTTGGTCGCTGTCACATTGACGCGCTTCAGCATACATTGCTATCTGCGTCTACATATACGATGGTGCAATCACATATTCGTCCTTTGGTTTATATCAGATAGCAGCAGAAGGCCCCACTGTACTTCAGAGATGCTCAAGCAAATAGAGCATGGGGACAAAACTGCATTAGGTGATCAAAGAAAGAGCTTTGCTACTGGAAAGTTGTTGGATTTGGAAACCAGCGCCATTGCAGGAAAATAGAACCAATGCTCCTGTATCTCACCAGCATGTTGTATCCAGAATCAATACCAACTTGAAATTGTGTGGTTGTCAGCTAGAGTCCTGTGGTCTGGATGCAGGAGATCAATCTCTTAATAGAAGTGGGTGGTACTTTCACTGGAGGAGAACTCAAAGGATATTAAATGAAAGTCCACATATGACTTCCTATCAGTGCTCAATAGTAAATATATTGACATCCCTGAGTAAAGTAGTAAAGTATAGAAGTAAAGGAAAATTTTTAACATTTAAAAAAAAATGTCAGAAATGCAAAAGATACATTGTCCCAAGAAAGCTACATACAATTTGAAATGATTCTGACCTGTAAATTTGGAGAAGAAAATTGTTGAAATCTAAACATCGGTGAACTTGAATTTGTCCCTTCGAGATTGCTCAAGGTCAAAGGTCATGGACCCAAATGAAAGTCCATATATGACTTCAAAAATGTGGCCCATTATAAGTAAGGGCATATTTTTAATATTGAAAAAAAATGTTAAAAATGCAAAAAAAATCTAAATTTCCCAAAACTTTGTAAACCCAAAGAAGCTACACAGAAAGATTTGAAATTATTCCAACCAGTAGTTTTGTCTGAGACGATGTTTGAAGAAATTAACGGACACAGTGCCTTCACACTAGCTCATGGCCTATCGGCTGCTGAGCTAAAAATGAAGTTAAATTAGTAACGTGTGGTTTTAATGTGGCAACCTCTGGACCAATACAGAAGTATCAAAGCCTTTACACTTAACATAACATTAGTGTAGTTTGGATTTTTGTGTTGTTTTTAAATTAGCATCTAGCTTCTCCACCTGATGTCATGTCTGGCTTTAAAAAGCTAACATGGTGATGTCAGCAGTTTACTTCCTATCTCCTAAGTGGGCGTGGTCAGAAGGCTTAAAAACTGTGGACAGATGAAAGTAAATTAATAAGGGCTAATAATTAAAAAAAATGCACTAATGCCATGATTTTACCAGTAACTACATTATTTTATCTGGATTAACATTTACTTTACTGCCCTGCTTGTTTTTACTTCCTATGGTGGGGGTTTGTTTAGCCAGTTTGTACAAGAATATTTTGCTGAGACAGAGAAAGGCTTCAGTCAAACCCAAATTCCCATTTATCTAAGGGTCTGAAAAATGCAATTTTAAAAGAGTAAGATTTGTGGCTTTTAGGTCAAATATGTATTTGAGTGGATATGGGGTGAAAGACTGTCAGCCCTATGTTCCCCCAGTCCAACATACATGATAGGAATGTAGTTCCATATGTAGAGATAAAGGCCTACAAACCATGATTCAGGCAGTGGTGTTTCACTAGTTTCAGCAAGGATACAATAATTAACATCAAAATGTATTGCATTTTTGAGGAAGACAAACGCAGATGAAGACATAACCTGGTGGAGGTAAAAATAAATAGCAAAAAAAGCAAAAATTATTATGTTTAATTAAAATATTCAGTACAATATGTAATAAAGTTCAAAGGTGCAGTGTCTGAAATATTTCTTGTAATTCTATTTGTGGAGTCTTGAGTCTTGACATAGTCATTTTCAAAACAAACAAAAAATTTTGTGATATGTGACACATATTTGAGCTATAAATGCGAGTACAGTGGTGCCTTGAGTTACGAGTGCCTCAACTTACAGGGTTTCCGAGTTACGAGCCGGTGCTTGGTCGACTTTTTTACTTTGAGTTACGGCAAAATCCGAGTTACGGGCAAGCGTTAGATACGCCGCCACTAGTTGGAACAACATCCGTCCAGCATCCCACATTTCACTTGTTCACACGGTTACCTCGCTGTGGAAGCGCCTCTGTTGTGTTCAGCTTGTGTTTTGTGCTTTTTGTGCAATTATTTCGCCAAATGTATTTTTCCTAAAAATAGATCAGGCCTCTTTTCACCTCGCCCAGACACACAGCAAAGCATTTCAGCACCTCCCCTCTGGACAGCAACCGGACTGGGATCCAGGACCAGAATACTACTAGCTGTACGCCAACATTTTTCTTTTTATTGGTTTTGACACAGAAAATACACTGAGCTTTCATTGGTATAAGTTATCTGTAAGTTAGGTGTGAAATTGGGATGGGTTTTTGGGGGCTGGAATGGATTAATGGCATTTCAATTAATTTCAATGGGGAAAATTGATTTGACATACAAGCAAATTGAGTTATGATCTCAGTCACGAAATGAATTAAACTCGTAAGTCAAGGTACCACTGAAATTATTATTGGATTAAAATCCTTTTTTTTAATACTCATATATATTGTGTGGCCTTCATCTCTGATGAATACAGCACCGTGTAATATAATGTAATCAAATCAAATCAAATGTTATTTATATAGCACCAAATCATAACAAAAGTTATCTCATGGCACTTTACATATAGAGCTGATCGAAACCAGACTCTCAGGCTAATTTACAGAAACCCAACAGAGATGAATATTTTGTCTAGGGTTGGCTATAATGTGTGTTTACGTTTACTTCTTCCATTGGATTGAATGCAACAGGATGTGCTGCTAGTCTCCTAAAGAGGTGAGATAGGGATGGGATTTACACACCATTTTTGGAGTCAGGGCAATATGTGGTAGTGCTATTTCTGACCTCCACTGGTCACATGTCAGCCACCACAGCATATAAACACAAGTACGTTCATGTTGATTTTTACAGCGCTAGTGTTAAACCACAATACACAAAGAGACACTGTAATTTGTCTGTGTACTGTCACAGTCTCACCTACACAGTAGTTTTTTTACCTGACAGTCCCACAAACGTAACAACCTCGGTTTGGCATGACACTGTCGAACTCTTTGTTACATAAGGAGGATTATGTAACAAGCCGTGTGCCCATTGAGTTTCTTTCTGTCCTTCTTGTTTATAGTGACCGTAAAAGATGCACTTCTGTGTTTGAAGAGAAGGGAAAAAGCATCCTGTCTTATCAGAGGATTTCACAGACACAGCTCTTGTCTCATCCTAGGGCTTTAACACCAGCTGAAACTAAAGGACAGACATGAGGGGAAGTTAACAGGAATCAGTTGCCAGTTGTTGTCTCATCATGTTGCTCCTTCTAACTCACTTCTACCATGCCTATCATATAGGTATTTCAGCTTTCATTTATTTAATTTTTTGTTGTTTTTTTTTTTTTTTTCCACAGAGTTGAAAGTGACAGCGAAGGAGAGTGAAAATGACAAGCAAGGTCATGAGCTGAGTTGCAGCCTATTACTTCAGAAGTGTTGTGCTTGAGCCTGGTGAGCAGCTAGGGTGCCTTGAGGTAGATAAACAGATTTCTCTGGTTGTTGAAGGAACACAGTTTGTACTGGAGTCATCTGGGGTTAGAGTTGACTCACCGGGAGACAGACAAAAACATCACTGCCTCCCACACTGTCTTCCACAACATGCTCAACTGTCAGCTCTCTGCTCTCTATCTGCCAACCTGTCTGTGTCCAACTGCTTTGAATAAACACACAACTCCTATATGTGCAGTACAATATTAGATTGTGTGATTAAATATGTAGTTCTGCCCAGAACATCAAATTTTAAACACTGGGGCAGTTGCCAATGCAGAGATAGCGCCCATTTGACCTCTCCCCTTAAAGCAGCCTCAGAGGACTCCATGTGATCTTCTGCAACTTACCAAGCTGTCACTCTTTGTCAGTTTGCGTGCTGACACTGACCCTCTGTCTGTCAAGTACTGTCAAATGAAACAAACCAAAAGAGTGAACAGAGAAATTTTTAGTAGTGGACAACATCAGTGAACACTGTTCTGTGTCAGTGCAAATTAAAGCTTCAGAATGCAACTAAAATAATAATGAAATGATGAATGTAATATTTCCTGAAATAGTGTCCATGGCCTTTATTTGAAGGAATATTCTATTAGAGTAAAGACTTAATTTAAAATGTATTGTTTAACGGTGAGGAATTAGAATATTTAGTACACAACCTTGTTTGGATCCACTTACTTTTGCGATGTTAACATCACTGTATTTGACTGTTCTGCAAATGCAAAACACAGCAAATGTAACACTGTTATCAGTGCTGAACAAAGCTTTTAGAATGTGAATATATGTTCTTCCTGTTGTCCTTGTAAGTTGTGTCAGTTACGCAGACCCACACTTGCAGTGACTGAAACCAGAAAATAACACTTCAGTTGACTCATCTAGAATCACTAAGTGTGGAAAATAGCAGGAGTATGTTCTTTAATGCATGAAGTTCAACTTGTAGCAGTGAACACTGTGCTCAACTGGAGCCACAAGGTTATCTGTATTTTTTTTAATAATAGGCTGTAATTGAGATGCAGAATTGGAGTGTGTTGTCCTTGATGTGAGCTGTTACTAGAGACCCAGATATTGTATTCATTTTTTAAATTTTTTTTGTCACTGTTTGGCCTTGTATATAACGATTTGAACTTTTGTATGATTTTTCACACTTTAAGAAATCTTAACATTAGCTAAACGTTGCACTGTAAACATTTGGTCTGCTCAGTTTTCTGTTCTTTAGTTTGACAGCCTTGACTAACTCCTTGTGACTGGTCCATATGTTCATAATATTCTTAATAAAGTGTTTTTACACTGTACATGAGACCAGCTGTTAGGTATGCACTGCGGTCCATGGGAGGTGTCATACCTGCCATTATCTGACTGTAACTGGAAACATTTGCATGAATCCTCTCACATTTTGATACATGTACATTGACAGTTGTTTCAGTGTCCTGGAGTGTCGTTCAGGCTCTGCCGAGGACAAAGCAACACCCAGCGACACCCTGACAAGCATGTGAACCAGATCAAACAGGCCTTTAACTGCACCAGGCGTGTGCCGTACAACAGCAGCCTTTAGATGAACAGGGAGAGCTGGACCGTGCACTGTCCCTCCTCAGCTTTGGAATGTTCATCTGCAACATCAGCCCAATCCAATGACTGCAAGATCTGCTGAAACTATGTCATGACTCATGCATCTCTCAGGCTAAATATATTTAGCCTGTCCTCCCATTATAGTCCCATTTATACAAAATCCTAGAAAGTTTCTGCAATAATTTATTGAATTGGACTTTATTTGATTTGACCTCCAGTTTAAAGGCATTTCAGGAAAGGTTTGTGTTACAGTTTCTCCAAATTTTGAGACCAGACTTTACTTTTTGAGTGTAATAGCGCATCAGTCCAAGATATTGATAGTTGGTTACTAATAATATTTGATTACTCATTGATTACTAATAATCAGTATTGATATCAGCCCTTAAAAAATATACAGCTGCAGCTTTATTGTTCAAAAGCATCTGTTGCTGGAAGGTGCTTTGACTGACTGTGTGCCATAACACAATAATGAATCTGACATTAATTTCACAGATAGTGTGACTTCAAATTACATTTAGTTTATGTAAATGACCCTCTTTAACTTGTACAATGACAGCAGGGTACAATAAATAAAAGGAAAAAAAAAGATGTGTGTATGGATTTTTAATTTGCAAACAATAGGTAATATATTTATTCATTACCAATGACAGATCTGCAACTAATGATGAAAAAGTAAACATTTGGAAGCGCTCAGACTCATATTTGTTGTATCTGGATGTCTGCATTCACAGACATGATGGCATTCAATTCTCATTAGCTCTTGATGCAAACTGACATTTAATCCTATTTCTGTCATGTGTTATCAGACACTGTGGGGAAGACGCATGTCATATGTCAACTCTATTACACACAGGAGATTGGCTTCAATTATCGTGGCCAGATACAATATGCCAATAAGTCCACAGTCAAAGACCACACACACACACACACACACACACACACATACACACATATGAACACAGTGTAATGTCAACGCACACATATGCACAACAACAATGGACGTGATTCTCTGGTTACTGTGAGTCAAAACAAGCACAAACTGAGTGAACAAAAGCCCCTTTTCCACTGCAGGAACATTTCCATGAATGTTTAACAGGAATATTGAAAAACTTCTGTGTGTTTCCACTGAAATTACCTGGGTAGAAAAGCTTTACCTTGACCTCAAACTTTCCCTGAAAGAAAGTTCCGGATAGGGGGTCGGGACTTTTCAGATTCCCCAGAATCCTTTGGGGCGGGGCTGGGCACTGATTGGTGGAACACACTTAGCGTAGCATTCCGCACTTACGTTCACTACTTACAGCTAATGTGCTGATGCAAACTTGTTTATTTCATTCTACAACCTTCACTTTGTTTGTGTTTTGATCATTTGGGAAATGGAACAAAAAGAAGTTATGAGAAGTAGATAGACGCCACCGTCCATACGCTGTTTTGAGTGTTTAAAGCTGATCTTTTGAGTGTATTTGACTCACTTGAACAAGTGCATTCTAAAACATTCAAATGAGCCTGGATGTGTGTGAACATATTTACCAAATATTCTCAAAAGAAATGCAGCGGGACTCCAAGTCAGTGACTTGACATGACCAAGCAGGAACTTTGAGGTGCGCTGGAAACGCAAAGCATGGAGAATACCAGGAATTCTTTTACCAAGATAAATAAGCTCCCGGTCATAAATGTTCCTGGGAATCTGGTGGAAAAGGGGATAAAGACAGAACTTGATGTTATGTACCAACATAAAACACTGCAGAGAACATAGATAAGAAAAGAAATAAAATAATACAAAACAGATAGCTTTTTTCTTTTGTTTTCTATTGAAATTTTCATTTTCACAGTGGTTATTACTATGACATCCACACATATACACATACATATGAACAAACACATTTGCCCCATTCTAACGGTAACGTTTTATAATCCCATTACTGACCCTGAGAGCTGACTGCAATTAAGCAACTCTTGTGTATTCATGGAACAGACAGAGAAGGAAGTCTATTTATTCCAGTTGAGATTTTCACCCGTGCACACTTTGACTTCAATTGACTTCTATTATAAAGGCCACACTAGCGTGCTACTGCTACTCTCACACTATGATCCTGCAGTCAGTCCTATTTCCATAACCAGCATGGAGCCACATTGCTAATAAAGTTAGCATGCTGACAGCCAGTATTCACTGTGTGTGTTAGTGCCCCATTCTGAGATGAACAATGGTGGTGCTAGACCTGTCTGTATTGGTTTTCCCCATTAGAAGTTAATAGTTTTAGTTGGGCTAGTGCAGTCCTTCCAGATCCTACTGTGAACATTGATTTCAGTGTTTACTATTCTCAGTGTGAGCATAATTGTGTGGGTTTGTGCATGTCTGTGTGTGTGTGTGATAGAGTGAGAGAGTTTGCTCCGGTCACCCACTGAGGTCCATCACAGAGCAGAACAGTGAGACTGGCCATGAAGAGAAGTGTGTTTTAACCCCTGGGTTTCTTGTCATATTACTAAACAAATTGATTTCATGCTTTTGCCTCTGGCATATTTTCGCAGAGAGAAAAGGAGAGATATTACTTTTTCGACAAAAGCAGATGTGTGTATCTGTGTTAATTTATCCTTTTTTAACCTTTTGGTTTGTCTGGCAAGAATAAAAACATATTAAGGACACTCTGATTCAGACCGCTGCCTCAAAATATACTAAAACTAGCCTTAAAGGATTTGCTTGACAAATAAATAGTGGCAGTCCCTGCTCTTTCAGGTCAAGATGTGTGATTAGAACAAAATGAAACATCCTTAAATCTGAATTTTAGCAAAAATCCTACCCAAAGGGCAACAGTTTTTGAATGGCTTGAAAGTGTAGCCAATGCATAAGTATCTTAAAGTGTAATACCACTGATGGCCACTAGATGCTGACTCACAAATCAGCAGCTCTGTGTCCTTCATACTGTATTCTTATCAGGTGGAGTACCAACTGATTCCCATAGAAAATTTCTCTGGGTCTCTTTGGAAATTCTAACTCAATAGAAATTCTTCCTGTCATTACGGTCTTATTAGTTTTATTATGAGCCTCTGAAAGGTTTTCTGGTGATCCTTTGGTAAACGATAGCTCAGTTATTATGACTTTGGAGCTGGGCTTTGGTTGACAATTCACTTTCCCAAAGACTTGAATCCTTCAGATAGACTCTCCAACTTTCCTAACTTCTGTTTATTGAATACAACTTTTTATTATTATTGTTATATTGATAGACATTTCTCATGTATTTTTGGGAATTTTACATTAACCTAGTTGTCAAAGTCTTCTCTCTCACGTTTCTTTAAGTTCACCCTTACTTATTTGTCTGTACCATATTTTTGCTAATTCAGTATTGCATGTTAGTGTATTAATACACTACGGTAAATTGAAATTACTGTTATCAAACACTACAGTATGACTTAGCTGATGGTTAGCATGTAGCTGAATTTACATGACAGCGTTAACATTTTCTGGTTAGTAATGTGGTCAGTGTCAACCAGCAAACATTCTCCATTGTTAACTTGGTGAGTTTTACCTTCTGTTCTCCACCAGTTCCATCCTCCAGATATGGTTGTTTCGGGCTCCAATAGGACAAGACGGCACAGCCAAAATACGGATTCCAGACCTCAGAATGGTTACATCCTTTTGGCCTACATTCCAAAGGGCAAGGACCTCAGCTCCAAAATGAAGCCAATGTAAGTATCATGAAGTTGTAATACTGCAGATGGCAACGGGGGGTTAGCTCAAAAAAGCTCCCATTAAGTTATATGGGAGCCAGAATTATTTTCTTCAGTTTTCATTTCAGTCTCATTTTATTGCCAATCTCTAATAAGTCCATCTTTGACTTTAATCTCCATCTTGGTCGGTATGACAGCTCGTTCCCCATGTCTGATGTTTTCTGATGTTCACAGATTTAGCTGTTTTAATAAAATGCATCTTTTTCCTGACAGACAGCTCCAGTATAGTTGTGGTTAACTGATTCCACTAAACACTGTACAGTACCGTTGTCGTGCAGTGGTAGATGAAGTTTATCTATTCACTGAGTCACTGATCTAGCATTTAGCATTATTTCATCTCTGACCCATCAGGCTCCAATAGTTCTACCCTTTTTGTCCAAATATGGTCACTTCCGGCTCCAAAAAGCTAAGATTTAAATATCTTTATATTCTTATCTGACAAGAAGAAAACACCACACATAAACTACACAATAAAATGCTGCAGAAAGCATCAGAAGTGCTTATTCTCCTTCCTAAATGCAAATACAGAGTTTCTGTTGTTTTTTTTCCTCTAAGGGACAAAAATCTTTTATTTGAACACTCTTTGTACAGTGTGTACAGTCACCGCCTTCCTCTGCTCACAGTTTATGTAATTTCTCAGAAACTTTTATGCCATTGGATAACTTCCAGCTGTATGTCACAGTGGTTCGCAGAAAGGAAGATAAATAAATGTGTCATGTAACAGGTGGTTTTATATTGTTTAAATGGAAAAGAAATATTTCACTCACTTCAAAAACTGCATATAAAAGTGTGGCCGGCTGCTATATTCTGCTTAATGCTAGATAATCTATTACAGAAAAACAACGGATACAGTTAAATCAACAGAGCTCAATTCAATGCTGTCTTAAATCCCAGCTTTGCTCTGACTTTGGTCGTCATCCTAAAAATGTGCATCCATGTTTGTGCATGTAGGTGGCAGTGATTCAGAGTCACAGTTGGTGGGTGGGTGGCTAAATACAGGAGAGTGCTTTGGTTTGTGTTTGTTGCTGCTGCTAAAATGGGTTGCAGGGCAGTCAGAGAAATATGTGTTTTAACCCCTGGGTTTTTATTGTTGTTTTAGGGAGCAAATTCAATTTTATGGTCTCAGCGCTGGTATATCCTTTTAGTGTGCTTGCAGAGCACGGCTCACTTATAGAGATTTACTTTGTCATCTCTTTCACTGCACATTCGTTGATGTTATTCTTTAAAACGGCGCAGTAACATATTAAAAAGGTGCCTCAGCTCAGAGAGGAATTAGTCTTGCCTCCCCCTCTAAACAACAATTGCTTTGACTTCAGCATAACAAAGTGCAGTTTTAGTCTGTCTCATTTCTGAATAGATATTTTTGGTATTAATCTTACTGAAATTAACTTGTGTATACTACTTAATTGAAAGTGATTCATTCAGAGAGAAAGAACAGAGGTTCTATGGTGAGGAAAAATATTAAATATATCATAAAGTACAGTTGGTGAGAGTATAAACTAGCTATGCACATCTGAAACATTGCATTCAGCTTGAATGTGATTAATTTCCACTGCTATTATTCATCTGTAGTCTGACCAGTGATAGGCATAATGTACCTCTATTAGAGGGGGAAAAGGTTCTGCATAAAATGATTCAGTGTCCTAGAGACCGAATGAAAGCCAGGTGCTTATTCCATACAACAGAATTGAACTAGAGTAAAACAGAAAAGAATGGACACACAATAGACAGCTTCATTATGCAGTGCTCTGTTTGCCTAAATTCGGGAAGGTAGATGTGATGGTAAGTCAGTAACATGTGCTAATGCTGGTACACAGGGTATTGGAAATCATTAAAGTGTTATGTTTGAGTGAGTCTGGCAGTCTAGCAAACTTTGCTTAATGCTAAGCTAGTTTCATTCTAGAGACAAGACTATTCTGGATCAGTTAACACTACCTTTCATCTCAGTCCTCGTAGAACTTGTGTTGTGTAAGACTAAAAATAATTGAAATCAGCATGTTCATATTGACCTAATCTTTCCAGTGTTGTTTCTTCTTTTTTGTAGCAGTGATTTCTTAGTGTTTTTAGTGGATAAATTCAGGAGTATAATTCCTTGTTTTCTTTTGTTTTGTTCAGGAGATGACATGCAACAAACATCATCCTGCCTAGTTAGATGCCTCCAACTCAACTGCAGCTTCAAATGAGGCAAGAAGATTGATTGGTTGTCCCTCCAATGACACAGTGGAAAGACCGAACTTATACCAACAGTGCAAAACTAGCTTAAGGAGTTATTATTATTTCTTTTTTTTGTGTGTGTGTGTTTTTAAATAAAGACTTTTTACTTAAGTAAAATTTCACCACAGTGACAATACTTGAGTAAAATAAGTATTAGTATGGTGAAATGCAGTACTTTCTACACCTCAGAGTCTGACAACCATAGATAATGTATAAAGATGTGCATTGTCACAAACTATCCTCTCACTTTGGTTTTGACTTCCATTGACATCCATTTAATTTTTAGGAAAATAATTTCAGTTTTACATCACTAAAGTTCACCATAGAAACAGTACTTTTATTAAACTGAAATCATGTAGTGTTTTTGAGTCTGAACTTGCTTCCTGTATCACTGACATTCCTTATGTTGTACAGCAAAACTGTATTTGCACAGGACTGGTATAACCTGTGATCATTTGGAAAGTAAGTCCCCGCATCTGTTTTTTGTGGCATGTTAGCATAGGATAAGCTAACCATTGAAAGACTGTCACTGTCATGTATGTATCTTATCACCTTCTGAGATACTGCTCTTCTGAAGTTTGCTTTTTCCATGCTGTATCATGACACCACCCACCTAAATATCCACCTAAACCACTTTTAAAACTTTTATTTATCATCACCAGAGCAGCCTCCATAATCCACACTCAGGAAATAGGCAGAATAAAGGAAAGGCAAAGCAAACAAAAGATATTGCTTATCCCACCAAATTGCATAGATTTTGACTCACACAGGACTGAAATTATTACACTGAAATAGAGCAGGTAATTTGTGCTTTTTATAGTTTTTATTTTACAAATTACACACAGCAGATTCACGCAAGATTAAAATCACAGATGATTACTGCAGTTACATGAGGTCACCAGGTAATACTAGTCCTGTGCTAAAGCTGAAGTCTGCCTCATTAATTACCTGCTTACGTTGACATGTCATAGACTTGTAAAAGATCTCGAGCTATGATTGGAACCCAGATGTTCCACACGCAGCTAAACATAAGCTCTTATCTTTGGTCAACCACTTGGAGAAACCACTTCGCAGTATCAGACTCTCTTCAGAAAATTCATGACACATCACAGGGTAGTGAATTTCTACTTTTATCATTCACTAATTGTTAGGGCATTTATTGTTCCCCATTGGAGAATTTTGTTGTTTCTTCTCTGCACTCCAACCCCTGTCCAAAACTGCCAATAAAATCCAAGAAGTAACCAAGGGCAGCATTAAAACTTTGCTGCTGTCCGAACTGAGACTGAGACTTTACTACCTGACGGCCTCCCCTTGCCAACTCACAGCCGGAACAAATATGCCCATCAGTGTTTTTGATCCAGTGTCAGTATCCGTGTTGGCTGACTTAAAATCCTGTACTGTGCCAACCTGGCACTCTCCCACTTGGCTCCATAACATCAAGTTTTATTGCAGACCCTGAGAATACTGACAGAGACCCTGGTAAGAGTCTTTGATAAATGAACCTCCTGGCCTGCGAGCTGGTAACTGCCAGCAGAATGTCTCTGAACATTTCCTCTATCATCTGGGCTTTCTAATCACAGCATTCACCTTCATAGCGCTGCCTCCATCAGCGTTTAACTCACCCCATGAGCAGCCCAGCAGCCTGTGTGTGTGGCATTATTTCCTGACTATAGTCCTTTTCTCATGTCTGGCCTTGCCAGCAATCGATTGGCATCTCCTTTGTCTGCAACATTAACACACTCTGGTGTGTGTGTGTTTGCTCCTGCATGTGTGTGTGTGTGTGTGTGTGTGTGTGTGTGTGAAACCAATATGAACTGACTTGGAGTGCATTCACCTGCCTGTGTATCCATTACCTGTTCACGGTAAGGAGAGTGCCAAGGTGAAGGATTGTTTGCGAAGTGGTGCGTTGATGTCTGATAATCAACTGGGAAAGCAGAGAAGAATGATGGGTAATTGGGTTGGCTCTGTGTCATGAGATCAGTATCACGTCTCATCAAATAATATGATAATATATGCTTTATCTCATGTCCAGATCAGTTAAGGTGATCACATCTGGAATTATTGTCAGATTATTCTAGATCCTCTACAAAGGAAAAAAGTAGCTACCATTTGCTTAAAAATAGTCATTTAGCATCAAAAGCAATTGACTTCTAAATTCAATCACAAAGATTGCATAAGTACATGAACAAATCCTCCATAATTAACCTTTAAATGAGGAAAGAAAAAAAACAAGACTCATGCTGTTAAAGGCTCCATCTTTGGAGCATTCTCATAGTGTAAAATGCTTCATAGATGTGTAAACAGATGAAAAACACTCCCTCATGAATTACATTCCTTTAAAAAATCCTCAGATTTTGACATACTTTACATGCAGCAGTTATTTTATTAGCATGGAATGCACCGTGTGCTGTGTACATCATGGTGATTTGTTTCCCAGAGTGTGTGATTATACTGTATATAAAAAGGTCACTGACTCTGATATACAATTCTAAGAGATAATCAGAAGACACTTCTCCCCCATGATGCAAAGCCCCACAGACCTCTCCGCCACTGAGACAGATGTAAATCTTATCTTATTGTTCCAAGGCACCACTATTGAGATGCATGTAACAATATATGCCTTGTTTCTGTGTTTATCTAGAGTGACACAGTACATACAGTCCCTCAGCAAACATCTGAATGACAGAGACATGCAATTTGAACATCAACCTTTGAATGTTGTATACTATTACAAGGAAAGAGAAAAAAATCCTATTAAAATAGCTTTGGGAACTGTTTTGAACTGTTATGTGGCACTGCTGATCTTACAAAACAGTCCATTTGGCAGATATGAGCGACTGCCATCTGCGTCTCAGGTTTCATTCTGATACTATATTTGCGGAGGCTCTCAGTGTTAGTACAGGCCGTCCCTTTGACATCTACTTAACGTCAAAGTGTTTGCTGAGCTGCAGTCTATTATACTTCCTGCTTGCACTAAACGGAATGTTCTCTCATATACCACAGCTCATACTGCCCCACGTTTACCTGGATTAGCATCTAGTCATAGGTCATTACCTTTAGAAGTTTTGTATAAAACTATTTAATGATATTAAATGGACCAAACAGCCACTGAAGATGGCTATAATCAGCTAAGTGAAATCACTTCCACCACAGGATGAGGGCTGCAATAGACTACCTACTAAATGGAATGTTCACAATTTATGTTCAGTATTAGTGGAAGACTGGAAATAAATTGCTGCATGATTAGCCATCCTGAAAGTCCTGTACAAGCAAAAGTCTTAACTGTAGAGTTACATCCACCTCTGACAAATTAAACATTTATTTAATCAATTCCTCCACCTACACTATTCCAATAAAATCAAAACTGCAAATTGTTCATAGCAGCAACAGTGTTTATAACAGAGTGAAACAATTTTCATAATGGGGTTTTCATGTTAAGGTGAGCATGAGATGGACTCAATCAACTCTACAGTTATCTCAGTTCCTAGGTGGGCTTAGCGTTGATGTCTGTCACCAAAGTGACAAAACACTTAGAGCCAGTCACACTGAACTTAAGTGTTAACTGCTTTATTTTGTGGTTATACAGCCTCTTACAAAAGGAAACTGAAGTCTTGAGGCTCTTGTCAACCCACCTGACTCCTTTGAAAAGAACAGTTATTTTACCTTACAGAGCATGGGACCCTTTGGCCAACCACTGCTTGGTGGTTTAGTAGGTAGTTTAGATCCTAACTCATGAACAAACTAATAGAGGCAGTGAGAATGCGGCTCCCATACTCTGTGAGGTAGCATCACTGGTTTTCACAAAGGAGACTTGTGGTTATTTATTCATTTCCATAATCATTTAATCCTCTGGAGGCTTGCGGTGGAGGTGGAACCTATCCCAGCTCACGTCAAGCACGGTTCACCTGGGAGTTGCCTGTTTAATCCAGGGCTCTGCAAGATGATAGCTGCGCGAAAACTGTTTTAGTAAAACCATATGTTAAAGTGATTGGAACTGGAGTGAAAATATTACACCTTGTTTATTCAACCAGCCAGTTTTTGGTTAAAAATGGAACAAACTGGGTTTTTTTTGTTGTTTTTTTTAAGTGTGTGTGTTTTTTTTTTTTTTAAATGTAACCAAATAATACCAAAAATATTCATTCATTTATTCATTCATTCATGTTGAATGTAACTTTTTCTCACAATCTGCAACATATCGTGTGCTTTAAATATCAACCTCTCATCACTAACCAGCGAATGTTAAAGAAGTTAAAAGTCTAACTTAGTTTTGCCCACAACATACCTGTTAAAGTGTGTAAGTGTGTCAACTTTTTTTCTTAGGAGTCAGTTGAAATAAAGTGCAGCAATGCCTCTCATCAAATCTGAATCTAATACACATGTTAATGGCAGGTGCAAAGGGGGCTGCCATGTATTAAATGTCTTGAATGCGTTTGCTCTTCTTGCATGTTCTTGCACCAGTGCCACCAATGTCACATATAAATAATTATTCAATAACTTTTAATTTCCCCAGAGAGGTCATTACAGTTTCATCCGATGTATATCCATCACCTCCCTCCGCATTCTCTCCTGTACCCAACTTCTTCATTACACTTTTCCTCCCTTGATCTCCTGTCTATCTGTGCTCTGTCATCTATCTTCCTTCCTGCACCACAGCGCAGCATCACTCCTTTTTTCAGCACCTGTCTCCATCGTTCCCTCTCTGTTCCTTCATTCTTTTGCTGATCTGTCGTATGACAGTCTTTGTCTCATGGTGTCTTTCTCTTTCCCCTCCAGCTGTGCGATGGCAGGCACCAGTGATGTCATTTATCCTACTTACTGTGTTGCTATGGTGCCCCTGAAGCCAATGGCACTGTGGGTAAACAGAGTTCTGCATGACTGGAGGATTCATCAATAAAAACACAGTTAATGGGAGTTCACACATGCGCACACACACACACACACACACACACACACCTGTGCACAGAAGCACTTATCAATATACAAATACATTATAACTACATC
>JAPQRQ010000008.1:30967866-30982491 GCA_037367365.1 Apogon talboti | reverse complement strand
TTCTTCTTCATGATGCATTTTTTGACTGATGCGACTTATACACCGGAGCGACTTATAGTCTGAAAAATACGGTATATAATGACTATTTGTAGAAAGACTTTAACTGTCAGTCCATGGGAGCCAAGGCTTTCCAGAGTCATGTTCTCATGGCCAAAACTGGTGTAACAATTTAAGGTAGTCCTGTATTGCATTTTTGAACTGTGGTTGTTGCTCAATTGAGACAGACCAATCTGTTTACAGGTGTACCGCATTTCATCATTATATTTTGCTATTGGTTAAGCATGAACAGCCATAAGATTATGACCAGTGACAGGTGAAGCAGTAATAAGGTTGACAGTTTTTATAATGACACCTTTGGGTGGGATATATTGGACAGGAACTGAACACTTAGGCTGCGTTCAGACAGCAGGTCTTAATGCGGAATTCGGATTTTTTGGTGAAATCCAACTTTTTTGTGAGCTCATTCATATTACACATTAAATGTGACTTCTAGCAGTTTTGAGTATGAACTGAATGCGACCCTGAAGTGACCCGCGTGCGCAAAAGAGGTCCTGACGCACTGCGTTTACGGAAGTAAATATGGAGGCGTGTGTGTGGCACTGCTCCTCCTCCTGGGACGCAGCAGTGTGACGTTTGTCGTATTTCAATGATGTAAATGTCGGATAAATGCAACCTGGCCATTCAGACTGAAGTCGCCTTGCAAAATATCAGATACGTATCATGGTCTGGGTTGGATTTGTGCTGTTTAAGCTGTCTTTAACAGATCGGATACAGGTCACATATGGGCAAAAAAATGGGATTTCCCTGCAGTCTGAACATAGTCCATGAAGTTGGTGTGTCTGAAGCAGTAAAATAGTCCAGTGTAAGGATCTGATAGCAAGATGACTGGGGCTTTGTTTTGCTTTCCTGGTCTGTCGTACTTAGTACTGACCAAAAATGGAGGACGTCCCACTCTCAGGACTATTGAGCATCTATAAGATTGGACAAATAAATCTGATCCATGGAGGTCCACCTCTCTACTTCCAGGTCTTATGGGATCTGCTGTAACATCTTGGTCCAGATCCCACCCACGCCTTCAGAGGTCTGGTGGAGTCCGGGCCTCGGGTCAGGAACCTGCTCAGTGTTAGACAGGTGGTAAAAATGTTCTGCTTGTTTGGTTGAAATCCGGTCGTTGTTCTTTAGATACTTTTGATGAGTACTAACCACATTATATTTGGAATGAACAATAAGATCTGGAGATGATCTGACCCAGTGGTTTGATCACAGTTTCTCACTTGTTAAAGTTGCTCAGATCCCCACTCTTTCCCATTTTGCTGTTTCCATCACATCAGCTTGGAAGGCTAAATGTTCACTGCCTAATGTATCCCACTCTCTGACAGGTCCCATAGTAATGAGATAATCGACATTATGTTTCAAACTTTGAAAGTGAGAACGACAAGGAAACGTTTTTGTATTTTAATTTGTGGAGCAAAATTATGGAACAGATTGAAGGTGGAGCTTGAAGAATGTCCAAACATCAGCCAATTTAAAAAGAGATGGTTTATACATGTTATAAAACTGTAGAAGGTGTTTGAATATTACCAGATGGTTAATGTATTTTTTGGGTTTTTTTGGTCTGTTTGTTTATTTTGTTGTGTTTTCATTTTGTGTTGCCTTCAATGATGTACAGTATGTATATATTTATTCATTTTTCTGGTATGCCGCTATATGTGCATATCTGCATATGTATGTGTATGTAAAAATAAGTGAGGTTAACTATTTACAAAAGATCAAAGGGAATTGATTTTTCATACATTATCCTGATGCAACTGTCGTGTAGAGAAGGGGTGGGATTAAATAAGTTATGCTTCCTCCCACTCCTTTTGGAATATGCGAACAGAGTCATATTTTGTTTTCATGTATACGTTTGTCATGTTTTCTTGCAATCTGTTTTATTTCGGAGGACTAAAGTATTATTATTTTGTTTTGTTGCATATTCAGAATAAACTTTAACTAATAAACTCACTAATAGTGCTTTGCCTGTTAGTGGTGGTGATGTTAGAGCTGATCAGTGTAAGTCCATGTATTGCAGTGCCATCACATACTAGTTTTATTTCAGCCTGCAAAGCAGTACACTGTAGTACACTGTAGCTTTATGAATGATGCCACACTAGTGATCAATAAAAGCACTTCACTACAGAAAAGCTGTTTAATTCAGAAAGCAGACACATTACCAACAGGCCAATGAGTACTGTGGTTAAACTTTTAATGCAGCTCAACACTGGTCATAGGTCGGATGCCAAAACTACTCAGGATCTTTTCACAGCACTTCTTCCAGCCAGTCTAGTGCATAAATGAGTACCTGTGTATATGTATATGGAACAGGACATTAGTCACAAAAAATATCAGAAAATGAGTTTTCCGGTTATTTGACATCAGCTCCACTCACACACCTTTGTAAGCACATACCTCCTGGAGACAAGTACCTTGTCCTCGCTAGTAAAGAGTTGCCAGGTTATGAGGCCCAATAAACATGTCAGGCTCAGCAGATGGTCAAATAAAACAAGTTTTACAACGGCTTTGTTAGTGTGTGCTGATGTGTTTATGTCTACGGGTGTGTGTAGGTGTATATTTATCAAAGCCAGTTTCACAAAGCCAAACTTTTCTTCAGGTGTCTGTTGTGCATGCATGCATGAAGATGTATGCTGTGTGACCTCCAATTATTCTGAAGCAGTGAGTGTGTAGTGGGAAGTGGCAAAAGTGGAAGCTTCTCTACAAAGAGGTTTTATGGAGTTTTTGACAACTAGTGGAGCTGAGGATCAGTGTTGTCCCTAGTGGAGTCCTGTACTGGCTGTAGTATGTTACACAGCACAGATCAGATAATCGTATATGTAGTGAATAAAGAAAATGATTCAATTCAACAACATTCAATAATAGAAGTTTATTATTCATGTAAGATAAAGGAATAAAAAAGTATAAAGGATCATGAGAAATACAATTTCCAAAATGGCTATCTTAACAAGATAACAGGGCATTATTTTCCGTAAAATTAATGATGATGTAACAACTTAGGGCTGGATAATAAAATCAATAGTTATCATTATTGTGGCATGCAGTATTTTTAGATCATAACAACTATGTGTTGTACCACGAAGGCTTTTGTATTTTGCTGTTATATTTAATGTTACTTCACTTTATTTTTCTGTTAAACAGTTTTTCATGGTTATACTGGACATCGATCTTAACAACAACAATAACACCAACAACAACAAAATTCTCTCACCTCTTACTGGTTTGTGTAAACATGTAAAAAAAAATGTTTTCTTATCTTGCACCTTGTGTTGTGTAGCTATTATAATTTAAATTGGTAAAATGTACTTATATTAAATACTTAACTTCAGTATCACTGGTTATGAATTGTTCCAAAATGTTGCAGACACTGTCTCTTGTGCTTGTGGGGTGTTAGTTTCCTACCGTAGCACCAACAGTAATTACCATTATGTTTATATTGATTCCCCCATTTCAGAAATCAATGGGGGAAAAAAATCAAAATAAGGTGCAAGTGTAGGAAATGAATTTGAGTGACAATATGCAACCTATCTCTTGTTGTTTTCAGCATGTCCTCAAGTAGTAGATGATAAATTGGGGGTTAATGCTTTGCCAGAAAATGTTGCACTACTTGTACAAATGAATCCCAAGCTCTTTAATTCTAGAGCTGCACTTAGAGCGGAATAGAGGATCAGCAATGAGTTCTTCAGTTGGGGGTCAAATGAAACTTCTAGCTTTCAGCTTTGCATCATTTTGGATGGCAACACATTCTTCTCTCAGGTGTTGAAAGCTGTCTGAATTTTTGGAATTTATAGATCAATTTAGAATCTAAACGCTCAATTGGGCACCTTTATGGCATGTTGTAACTCCATTCTTTCATTCCTTGTGTAGCTACATCATGTGCATAGCTTACTATGGTACATATACTGTATGCCTTGGGCTGTGTTTTAAATCAGAGACTTATGAGAAAATAATACTGATCTTTAACATTATGCATATTCTAAAATAAAAGTTTTTTTAAATTAGGGCTGATTTTGATTTTAACACATAATCAGTGATGCAGGCATGCTACGAGCAGTACGTCTGGTGTTATTGAATATGGCGACAATTTATACCATGTTTAATCAAGATTAAACCTACAATGCAGGAATAATGAGATGTTGATTCCCTGACACACTTTGTAATCAGCGTGAAAAAAAAAAAGTAAACCCCTTTTTTCCTATTTTTTCTTGTATAAAACACAATATTGAGTTGAACTTACAGTGTAAAATTACCTCCTAATATTTAGCATAACAAACAATAAGACTGTTTAAAAATAGACAGTGCTGCTTTAGAAAAAAAAGAAAAGGTTTTGAAGACAGTTATGCATTTGAGATTTTTCACTTTTGCTGAGAGGAAGTGGTTGTTCCCTGATACAGGCAACAAAATGTCAAGAAAAGGATAAAATAGTAAGCTGAACAAGATCAAATATTTAATTTCCCCAACCACCCAAATAGATTAAAAACATGTCATGTCATATTGCTGCAGGTATTGTGTATTATTCTCTTCTGCATTCCTGTCAGTTGTTGCTACCAAACGTGCTAATGAGATTTGCTTTGCACTTTCACCCCACACATGTTGAGTCTTGAGAACCTGAGAACCTCATTTGAACAATAAGAGCTAGAAGCTGCGACAACCCTAAATTAAGTCATCAAATGAACAGAAACAGAAGAGGGATAATTATAAATGTGTGATAGAGAGACAGAAAGGATTTAAAGCAGCACCATTTTTAAAAAAATCTGTGCATTCATACTGTCAAACTGGGAAAAAAAGCAGTGCACTCTAGGTATATGATGTTGTACTCATTAAGTTCAGTTCAGATCAATGGTCACCTGAGCTACGTGGCAGAAACAGTGGTAACATACACCAGTAATTGCTAAGGGTAACTGCAGCGTCACTATTTTAAGCTTTGTTAGATTTAGCTAGCAATATTCTGTTGCCATGAAAAAGTGTCATGATTGTCATCTCTGAGCAACATCACCCTGTTGTTGTAAGAACTGTGCACTTTCTTACTTGTGAAACTTGAGCAAGGTGAGGGTGTGAAAACTGTCTGTAAAAATACTTTTACAGTATAGGAACACATCTATTTTTATAACCTTACATTTTTCCTTTTTCTGCTTTGTAGCTAATTACTAGTTATGGAAGTTAATCCTGGCAAGGCAAGAAATCACAGTAATTCAGAGTTTCTATCGTTGTACTTAAACTGAGGGGTAAGGACCATGCATTTCCAAAGTAGTGTGAAAGCAGAAACATCTTATATTGTAATACTGCTGACGGCCACTGGATGCTCACTCCTGAAAGGCCCGTCTCCCATAGACTTGCATTGAACTTCGATACTTTGGACAAATACTAAGTCATACTAAGTTTTTCCAGAAATCAGTCTGCTCCCATTCATTTGATTTGCACACACTAATACCGGCCCTGGTGCTCCATCTTTACATCATTATTCTCTCATCTGTATTTGAGGTCATAAATGTGTACTAGTAAGACTGTAAAAAAGACTTTTCTACAATAACAATAATGATAATAATAACATTTATTTGTAAGTGCCTTTCAAGAAAGTCAAGGACGCTGTACACCATTCAATAAAATAATGGATAAAAACAAAAGGAACACACGTTTGATAAGGTTTACCATTTTATCATGTCAGCAAGTTGATGGTTAGTATTACCCATCATCCTTTGCATTTCCTCAGCTCTGCTTTTTGTCCAAATATGGTCACTTCGGCATTCTATGGTAATAATCAAAATGCAAACTCCTGGCTTCAACACTGCAGACCAAAAACCAGCAGGTGTCGTCACAGTAGCTTCATACACTTCTTATAAACTGCTATTTTTAGAGTTAGCATAAAGTACTGCTAGCTCACTGCGCCTTTATTTTCTCAATGTGGAGGCACCAGTTTGTTTAAATGTTCAATATAAAAGATTAATATGCGTTTGTGTACTTATGTGAGATTTTAGGGGTTTTTTTGTGTACACAGATTTCCCTAATCACAATACAGACTCCAACACAAACTTCACTTTATTATTGAACGTGACATGGAACAGCAGGAATGTGGATTTATTTCTCACCATCATAACAGCTCCTTAAATCCATGGCTGGTTTGCTTCCCTGTAAGGACAAAGCCAAGGCAGAGGAAGAGAGAATGGAAGTAATATTAATAGTGCAGTAAAAGTGAAGGTAGATGTGAAGGATGGAGGGAATGAGGAAAGGAGGGGAAAGGCACTTGGAGAGACGTGAAGGAAAGTAGTGATGGTGTGATAAAGGAAGAAACTCGTCCATAGAGAGGTGATTTTCTCCCAATTTATCTTCCTGTCTAATTCCCTGACTAACAGAGATATAAGTGTGACTCCATCAGGGAGGAGAGAGGAGGGTGAGAAGAAGACAGTGGGATTCAAATGGGGGGATGAGAGAAGAGAAGGAAAGGAAGGAGATAACAGGAGGAGATGGAGAACAAGGCAATAATTGGAAATCAGAATCTAATCACGTGGACACCTGTAGGAGGCGGATGGAGGGATGAGAGGCAGCCATAAAAGGCTGAAGAAAGAAAGAAAGACAAGGAGTTGGGAATCCTCCTCCTCTTCATAAGGAAGATGAAGAGGAGGAGGTAATAAACAGCTTCTCATTCCTAACAAATGAGCTTCAGGCAGTAATGGGATTAAATCACTGCTGATTGACTGAGTACATCAGCAGGAGTACCAACTGTCCCATTGATTTTGCCCTAATCAATATCACTGAAAGACAAGGGATGAGCCAGAATACTGTGTGTTGTGTTGTGTTCTGTTCCTCTTTCACAAGCCCTTAATTCACCTAAAGTAATACATTTGTAATTCATTTAAGTGATAAATGTTTTATTTTGGCTCATTTAGCCGCTCTGACAGCACTGACAGGATCCCATTAAGCGATTTCATTTTAATTAGAATTTGGTCTAATTTTATTGTGGTGTTTTGGGTGAATGAGGATATGCTCATCTAAACATCTGCAATGAACGTTGACACGAGGAGAAATGGCATTGATTAAAGACAATGGGTGATAAAATGAGGTGGAAATGATCTGTTCAGCAGACTTTAATTAAACATGAATACTTGAGCACCAACTTAAAATGCACATAAAAAAAGAAACCTTTACTGTCACCGGGATGGTTGGTATACAAATGACACCCAACCGCTGAAAATATGCTCCAACTTATTATTCATAAGTGATGTTCACCATTACTTTCTGGGTAATTAAGACAGCTACCACCAAACTTTTGATGATGTGGAACGATTTTGGAAATAATTTTGCTGTATGACCCATCAAACTTTAATTTACACTATAGTAGAAAAAAAAAAACTCTTGATAATTATCAGAGCTTTGAAACGGGTTCTACAGATGATATTCAGAAAACTTAAGCAAAAAGTTAAGCATCAAAGCTGATCAAACAAACAGAAAGGATGAAGACTTACCAACACATGATTCCAACCCCTGAAGTGGAAAGATATATATTTTGTTTTGCTAGGTTCTTGTTTTCACATTACAATTTTGTCAGAACTTTGTATGATATCCCTACATCCTGATCTCCTCTGTCAGCTGCTTAACATTCACTGTATACACATACACTACACACAGTCCCATTTGTATACGGTTCATTCCACAATTAGGCCTTTTCATAGTGGAACATTACTGAAAGATACAGGGACATGTGGAAACATACACCGTGTATTCAGCAAATGCATCTCAGTGAACAACTTCTCATGCCTGGAGCATTGGTCACTGATCAGATTTCATCAGATGCAACGTGGATGCAACTGTACTGCTCCACTTTTCCCCAGCAGCAGGAAATGGCGCCAGGTCATCTATTTTATATGTAGTCTTCTAACTTGGACCAAGAGGACAGAGGCGAAGAGGGAAAATGTGCTTTTACAAATTCTGCTAACCCAACCCCCAGGGAATAAGCAGTATTTTCTATTATACTGCATATTTACTTTTCCATCAGTTAAAATTCACACATTCTTCTAACTGGTGAATCTTAACTCCCTCTTACTAAGAATGGGGCTGAGGCTGAGAACTCAATAGTGAATGTTGCTTTAGTATTATATTTATGTACACGGCTCTCGATTACTGATTTACTGCATTGACACAGGCTTTTGTGAAGGTGAGACATGTTAGAATTGAGAAATTTCCACATTAGATAAACTGAAATTAGACATGACAAAAATTAGAAATATAAACACAGCATTAACCTTCAGGTCCCTGTGTGTGTGTGTGTGTGTGTGTGTGTGTGTGTGTGTGTGTATGTATCCAGCATCCTCCCTCTAAGACATCCCCTTGTTTTTTTAACATACATACTGAAACATAGACATGGGTTGTCTTAAGGCCATTCACAAATAGTATTTCCAGGTTGAGGTCGGTTTGTCTCGGTTGGGGTTTTGTAGTCATTTGTGTACAATGAACACAAACAAACTAACCAACAGCTTCTAAGCCTGAGCACTGCCAAAAAAACAGCATTCTTTGCCTATTTTTACACGGTTTAATAAGTCTGTACACACTTTTTACTTTCACTTACTGAACCCTGATCATCAACAACAACACACAGTCAACTATGGACATGCAAGGTAAATTAAGGTTAGTTATTCTGGTTAAGTTGGTTATGGCAGATCCCAAAATCTGTGAAATTATTTCTCTTGCCTATTTCATGCCTTCTGACTCCTTTTCCTTATTCGTACCGATCTGTCTCTGTGGTGACACCAAACTGTATCCAGGGCATCATTATGTGTTGTGGACTACCCCACGCACTGAAAAATGACACTTCATTTGTAGAAAACTGACATTTTTGGCTTCCCTTTGCATCAAAATGTGACACCAAGACCAAGCATCAGTATGTGATGAGCTGGGAGAGTGTGTAGTTATGAAAGACCTGGATATCAACAATATGAGTAAGTAACACAACATTAGTCGCTTTTCCATTGACCTTCAAATTGCGTAAATATAACTTGCGCAGAAAAATTTGCCAAATGGAAAAAGGACAATTCCGCCAAAACTCTTGTTTTTTGATAAAAAGTTTTTGCGCTGGCAAGAAGTGGTTTTTCGGGTGTAGCGAAATTGGTATATTGTGCAAAACTGCAATGAAAAGACCTTTTTCTGCTACTAGAGTCACGTGAACAAACAAAAAAGTAAAAAGGGGATGTTTTGTGTATGTAAATGTAGTTACAGATTGGTCTGTGGACAGGCTCAGTGGGGAGCCTTTTGTGTCTGAATGGACAAAAGTGAACAGATTCATTTTGATTATACATTGTATCCCCATATATCCACCATTCAGAAAATGCTTTAAAGATGTTCCATTTTTGTGTGGTTTTTTTTTCAAGGCCGTTTTTTCATTAGAAGATTTTGAATATGTGCGACCATGGTTGAGTTTCTTAGATTTTCTTAGACACCCTCCAGTGCAGTCATTTTCAATAACTGGTCCAATAGTCTAATCCATCCAAAAACAAAACAAAACAAAAAAAACACTATAAGTCCGAATTCGGTTTGATCCAGACCTCTTTTTAAAGGACCGAGGTTAAAGTGTTTGCTACAGACCATCATCCAGAGGAGCTTTTACACCTGCAAACTGAAAAATCTGAACTGAATGCAGTGTGAAAGCACTCTGAGGTTTGTGCTTTCACAGTCAGAATCTGAAATATATTTAGAACTGTGTGATTGTACTGAATTTAAAATGTCCCTCACTTTGCTTTCAGCTGTTTTGCATCTTTTCCAGTTCACACCGCTCTCATTTTACTGGTTCCAGTGGGGTGACTCGTCTCCCTTCAACATCAGCAGTAATCAGTCAAAGTAAGTAGAGACAACTCTGAAAATCTGCCAGGCCTTAAAGTTGAAGATGTTTCTAACTGAAGGTACTGAACAGTTTAGAATGAACCACAGTGACTCTACAAAACAGACAACACATTCATAAACACAACCGGACATGTGCTTGCAAATTTACACTGACCTATTGAGTTATTGAGCACGAGTAAAGTCACTGATGCAGGCGGTGCCTTATCAGCGCTGAGTCGGCAAATTCACTTTTTGTCAGTCCTCCATTGGAAATCGATGTTTCCTGTTTGTACACAGACATGATCAAAGGTGGTTAATGAGGGCATTGTTCAATCCATAATGGACAGGTGCTGTGTGCTTTCATGGACATGAATCCCTTATACATAAATTAACAGTCAGGTACAGTGGAAACAGAATGGAAAGCGTTCACTCGTGGAAAGGAGATGATCAGATATTTCAAATCACAAAGTAAATACCAATACTAATCTACATTTGTTGTGAGAAAAAACTAAAAAAATCTAATTAAAGCTCTGATTTTAGTGTCTAGAATTAAATAGTAGTTAAGTTGGATATTGTCCTTTTGTCTGTCACCTCTAAGTTCTATTTTGTGTCTTAAACAAGTATATTTGTATGGAGTCAGACTTCCTTGTTAAAGATTGGTTAAATCAATACATAAATATCAGCTTTATTTTGTTTTATGTAACACAATTCACCTATTTTTGTCATGAAACAAGTGAAATAGTTCAATATCACAAAAGAATGACAGTCACAAAATAACTAATAACTAAAATAGTGTACTTATTTCCCCACATATAATTAATTAATTCATTTATTATATAATATATTAATATTTTGACTAATCAGACTAATGGCTAAGGGGTCGAACAAATGCAGATAAGACAGAAATATTGTTTGCAATGCACAAATCACTTGTAAAGGGTGGACTAGTAGACAGTGCCAATATGATTTACATCTATGAAAGTGAATTCACATGTAATTTAGAGAATATTCATACAAAATCTCTCTCTGGAATGAAGCTTCATTGCAAAGACAATCTAATTGACAAATGGCCAATGAAAATTACTCCGTGCAGTTCAACTAGTACAAATAAAAACTACAGAAAGACAGTGTTAACTGAGCCCAGACTCACCTGACTCACTATTTCCACTACTTATCGCTCTCTTTCTCCAAATCTTCAAGTTTATGACGTTTGAATGGAATTGAATTAATGTTTAATGATATCACGCACAAAATCTTCAGTCAGATATTTGATGAATCAGGTCAGTGTGTGAGTGATTCTGAGTTTCAGTTGCTATTATAGGCTGATGATCAAATTGCTTTATTATACTATTTTAGTGAGTAACAGGTGTAGAACACACATGTATATGGTTGATGTCATGACTGATCTGCTGTTAATGAAGTCACAGTTGTTACACCGTTCATTAATGCAAACAGTCTTTTTTGGAGTTCAGAGACGCTGTGACACCAAATATAACATCAGTACTAATTTTCCTCGAATATCCCAGAATATTCCTTGACACATGCCAACATTTGAAGTGTCAGACATTAATTAGACGTGTTTCAGATCAATATGAATTACAGTAATAGCTGGAGCCTTAATGGACGTTTCAGTGTTTGTGTAATAGACATGAAATACAACAGAAGCATGAGCGGTGGTTTATTACACAGCATTCTCCATGTGTCTGTCTCAGTTTATTACAGACATGCAGTTTGAGAGCTTTTGCACTTTTCCTCATTGACCAACCTTTGCGCTGAAATACAGAGAAACACTGAAGAAACGCTATCAACTTGTAAAAAGAAGACAAAATGAACGTAATCGAACTGAAACACTGAAAACACTAGAACAGAGGTGTCAAACATATGGCCCCCAGGCCAAAACTGGCCCACCAAAGGGTCCAATCCGACCTGTGGGATGAATTTGTGAAATGCAAAAAATTATACTGAAGATATTAACAATCAAGGGTGTTAGACTCATTTTACTTCAGGGGACCAGTACATACAGACCAATTTATTTGACTTTGTCTTTGTTTTAGTTTAAATATATATATATATATATATATATATATATATAAAATTACATAAAAAAACATTTGCATTTACAAACTATTCTTTCACAAAAAATGGGAATAACCTGAACAAATATTAACAACTTGAAACGTCTTCAGAGAAGTGCAATTTGACCAATATTCTCCCTGTTACTACATGTTTTGTGTATTTTTCTTAAGAAGTTTTGTTTTTTCATGATTGTTGATGTTAATCACATTTTTTTGAAACGATACTTTGTAGATGTAGACATTTTCATAATGTAATTTTTCACTCTAAAACACAGTGAAAAGTTTGGAGATTACATTATTTATAGGTTATTATGTTATTGGTCCGGCCCACTTGAGATCATATTGGGTTGTATGTGACCCCTGAGCTAAGATGAGTTCAACACCCCTGCACTAGAAACTCAAGTGGGAAGCTGGACTCAGGTGCAACATTTTATGGCTATTTTTGTGCCGACATAGCACTAGGATGGAGAACATAGAGCAAGAGACAAAACTCTTTATTTCCGTTGATATCTGTAAAAAATGTATAAATTAGTAAGTTCGTATACACCTACGCACATTTTGAGAGTGTATTTGATTGAGTTTTTCTTTATTTTGATTAATTTATCATTTCCATTATGGTGGCATAGACATATATTTGTATTTGTGTTGATATTTTAATATTCTTTTTTCTTTTTACCCTATTTTTGTCTCACATGAACAAAATGTATAAAAAAACTTTTGAATGAAACTTTTAAATTAGCAACAAAATTCACATGACCTCTCACAAAACCTCACATTTTAACTGCAGGAAAGTGCAAGTTCTTCACCAGATAGTTACTAACTCTGCAGTTCAGTGCTGGTCACGTACTGTGCATCGTGTATATGAAGTTCTATTTCTTGCCAAATAAAGTGAGACGCTCATTTGCGTGAGCTGAGAGATAATTACCTGTGGTGTTTATTACTCCTTTGTTATGACTAAAAGGCATGACTCTTTGGAGCCGCACATACATTTCTTCAGTTCCAGAGCCCTTAAATCACTCATTTGTGAGGTATGTGTGAAATATTTTTTTTTTCTTTCCTACATCTCCTCTCCACCTATTGAAACCACCTATCTCCATGTTCCATGTCTTCGTTTGATCATGTGCTTCTCTCGTGTGCACATAGTGAAACTAATGGACACAGACCACATGTGCCAAGAAGCAACATTTTGCATTTTTCCCTCTTATCTTTTCCTTGTAACCTCTTTCATTTCCCTCAGTCTTCTCTCCACCCAATCTCTTTCCCCTTCCCCCTGTTTTTTTCCTCATCATCTCTCCCTGTATATTCACCTCCGTTTGCCCCCTCTCTTTTCATCGTTATACTGTAGAAGGAAGGAGGGATGTTTGGAAAGATGATTAGAAAAAAGATGGAAGTTTTGGGTCTGGTAGCAAAGTTCACCCCTTTTTCTTTCTCCCAGCAGCAACGGCTAATGGATTAGTTCAATGTGCTGATTTCTGCAGAAAACTGCTGGAAATGCTGTGTGTATGTGAGTGTGTTTTGTGTGGAGTTAACATCCCCACGCTTATTTTTTCTGCACGAGTGTATCACTTGTTGGAGCCCTGGGCTTTTTATCTAGAGTGTATGAATTTGTGTGTTTTGGACATCGTGTTTTTTTCTTTCTGATGTGTGTGTGTGTGTGTGTGTGTGTGTTTAAGTGACACAGATCTAGATATAGCACCACGAACGAGGCAACACTTCTTTTTTTACTTTGTTCCATTATGGTGAAAACACATATAGCTGTTGAATAATGAATAGAAGTTAACGCTACTTTTCTTATTCTTTTACAGGCAGAAAAGACAAATGACCAAACAGGTCTGAAAGGTTTGGTGACGGAAGAGACGCTGCGGTCCCACTCAGACAAAACTGCTGACACTTCAAATCGGCAGATGGACCAAAAACGGACCTTTTATGCTACTTTTTATCAAATGGAGATGCTTTCTCAACCCCTTTTCGATCTTCCCATTTTCTTACATAATACATAACCAAATGGAGTAAAGTGACCACAGTGTCCTGAGTTCAGATCTGTCATTCTGTTAGATCCGTAGTGTCAAATATACTGCCCACAGGCCAAAACCTGCCCTCCTAAGGGTTCCATCCAGCCCAGACTACTGATTTGCAAAGATTACACTGAAGACAATGACAGTTAATTTATATTGATCATGAAGTTAACCACTTACTGCCTAAATGTATTTACAGTTCTATTACTGTCAACACAACTCACCCATTTTTGTCACGGCAACAGTGGAATAGTCACTAAAGAATGACCTTCACAAAATAAATACAGTGAACCCTCACACTTCGCGGTCTCAGCAATTGCGGTCTCAGTACATCGCGGAGGCGTCGGTGGTCTGTACGCTGATTGGCTGACACGCGTCCCTGCATCTCCCATCTCTTGCTCTCGTGAGACAAAGCCGAGTTTAAGGCTGATACACTTGGTGTTTCCGTATCGCTTGCCGTATCGCCAAGTGCCTCTGGAGAACCGAAACGGCGTCGCAAAATGATGACAATTACCCAAAAAGTGAAAGTTTTGGGTAAACTCGGAAGGGGAGTTGGTCGACGATCCGTCTTCTCTGCCCATATTAATAGCTGATGAGGAGGCGTCCTCAGGAGAGCAGTAAAGCTCTCCCTCAGCACCTGTGCAGGTATCACATTCCATACTTCACACCTGCACAGG
>JAPQRQ010000008.1:30932149-30943690 GCA_037367365.1 Apogon talboti | reverse complement strand
TTTAGCATTGGGGTGTGCATACACCCCACGTGACCATTCATGTTTGAATAGGCCACGTGACCAACCAAGGGTTAATTCCATAGTATATGCTTTTCTGGTCTGTTTTACTCTTCTTCTGCTTTTTTAACCAGTGGTGTCCAACACCCACCACAGTCCCAGTCATGGATCTATGTGGCCATCAACCCACAATGTCTCCACAGACATATATTATTTTATTAAAAGGAAGTTGATGTGAAAAAACAAAACAAAACAAAACAAAAAACAAACACTCTTCCACAACTTCATTCTGACATGAGTCCATCCAGTTCAAATCAATTCCATAACCACAGTTTATTCATAGTTTGGGAGGACACAGCAGCCTTGTAGACATCTGTCAGTGAATACATTTGTCATTTTACTCCAAACTGAAACCAAATCAAGACTTTGCTGGATAAGTTATGCCGACACTTGTGGAACCACCTCCCTGCCTTGGTCCAGGAGGCAGACATCCTCTCTATGTTTAAGAGTAGGCTATAAAATTGTCCTTTTTGATGAAGCTTATAGTTAGGGCTGCTCAGTCTGCTCTTAGTTCTGCTGCTATAGGCTTAGACTGCTGGGAGACTCATCAGTATACACTGAGCTCCCCTCTGCTGCTCCTCCTGTCTGATCTCCTCTCTCCTCCTTCTCTCCTCTGTTCACGCCCCCGCAAATCCATGCTACTGACTTGACTTCTTCCCTGGAGCCTCTGTGTTTTATGTCCTCACAGGTTTTCCCTGGATCATCTCTAGACCTGCTGCTGTGGTCCTGCTCCCCTCCTGCCTTCATCATCATCACTAATTTATCCATATAGTTGTGATAATGTTTATCATATAGTTACATAGATGGTAGAGGTTTCTATTATTTGTACTAACAGTTGTAGTAGTAGTACATCCACTGTTAATACTTGTATTTGTAGTAGTATTAACAGTTATGGACATTTGTTCTAGTTATTGGTAATTATACTAACACCAGCTGTTCTACTTTTTAACAGTCCTAGTTGAGGGGGCTGTGCATCCATGTGTCGTACCCCCCTACCCACACCCTCTCTCTCTCTCTCTCTCTCTCTCTCTCTCTCTCTTTCTCTTCCTTTAACCCTCTCTCTTTAACCCCAACTGGTTAAGGCAGACGACCATCCTGCAGGAGTCAGGGTCTGCTTCAGGTTTCTGCCTGTTAAAAGGAAGTTGTTCATTGCCACTGTCACCACCCGTTTGCCCCTGGAGGATTCTGCTGGGTTCTGTACATTGAGTGAATTAATGGACTTAGTAACATAAGAAGTGGCTCTATGGGAGTAGGAGGTAAGTGATGTAGATACAGTAATCCTGGTCCAACAATTGTACACGTCTGGTTTTTAGTGTAAAAAATAGAATTTCATTTTCAGGTCTAGATCTGCCAGTTTTCATGTGGGTCTAAACTGTATGTGTGAGCAGCTGGTGCTCCCACAGGTGCCTCAACACTCCCCTCTTTTGTTAAAGATGATTCAGCCCACCCATTGTTTGGACAATGTGAGTGTTTGAGTTTGAAGAGCGCACTTTTCATAAACTGCTTTGTGATACACACATACACACAAGCTGTCCCCATGTCATTTTTGCAAGAAAAATCAACAGTAATATATTTTCCTTTTTTTCCATTTTGAAATCAAAAAACATCTACTTTAAAAACAAATATCCAGTGCATTTGAGATTTTTAATCATTGGGAATCATCTGTGGGCATGTATTCACACTGCTTTGAAGATACAAGGCTTTCATCTTGTAGCCACAAAGTCGGCCTTTCGGGCCTTAACACATTAGCAGCATGGAACTGCAGAAGGTCATCCACGCCAAAAACAGCCAAACAGAGGCTGGCACTAATGTTGGTTAGCGTTAGTGCCACTGCCACCGACCACCGCAGCATGACAGTCACGTCTCCGTAAAACACACCAGGCATTGATTAGTTCTCTACTTAACCATATTTGTGTAATCATTTGACTACATTAGTGTAATATTTAACACAAAAAATCCAATATTAATGCATGCATCCACCTTTAATTCACTGACATATTCCTGCCTTACTGACCTTGAGCAAAATGAAAGGTCATGAAGCAATCTGAAACTTCCCTAAATCACCTTTGTGTAGTTTGCTATACAACCTAAACTCAGTCATAAATTACAAAGACTTTCATTTAAAAATACACAAATGAAAACACATTTCATTTTTGTAGTCACAAATGGCAGCTATAACTGTTCTAAACGGCACAATTTTCCTCTAACCTTTATGAAACAGAAAATAAAACATTTATTATTCATCATATTTTCTATCAAGACTAGATTATACTGAAATTATTACTGAAATAAACAGTGTCAGTGCTTGCCTCCATAGAGTTGAAAGGTGCACAGCAGAAACAAAAGGTTACTGTTTCCTTATTCCTCTTATTATTTATATATAAAAGCTAAGTGTTTATAAAGTTTGTATCCATCATTTCTGACAATGATAAGGTGAAAAGAGTGAATTCTCTGAACGCTCAGGTAGAGTTTGCGCACTGTTTACTATGGTTGAAGACAGGAAGTGTTTGTGTTTGAACAACATTTAAGCTATTACTCATTGAATCTTTGAATATGATTCCATAACCATGTGAGCCTTTCTGAAGTACACAGTTTACAGAGGTGGCAAATCCTGAAAATGGTTGAACATTTAGTAGTCTGATGTGGTTTAAGGGATTAAATGTTCAGTGTGTGATATTTAATAACACCTCGTGGTACCATTATGGATCCAAGAGCAGAATTGAAAACTAACAGTAAAAATGCAAAAGTTTATGATGATAATTCACCTCCATGTTGGATAACACCTTCTATAAAACCCCAAAAAAGAGAAGAGGAAGTCTGCTCTGAGCTGACAGCTGCCTGTGCTGGTTCTCTACATACTGTATACTGGATCACAGTGAAGCCTTTATACAGTCTGTTACACGAACAATGTCAGACCTTTTACTTCCTGACTCTCAGTTCTTAGTCCTTTCTGTCCCCTTGTCCACTGAGTCTGACATATGTTTATATACAGGCTATCTCTTTACATAAAATCCTTAAAAATAAAAGTATACGTCCTATATATAACAGAATTGCTGTAAATCGTTACAGTTTGTGTCATTTGGGCTTCTGAAGTGAGCTGAAAACCCAGTGGCACAATGTGTGACTTTTGAAACTCTGTCATACCCAGGAATAGTGCTGTGACCTTGTTAAATTGAAGTTAATAATTAGATTCCACCGCCTGGCACTCTCTTCTGTAAAAAACTCAAGACAGATTCACATTATCCTCTGAGGTCGGCTTTATTTAAACTCCCAAGGCACTACAGGAGCCTCCAACAGAGAAACATCCCAAAAATTCAAAAATTCGTCTGTACTGACGGTGTCCTACCGAACGGCGGTTTTAAGTCTGGACCTTGATTGTTGCACTGTGACATTGTTTCTAGTCCTTACCTGTCATTACCTCATAGTGCTACTACTACCTTTTTCTGTGCTTGTTTCTTACTTTTGCTAACTTCAAGTCTGTCTTTTTCACGTTCAGTGTCTTTTTTCCGTAGAAATGTTGTGTCTGGTTGAACATAATAATCTCAGAACGACATTGAAGTTTCATTCGCCTCTTAATTGATTTTCACATTTCGTGTCTGTCTCAGTGTCTGAAAAAAGCAGTAAGGGCATTTTTTTTTTTTTTTTTTTTGGTAGACGCTTGAAGATGACACCACAAATAGAGCCATCACGCTCTGCTCTTTGGGCCTCTGGCTGAGGAACTTCCTGACCTTAATCACTTTGTGACAGTTTAATTAATCAAACCACACAAGTCCATATGGCTGTTTGCCTGGCTGTCTGCTTCCTCTGCTAGAAAAGCTGCTCGGTTTCCCGCTTTTGTTTGATAAAGCACACACTGAAGCTTTTCTGAGCTGGGTCTCAAACACTTGAACCCTGGCTGGAGTACTTTCTGCCCGCTATTAGAAAAAACATTAGTCATGCTAGAGAAGAGTTGGGCCTCTTTGATTTGCTTTGCTCATGACTTTGAACCCAATAAAGTGAAAAGACACTCAGAGACTTTGAAGCACTGGAAAACATTTGAAGCATCAGTAACCAGATATAAACAGTTTTCAAACATAGTGTGCATGTGTGTCTTTCTTTAATGCCTGAAAATATCCAGCACACTGTTCAGAATACTGCTGCTACATTATTTGAATCTACTCAGATCTTAACCCTACTCTACTGTCATGACGATGCAAACACAGTAGAAGTTGTGAGATACAGAAAATCACAGTTGAACCTGAATATGGTGTCCACAGACTGCTGCTTACATCAGGCCTGTAAGTAACTTGGTGTCCACTTCATTGAAGATATTGATGTTGACCTTGTTTGTCATGAATGCATAATGGTAGCGAATGACTTCCTGTCTTCGAAACCTGTCATCAAAATCATTGACGTTTTTAGTTTAACCGGTCATGAAAATCAGCTCTAATTATTACCAAGAGTCAAAAGCAGCAACTTTAAAATGCAGCCAATGTCTAATTACAGTTTGTTAAAGAATACCACGGATAACTTGTATTAAAAAAAACAACTTTTCCAAATCGCCAAAATAACCAAATAATTTTTTTTTCCATGACTTATTTTAATGTCATTCTCTTTATCTGGACCATCAGGCGGTCAGTTTGTAAATAACAACTTTGTTAAGATTTTGGAGTTAATGTAAATATTTGCTTTAGTGTGTACAGTGTGATCTTTATTTGCAGTCTGTTTGGTGTATTTGTTGGATAAGAAAAGATTTCTTCACCTCAGACACCAGACAGTTATAGTCTAATTGTGCTCTAACATCACAGTCTGAGTTGGTTACTCAAATGTTTCAAGTGTGGACCTTGTAGCCCAATTGCCCTCGGCAACCGCAGTTCCATCTGTTGCCATGGTGATGTTACGCAACACTTGCAACAATATACACATATTACACATCCACATAAAGAACAGCTGAAGAACATCAGCTGAAAGCTCAATAAAACCAACTGTTAGACAACAGAACACAATCCAAACAACAAGCACTTAAATCTGCAAATATCTAACACAAGCCAACAGCCTGAAACCAGCATATGTCCTGAATAATTTCATAAATCAACAGACCAATAAGACAAACTTTTCATCGCTAAGCTAACACTAAGCAGATCCAACAGTTCAAGTGTTATGTCTCTACTGCTAACACTCACTCAACGAAACCAAGAGCAAAACAAACAAACAAAAAAGGTGACATTATGAAGCGATGATTAGGCATATTATCTTACCTTTGCTGTTTTCTGATCATAACTTGGTTTTATGTGAATGAAGTTCCTGCTGTCAGCTAATCCATTGTTTTGTGTTATATTGAAATGATTCAGACTAGAAACATTTCTGTTTTCCAGGTTTAACAGGTCAACATTACATAATGTCAACATCAGCCTGTTACCATTTCATAGCCATTGCAGTTAACATTGGCAAAAATGTGGTATTGTATGGTCTGTCAAGTGCCCTGTTAATTAGGTCAAGTAGTGTAGTAGCTTGTTTGTATATTATATTAGACAATCCTGTTATCACTGTTATACATTGCTGTAAGCCTATGTGTACGTGCTAACATTTATTAAGTAGCTCAAACTACTTGGTAGTGGTTAAGTATTTGCTAGGTGATGGGGTGACCAGTGTTTTTGCTAGGTTAGCAGTCGCTTGGTGAATTTTACTTGTTCTTCCTGAGTTCCACCCTTTTTCAAAATATAGTTACCGTATTTTTCGGACTATAAATCGCTCCGGAGTATAAGTCGCATCAGTCAAAAAATGCGTCATGAAGAAGAAAAAAACGTATATAAGTCGCACTGGACTATAAGTTGCATTTTTTTTTTTTTATTTATTTTACAAAATCCAAGACCAAGATCAGACATTTCATCTGGAAAGGAAAGTTATAATAATAACAATAGAATAAAGAACAACAGGCTGAATAGGTATCCAGTATGTGAACAGAACACATTAACAGTTTTTCAGCTACACAACAGCATATAGAACAGACCTGGGAGGATGAAGAGGCAGAATTAACAGAACAAGCTCACGAGTCCAACAGGCAAGTTACCGGTAAGCAAGTTTACCAAACTCTGGATCTCATTCCACATCACTGAATCCACTGAATTCTTCATCCTCGGTGTCACTTCTGAACAACTCCACCAACTCCAGAGGAAGATGAAGCATCGCCTAATAAATACTTATAGTCCGAAAAATACGGTACTTACTTTCAAGTTTCTCAAAGCTTCAAAACCAAAGATATACCTATCATCACTACCCAGTTGGTAGTGGAAACTCAATTTGTTTTAGTCAAAAATATGCAAAGGTATTCTTTCTTGTCTTCAGTATTTCTCAGTAAATATTTGTTTCTTTGTGTTTCAGATTTAAATAGAATGAATGCAAATATCACCTTTGGCTTTAGTGGCTAAAAGCTTACATTTTTCATCACATTGTAATTTCATTCCAGGTTTCCGGCATGATAAGTAGTTACATTTATAACAGGAACTGGATACCATGACACCAGTTCTTCTGAATTCAGCGGCTGATGTTACTTTTTAATGCACTCCCTGTAGTTACACATATATCAGATACACAGATGGAGAGTCCTCTGTGTGTGTATGTGTGTGTGTGTGTGTGTGTGTGTGTGTGTGTGTGTGTGTGTGTGTGTGTGTATGAGCTACTTCCATCAGGCAGATGATTCAACGTTCGGCAGTGTAAATTGATTTTTTTTTTTTTTTTTTTTATATTTTTTTACAAGGACTCCTTTGTGGTTCCCAGAATCTTAAACAGAAAAATAAGGTCACAGTGGCTGGAGGACTGTAAAAACACAAACTGATTGATGCCTCAGGTTCAACAGTTACTCATTTATTTTTAATTATTATTATTTTGTTTTTTAATTTTGTATACTCAGTAATAGTCTTCTGTTTCCAGTGTAGTTGTACACAATACACAACACTCAGTCCCTAGATTTCAATTTAGCTGTTCTCATGTGGGTGTGTTTTTAATTTGTCAAGCTGAATAAAGTTTTCCACCAGAATAAGTAACCTAACTTTTGGTACCCACAAACATTTGAATGGAGAAAATGACTGAAGTTATTCGTATTGCTGGTGTTGTGAAGCTTCACCAGCAGGTCAGAGCTGAAACCCCAGCGGTACATGAAGCAGGCTTTAGTGGAGTGACAGAGTTTCAACAGTTGGCTCCATATGCACTTACACTTTAAGGTGCTCTTACTTCACCTTCCCAGACAGCTGACAGCTTCAGAGCAGTCAGATGGAGGGGCCGTAACCTCTGGAACGTTCACCAGCTGAGCGGTGCTCTGACCTTGGTCACTTCAGACGGTAATTAATTAAACCACATGATTCCTGACTTTCTGCATGGCCTCTACCTGTGCGCCTGTGTTTAATGTATGCAGCCACACGTGAACGGAGGAAACTATTACCATTCACATTTGCGAATATTCGTGGGGGAAAAGGTGTGTGAGAAGTGCGTCAGACTGAGTGATATATGAGGATGTCGGCGTGCAGCAGGGCATCATCAGACAACTAGGTCTGACTCCCACACACACAGACACTCAGATAGAGCTAGGTCAGCAGCGAGGGGGTCTCTGAGCCAGCAGTAGGTTAAAGTCTTAATGACGGACATTTCTCTGCAGAAACGTCTCTCCATATGTTACACAGAGACTAATTATTCACCTTGTTAAAGGAGCTTCTCTGGCTTAAGACTGTGAGAAGTGATGAGGGACATTTCTTTTCTTTGTCCTCTTTACATATGAAATTAGGGAAGAAAGGTGAGGCTCAAATGACAGTAAATTATGGAAGATTTTTTTTTTTTTTTATAATTCACCAAAAGCCACATTTTCTTGGTCCTCAATGCACCACTGTTGACACAAACGAAGAGAACAAAAAGAAGGAAATAAGACAATAAACAAGGCAAAGCAAGGGAAACAGGATGAAGGTGGGAATAAGGGCAGGTTTGTTTGGTATTCTCGATGTTTTAATCTATATTTTAAATGGTATTTCTGTTTTCATGTGGCTCCCGTGCGAGGCTACATTTCCCAGTGCCTCAGACAGGATTATTCTGATGGATGACACATCAGAGTATAACACCTGTCACAGAAACAGTTCATCTGACAAAAGCTCATCTGTGCCACAGGAGAAAGAGCACCCAGACTATATCTAACCTGCTACAGGCTCATCCAACACATTCTAAATCGCTTTTCAACTTTATGCCTGTGCATTATTATGTATACTTTTGCAACTGAAACTGCTTGCTGTGTCGAGTAGGAGAGTTTCATTCAGAAATCCCTTATCTGGTATTAGGAACAGTGCTGAAAAGTACCATGAAGTATTTGTTTTTTATGATAATGATTCTCAATAATTATTCCCCTTTACTCAGCCAAACTAAAATCATTTTAAATTAGATAAATTGTTTTGTCATTACTGTTTTTAGTTTTGGTTCCTCCTGAATTTTGAGAGAACCAAGTATTTAATTGAAATTACCTAAAACAAATGTATCTATTTACAAACAATATTTCTCTCTTATTTGGAACAAATTCATTAACAAAATATTGATTCAATCACAAATACTGTGTAACATCAGTCTTGTTACTAGATAAACACTCACAAAACCACATCACTCTATCAAACACATCTACTATAAATATAAAATAAATACATAACCCATGAAAACACACGTACCTCTCAATTTGGAAATTTTAACACTGTATCTCTGTAAATACGAATCAAGAGTCAATAATGCACTGCATCTCTGAGGGTAAGTTCAACACAAATAAATGAAAGCAGGTCCTCAAATACAGGTTGGGTTAAAAAAAATAGACTTGTGATGCTTGTCAGAGCTGCTAGTTAACTAACACAAATTCAATTTAACACATTAAGCTCTTTGTTGTACTAGTTTACTCACCTGAAGAGTTTGACTTCAGTCACTATGGGGGTGTGTCTTACTTTTTAAGCAAAACTGTCATTTGTAGAAACATACATGACAACAACTCAGTTTCACAATAAAAAAATCTGATTAACAATGAAAAGATTGTATCCACTGAGACATATTTTGAAGCAGTTTAGGGGATGTTCAGTTTGTAGAAAAAGTCCACTGCAGCACATTGTAAACTGGGGTGGATAAAAACAAGATTTCATACTAAATATGACAATATCTGCTAATTTAATGGAGGAAAGTAGGAATAAAGACCTCTTTGTAATACAAGCCTCCTTCAAATAAAGGCCTTGTATGTTCTGCAACTCAGAGAAATAAAGGCCTTAGGCAATATTTGACAAAATATGGGAAGTTATAAAACCATTAACTCCCTGACTTGTGTTTGATGTACATTCACATTGCCCAGTTTTTAGGTACTAGGGAACATAGGGCTGACTCCAAGTGGGGGTTAGCTAGCACTAGTTAGCTCAAAGTGTCACAGTCTGCTTTGCAGCTGTCTCCTCCCTCACCTTGCCACACCTCGTCAGCCTAATCAGTTCCACCTGTTGCTCCCAGCTGTGCCTAATCATCTGGCCAATATTTAAGCTGCCCCTATTTATTCACTTATTGACAGACTGTTATATAAATCCAGTTTCCTTTTTTTTCAGTCTTTTTTATTCACACTAATGATTTACATAGGTTGTATACTGTAGTTCATGGTTTCGGTAATGGGCTCTGTATGTCATGTTTGTCATGTCATGTCTTCCTTAGTTATTAACATAGGGCAGATGTTATGGCATAGGGCGAGAAAGTTAATTCATTTAAATACTTTTTAAAGTTCTATGCCAATAAATGTCTCTTGTTCATGAGGTTTATAACGGTGGTAAGGTGGAATGCATGAAGTTAACAGATTTTACGTGAACAATCACACAATCATGAACAATCACAGCACCTTAATCACGGGTTGGTTTTTACTTTTTTTTTCTCCACTGACCACTGCCAGGAATCTATAGAATGAGCATTCATCACTGAGAAAAGGAGGTGATGTTGTTACATAGCACCAAAGTCTGCAAAAGAAAGGACATAGGATCAACAAGACGTTGAACCACACTTCATCTTCTAATCTGAAAATAAATGCTACTTTGAACCCTGTTATTTTGGAGATGCCAAATATAAAGTGACAGGGGAAAGACAGGTCAGAGAGAATGAAGTGAACAAATATGCAATGTAATGAGGAATATGTCTTTTTTTTTTTTTTTTTTTTAGGCATCGACCCAAGACACAAGGTCGTGCTTAAATATAATACCACTAATTACCACTAGATGCTGGATCTAAAAAGGCCTAACTCTGAGTTGAATATAGACAGGATAGATAAATATAGGATACACTAGTCTGTTCTCATTCATTATATTTGCACCCTTTATTAAGTGTTCCGGTGATCCATGTTTTCATTGTTCCTCTGTTAATAAAAATTGAGGGCTAATTGAAGGCAATGTCATCTGTTGTTCACCAACCTTGATTGACAGGTTGGTGTACGACATGATGAAAGGCAAAATAATTCTGTCAGCGCTTAGTGGGGGAGAGCATTGGAGAAAAAACAGGAAAGCAGGAACGAGATTTGATTATAAAGCAAGATATATGGAGAGATAGAAAGTAGGGGAGGTGGAGGAAAAATAATTTGATAAATTGCCTGTGTTTAATTCCAGGGCACCGTGGTCATGCTTTTATGTACCCGTAGAGATTTTGGGGATATGTGTGGCCTCACTACCGAACAAAATAAATAACCAGACTCAGATTCAGACAGAAATACTGGGCAGATTTAGTGTGTGTGCGTCTACACAGAACACTTCTGAATAATGTTGGTGATATGATCTCTGTCTTCTTCACTTGGCCTATTGCAGCCTTTTGCTGTGGTTTGGAGATAAATGCCTTGCTCAGGGGCATTTTGTGAATTGTATAGCTTTTACTTTGAGTTACAACATTTCCAAGTCACAGATTTTACTGACACTCTTTACAGGTGGTCTGTGTCTCATCCACCTGTTACTGTCTCCTCAACTTCAACTACTTACTTTACCTTTTTTTTAAATTTTTTTTTTTACACATTTTCATAGAAATTTCTTCTCAGATACATATATTAAGCTACCAAAATATTAAGCTACCAAGACAATTCCCGTAGATCACCTGCAAATAAACCAATAAACACTTCTGCAGACAATAAAAAAGAAAAATCTTGATTAGATGGTGAATGGAGTGTGATTGCACAAAACACAAAAGAAGAGCACTAAGAAAAGACAGAAATGCATAATGGAGGACACTAACAAACACCCTGTTGATTTATTTCACTTTTGTGGTGTGTTAATAGTTATTTTGTTTGTTCAATGTAGAACACATTTCAGTGAAACTGTTTATAACTGTACCATTGTGCTTTAACATCCTACATGGGGCGGCCGTGGCTCAGGCGGTAGAGCGGGTCGTCCAATAACTGAAGGGTTGGCGGTTTGAATCCCGCTCTGTCCGAGTCATGAGCTGTTGTGTCCTTGGGCAAGACACTTCATCCACCTTGCCTCCAGTGCTGCT
>JAPQRQ010000008.1:30830815-30846479 GCA_037367365.1 Apogon talboti | reverse complement strand
TGGAGGTCAAACAAAATACAGAATTCACAATGACCTGACATTCACCCATATGTACACACACACACACACACACACACCAGTGTAAGTAAGGGAGGAAAACTACCTTTGTGATTTAAGACAGTGAAACAGTCTTTAAATGGAGCCTGTTTTGTTTGTTTTTTTCTCAGAATGCTTATTGGAAGAGTGGAATGGCCTTCCTAGTCTGTTGAAGATACACCTCATTTAATAGACAACACAAACACATGCCTTTTTCTGCACAGGTTTGTCTTTTGTTCAGTTTTAAAAAATAAAGACCTTTCAGTAAGCTTGTCTTGGTATTTTTAACCACATATTCTAAGTGTAGTCGGTCTTAAATGTAGTTTGTGCAGTCTCTCTGTACTATGGTCGTACAGTCTCAGTTCTTCTTGTTATCACATTGTTCTGGTCTGTCCAGTAGATGTGGCCTCCCTCAAGCATGAGTTCTCTACAGTATCATTCAAGTAAATCACATAAAAATAAAGAGAGAACCTTTTGATGTTGCATAAGTACCTAATGATCAACAGAAAAAAACAGAATAAAATTACCCCTAAAAGGGGTGTATGAGCTAATTTCCAAGTTTAAAATCAAAACAGAGGTGTATTTACTGTTCAAAAGAAACTTTATTGGACACAAATATAGAAACACAAGGGATTACAGAGCATGCTCAAAACTTGGTGTGTCACTGCAATATGAGCACATGGAGATGACTGTACAGTTTCTGTTTACCTGCTGCCGTTACTGAAGCATAACAGACGCATTGGATGAAACTTAGAGGGCTGAGGACGTCTGATACCAACGGAGCTATGAAGTGGGAGGAGCTATAGCACATGGTCTTGGTAATGAAAGAAAAGATCACGTTTTCCATGTGTACAATGTTGGATTACATATAATAAGCACTTTACAGCTTGGATCATTCCTTGAAAAAACTTACTGCATTAACTTGTCAAGACTGAGATGCTATAAATTGTGCCACTTTGAATTCTAGATGAAATGTGATGGGTTTTATTTCAGATCAAACACTGGGGGATCTTTGAGCTTATTGTCCAAAACCTTTTTTTTTTTTTTTTGAGTAATTCTGCATAAGGAAAGAACAAAAACTTAAGTCTCAGCGAGGAAGCACAGTTGGTTATTATCTCTGCTAGTTTATTTTAAAGTGTGCGATTGTGTGTAAAGCGCTGTTTAGGATTAAGAATGGACCACAAGGCCAAATCACAGAATGAATAAAGACATGATCTATTTCATGAAATCAACTTCTCTGTTGAATCTATTATAAACGATACCATGAGTCGACTATTAGATACTTGAGAGCACACACCTACTTGTGAGGTAACCTCTTCACATTTACCCCCAGTGGTTCTATTTTTGGTATTTAAGCTAATTGATGAACAGGAGGAAAACATCAGTGTTCAAATATCTGTATAAACTCTGTCATTCTGTTTGGAGGATAATTCTTCTACCTCTTTGCCTTTCTCCTCTGCTACAGAAAGTCTTCTTCTGTTTATCACCGTCACTCTTACTGGTTAAACTGCTCTGAATACCTTGCGTCTCTACTCGTATCTAGTCTAAACTTTTAAGGGGAAATTCATCACTTTTTAGCAATTTATCCACAAGAAGCACCTGTGTTTGTCGAGTCCGCAATATTTTAACCATCACACCTCACTGAAAGGCAAGGTATTTGTCATAAACTCAAGTCAGAGTCTAGTGGTTAAAATAAACCGCTGAACTGGAATGGGTCTGAGTCTCCTCCCACCTCACAAAGCCATGTCAGTAGAGTGGCTGTGAATGTACCACTGACTGCTGCTCAGTATTTCTGGGCGCTGTTGATCAGTGCCTCCCTGTCCATCAGGAGCTCTCCGTATCTATGCTGCAGCTCCCTCTCTCGCTCCATCTGCCTCTCCACGTCTTCCCTCAGAGCCTATGAACAAAAACACCATTTAAGACCTTTAGAGACCCTTTTAATCCAATCTAAGGACTGACTTCTGGAAAAGTCATGAAACAGAAAGGTTTCATGTAAAAATCTGATTGTGCTGCTGTGATGGCAGTTCCCAAATGAATTTTTCTCAACATTTAAACTTAAGTGATTTATCAGTCATTTATTTTGCATTTTTCACTGTAAATCATGGGTTTTCCTATATTTAATTCAATGATCATGTAGAATTGCGTGAAAAGTCAAAGGTTATTATACCAAAACAGAGAAAACCAGAGAAAAACTGTTTCACTTAAATATATCATTAAGTGAACATGAACCAGTTGTCTCCATCCACTGTCATTGATCCAACTCCATGGGTTTTACTGGTGAATCAATGTTGGAGATGACAGCGTTTCCATGTTCACTACGGAGCCTCTCAACGTCCAAATGGGTCATATCTGATGACCATGAAAAGATGAATAACTGTATTTTACAGCAATTATTTACATGTGTTAATAGGATTAGTGGATCAACAGGTATTACATATTTTACATCAGTAGATGATTTTGTTTGCCGGTGCATGTTTGGGTCTTTATGGGTTAATATGTGTAACAGTGAAAGACAGCATTAGTTTTAAGGCTTTGTAACAACAGAAATGTGTACTTTGACAATAAAAAGTAGTGACCTCCGAAGCATAATATTACTAAAACTGAATTTAAGACATGTTTATTAACCCCACCAAGTGTGATGTGTACTACAGAAAACAGTTACTCAACATTTCATTAAACCACAGTATTTCCTATAGTGTCTCTGTATTTGCTGTGTGTATATTTGCCTTGAACTATGGTGGATTCACCTATTAACCTCTGGAATCTTTTTTTTTTCTACAGCTGAGGCTCCAAAAATGTTCTCTGTTTAGTAGCAGGAATATTTCCATGTACACTGCAACTACATTTGAGATATTCGACTGAAATGTAAAAATATCTGACATGTTTGTACAAAAAATAACTGACCATTACAGGATATTTTACACCATAGATGTGATAGTGAGCGCAAAGTCATATTAAAAAAATTAAACGTGGATATATTTAAAGTTGTTTTGGGTATAATAAAAAAAATCCACTCTTTTTATTAATTCATGTATGAAGTGGTTGTTCATATACAGACACCCAAACTTCTCTGTGCATGTGTGTGTCTTAGAAGTGTTACCTCTAGTCTTCTGGGAATCGCAGTGTCCTCTTGTTTCTTCAGTTGATTGAAGGTCTGGAGCTCAGTAGCCGCCTGCTCCACCTGGTGGACAAAACAAGTACAACACCACTATCATTACACAAGAAAACACAGATAGGTTCACCAAGAAAGTACAGTTCAGTAAAGAAAGGATGAGTTGGTTACATGATTTGAAGCTTTATATGGGCCAATGTAGGTGTAACATAAAACAGACAGGGACCTACGGTAATATTTTAAAAAGAAAGACTATAATGTAAGGGTTTTATTGTACTTTATTGCATATTGCACATATTTCATGTCACTTTAACTTAACACATCTATTGAAAATAACACATCATTTGATTTCACTGTTACACTGTTGTTATTGTCTCCTGAACCCCCTGCTATTTATAATTATATTCTGTTTATGCTTATATTTATATTTTATTCAATTTTTTAGTATGTTTTTTCTACTATATTTATTTTTCAATATGGGGCCTTAAGAGTTTTGCATTTCAGTTTTCTGTATGTGATGTACTTATGGCCAAACTGACCAGTAAAGCTGACTTTGACTTTTTCCACTCATACATTCAGATCAATTTCACACAATGTAATTTTTTTTGGCAAATATATGACTAATCTGAACATTTTTATGACCTGATATTCTCAAAGAATATCCAAATAATGTGTTTGTTCATTGTAAAGCTGAGTTTTTCACATAAATTTACCAGTTTAGTCTTGGAAGTTTTTCTAAAATATTACTAGTTCTTTAACTATAAGTGACTAAACCTGCCGATCTACCTGTTCTTAGAAATAACAACAAACTCCTCTCATCTTTACAAAGTTCTACAATGAACTGGTTCAGCAGGAAACTCCTCTGTAAGAAGAGCTAAGATTCGTACCTGTTCCCAGAGTTCACTGTGCTGTTTCAGCAGCCCCAGCGCTCTGGACTGAAAACCTCCCAGCAGGATTTTGAGTTTCTTCTCCAGCTTAGCTGCTCTTCGAGCCTCTGCTGTCATGTGCCCACGGTTCACCTGAAGACCAGCAGAAAAGACCTTTAGTGGCGTTTGCAGAAACAACTTTACTGATGTTGCAGGGATGAACAGACAGAACTCACACCCTGGAGCAGTGGTTCCTGACCTATTTGGAGCAAAGCCCCACTAATGACATCATGAGCCTCCTGCCGCCCCCCCTGCATGTGTGTGGGGGGTGTAAGGGGTCTTTACGTGGGGTAACACTGTTGTGAAACACTGTGATAGTCCAACCGCTTGCATTTGGATATGGGGGAATCTGCTGCATCTCCTTTGTGCTAATAGCCAGTGAGTCTGATTTTTCCTCAGTTTTTTTCCCTTTCCATCCTGTGCTCGCTGCCCCCCAGGAGAGTGTCTGCACCTTCCCTCAATGCAGACCAAGCCTCGTGCCCCCCAGGTTAGGAACCACTGCCCTAGAGGTTCATCTTTACAGTTTCTCACCTCTAGTTTTTTCTCCAAGCTCTCGATTCTGTCTTTCTTTGATGCCAGGTTAGCTCTAGTGTACCGGTTCTGAGCAGGGAGGTACAACACCTGGACAGAGAAAACAGATTTACAGCCCACACATGATGACACAGTGGGTAGTGAGGCAGAAAATGTGGACCACTGCTGGGAAAAGGTGGGTTATAATATCCATTTCATTTGAGTTGGTGCCATCAAAATACTTCTGTCCAACTACTGAGTTAATAAACAAGTGCATAAGGTCTGTTTCCATTCTGAGGAGGGCGACGGATGCTCACCTGGCCGTAACACTCCTCCCACACCTGACTGTAGGCCTCCATGCTGAGCTCACCGTGACCCATTCCTGCCTTCACCACCTCCATTTCTGCTGCCAGGATGGCCTTGGCCTGTTCAGTGACACAACACACACAGCTGCACATTAGCAAAACCCATGTGGCCATTTTCCTGCTGTTTGGAGATGCAGCTAAGCCTAATAATAGGATGACCAATCATACATACAATCAAATGTTCACACGATTAAAAGTTAGGCCTTAAAATGTCAGAGAATGGTAAAAATCCTCAAAAATCCTTTTATTCTCTTAAAGAATGATCTAAAACTTGATCTGAGCAAAATGTTGAACCCAAAAGGTCCAGGAGTCATTATTTACTTAATCTGGAGACTGGAAAATAACTGCATCAAGTGAAAACCATTGTGTTCACCTGCTCCATATCTTCAGGACTGATTGGTTTGTAGGAGTGTGTTTCCAGGTACGCTATGTGAGAGGCGTTATTAGAGGTGGAAGCAGGGCCCCTGGTTTTCCCGCGCTGTAATTGGCTGGCTGCATTAGATGACGGGTGGTGCAGGCAGTCGTGGTGCAGCATGGTGATCATTTCCTGTTTGATGAGCTCCTCGGCCAGCTGCAGGTCAGACAGCGGCTCCATGGAGGCGGGCCGCAGGACCGACTCATTAACCTGCAGAGAGACACAAGACAAACACACAACTGATACAAACAAGTCATATTCATATTCGTCATCCACTAGAAATCCAAACAAAAGAAATATTACAATAAAAGGCTGGGGAACACTTAAATGTTGGATCTTTTCACAAGCTGATGATTTTAAAACAAGTGTCTTTAATGCTCGGTTTCTAGTTTTTCATTTATGTCCAGCAACTTCTGCTTACTCCATACATCCCATTTTATTTTCTGTTACCAGCAATTTACACCACAGGTACAAGAACTATTCAGATCCTCTACTCAAGTACCAACACACCAATGTAAAAATAATCCACAACAAATAAAAAGTCCATGTGCAAATGATTTAGGTAAAAGTACTGGTTAAATTCATCTGCTGGTGCTGGCATTTGAATGGAAGAGGAAGCACTAATCACCATTTTGTAACTTAGCATTATATATTATAATGTATTATATATTTATTATATAATGATAACCATTATTTATTCAAATGTTAAAAGCTTGATATACAATGTGATGTGTAATATTTTCATCTAAAAATTAACTAAAATTGTCAGACATGTAATGGAGTAGAAAGTACTACATATAAGATCTAGTGCATTAAAAGTAGAAAATGGAAGTCCAAGTCCAAGTACTTCATAACTGTATTTAAGTGCAGTACTTGAGTAAATTACATTTTCAGCTTCCATGTGACCAAATACAGTGGATTTTATTTCTTTTTTACCTCTGTAGGTCTGGGTAGACTCCTCTGAACAGAAGTGTGCCGCAGCTTCAGCTCCTTTTCCCGTTCTGCCTCTCGCTGAGCCTAAAACAAGGAAACAAAACCAAACCTGGGTGAACAACAGGGACATGAGCAGAGACAGGTGGTCTGCACTTCAAACAAATAGCAGATCATGTGACAGCGTGCGTACCTGCTTGCGTGCCTGTATGTCGGCTGAGTCCTCAATGAACCCAGTCTCTGTCTCCGTCTCTTCAAGTTCTTTCTCTGCGTTTTCAGGAAGAACAATCTCAAAGTCGTTCTTTGGGACAGGAAGTGACATCAGGCCCTGCCTCAGCTGTTGCAAGCTTTCCCTTTGCTGTAATGAAACAGAAAAAATGCAGTTAAATCACTCGTTCAATTTGGAAGTATTGTGTTTTAGTTGTTTCGTCAGGTTTGGTTTGACTGTATCTGCCATCAGAAAGCTTGTCTGGAACATCCCTGGTACTTCTTGCTCAGATTTGATCAGGCAGAAACATTCCACAAGCTTTTCCATTTAAATCAAAGTCTCAGTGATGATTCACTTCATAGAAATAAAAGTTTGTGAACTCTGAATGCACAGAATGATGTGTATATTTGGAGTGCAGTTACCAGGTGTTTAGCGTATGCAGGATCGCTCAGCTGCTCCTCACTGTTAATATTCAGTTTGTCTCTGAGCGGTGTGCGACCTGGGGTCAGGCCTGGTGTTATGGCCCCACGGGGGGTCATCCCACCACCGGCTTGAGGCGTCATTCCATCTGCACCCTGACCTTGTCCAGGAGTTCTGTGGGAGCAGACAGGGCCATAAGTGTTCCCATTTATGTGCGTGCTGCTGAGCCCTTATTTAGGTTCTGTTCAAACCTGACATTATCGTGTGAAATTCACTCACAGTTGTGAGCGGATCAAGTGAAATCCAATCACCCATGATGCATCTGGAGACACATTCTAATGCCAGGTGTGAATGTATACACTCAGAGCTATTAGTTTGTGATTAGACCACCAAAAATACATGTTAATTCAGATATGAAGAAGACTTTAGGTGCAGGTAAGAAAAAGGATACCTGAAAGGTGTACTGAGTACAGTGTTGGGAGTTTGTATCTGTTGCCGCTGAGGAGTCACTCCACTGAAATCACTCTCATGCAGTGGAGTATTGAGGCCTCCCTTCAGAGGTGTGTCAATGTTGGTCAGAGCCATCAGGTTCTGGGCTTCCTGTAGTGACACAAACACACAATTATTATTATTGGACTTATTTATAATTAAATTGTCGGTTCACATCATTGCAACTTTTTCCTGTAGGGTTCTAAGTCACTTTTGCTTTGCGATGAATCTTGGGTCTGCCACGTGTTGTGTGTTACCTGTAGGATCCTGTCCTGGGCAGCCGGGGTTCGTGGAGTACGCAGGCCTGTTGCCATGGTGTTGGTGACACTGTACTCTGATAGGAGAGTGGAGGAGGCAGAGTTACCACTTTCACTCTCCTCAGCCGCCTGACGTGCGACCTCACTGGCAACACCCAGTTTGACCACTTCTTCCAGCTCAGCGTCACTGATCTACAAAGAAAGTACCAATGACTGTAGCTACACACTTGATGTCACAAACTGATAAAACAGACAAAGTGATGGTAACAGAAGCAGTCTTGACTCCACTGTTCTACAAAAGTCCAGCGCTCAAGTTTAGTTGCTGAGGTTTGTGTGTGAAGGTCACCTGTGGTGCAGGTAGAACCAGTTTGGACCTTTTCTTGGTAAACTCAGCCACTCCACTGGTTTGTAAAATGGCAGATGGCAGATCACTCTCCTTCTTCTTCTTGATCTTCTGCTTGTCTTTCTTCCTATCCCGTTCTTCACGTTCACTGGATAAAAATAAAATGCATAAATCATGCTGTTTCAAAGACCTGAAGGTAAATGGACTGGTTCCTCTGAAATTTGTATTTACTGGGCTGAATGGCAATGCACATTTACATACAAGTTATCTGGGATGTTGACAAATGTTTACATATTTACGTAGGGTCTACAATCTACATCAAAGCCATGACAGAATTTTATTTTAGACAGAAAGACAGAAGGGAAAATGTGATTCATTTGTTCTTTCCCTACAGCATTTTACATAATTTGATGTTAAAATAAAAACACTTTCCTGATCATTATCAGTTTAATTCCCAACTCTTGGTGTGTGTATTTGAATAACATATATTTTGGTCATTAGGTGGCTGTCTTATGCCTTTCAAGTTGTATATGTGTGTATTGTAAACAGAACTCAAGTAAAGTTGCTCTAGAAGTGTATATTGTAAGTAATGTTATTTACTTGCGCAGTTCTCCATCCAGATGCTGTTGTCTCAGTCGTTTGAAGTTTGGCTCCAGAGCATCATAATTCTCCATGCTGGTGTCATAGAAACCCTTTAAGTAAAAGCATAAATAATAAATAGATTACAAAGCTAGAATAAGAGGCTCTGTATTGAATTCTCTTCACATAAACACAAAGTTAAAGTGACTGATACCGGTGCAGGTTTCTTTTCAAAGGGGATCTCAGCATTGTAGTCCACTCCTCTCTTCTTCTTCCTCTTCTTCTGGACGTCAATTCCTGCAGCTCTCAACTCCCTGCGTTTCTGCAGAGCAGCCAAACGTCTGCAGTATAAAGTGTACACTCAGCTTTTTTGCACCCAATAGTACCTTTGCATGTCTACTAGTGTGAGGTTATGATTGCGGTGTGTGTAAAATGAGTCTGACCTGGCTTCTTCCAGCTGTTTCTCTCTGGCCTTTCTCTTTGCCTTCTTTCCCTGGGTATTAGCCAGACGAGCTCTGGCCTCTGAAAGCATCTCCAACTCATCTAGAAGAAAAGAAATATGCAATTCATTTATTTTACTTAACACTATATCTGATGCTGTTGGGAAATGATCAGTCTGTATTTTTTTTACCCACGTCAAAGGGAGATCAACAAGGTTTAATATTAGGTTGAGGGTAATTCGAGCTACACCACTTGAGTCACCTTAACTATGATGTTTGTTTTTTTTCTTGTGAGTCTATGTGAGTTTATGCAAAATGACACTGAAAGTGACATTTAATGTCAATTCCCTCCATTTTAAAGCCCATTAATAGTATTTTTGTCAATCTATCAGAGTGTTATGCATTACAGTACCTTCATCCATGTCCACAGGGTCCGGTCTGGCAGGTTTTGTTTCTGGATTAGGGTCGATCTCTCCTGGTTTTAGTTTCCTGGGGTCATCTCCCACTTCCTCCTCATTGTCTCTTTGTGCAGCTTTGTCTCTAAACATAAATTGTTTTTTAAATCAAAAATTCTACTTTATACTACAGCACTTATATTACGGTTAAAGAAAATTAAAAATCGATTGTTTATTGAAATGAGACAGAAAACTAAACAGAAACTACAATAAATAAGTACGACCTGAACTAAAACACAACAGAACTAGCCAGAAAATTAGCTTAAAATATTGTTACCAATCTTAATGGATTTATGCAATAAGGGACCTTTAATGAACAATGGTTTTATTGTTTGAAGTCACATATTCTTAAATCATGCTTTTTTTCAGGATCTATGAATTCAACTTTTCCTCATAATACTTAAAAAAAAGATTAATTCCTCAATACAAAAATAAAACCCAAGTGAAAAACTAAATAAAAGCTGATTTTCACAAACTACAAGTCCAGTCTCAAATATATAGCAAGCTAATTGGTAATAAAATCTTGAGCGTTTAGCCTATGCAGTGAAAAAGGTAATGCCTTACAGCAGGTATTCATAGTGCTCCAGACACTGAGCAGCAGTGCGTCCTATGATAGGAGCGATGGTCCTCCACTGAGTGGGCATCAGCTTGGCCAAGTGAAGCAGCTTCTCTTCCTCCTCTCTGGACCATTCGGTTTTCTTGATGCTGGGGTCCAACCACTCGTACCTGAAGACAAACACAAAACCAGAGTTCTGTAATGGCTACAAGTATTTTATAGCTCAATGCCAAGATTTGGTCACCTCCATAAAAATATTTGACATCTGAAAACAACTTTCTGACACTAGCAGTAAGTGCGGATTTTAATGTGCATGAAACTGTTGAACATTTTAGTTGATGGACAACAGCTTTGACTTGATCTACAGTGTATATTTTTACTGACGACAATGACTATTCTATAAATAATGTAGTAATTACTGCTCTAAAGGTCTCACCACAACTGAATTAGCCTTGGGAGACATTTACATGGACATTGACAACTTTCTGACATTTGTCTGCTTTCATTCATTTACACAACACTACTCCCTCTCCTATCTTACAGTAATCATTAAGTTATCATTAAACTGTTTTTGACATGAACTAGAACTTCACAATGACATAAATATTTATTTCCAATCTATGTATTAACCTAACTGTAAAATGTTGCAATTTAAAAGGCCTTTTGATGAATATTTTTTGGTAAATAGTAATAAAGCTTCACCAAATTGTGCAGCCCTACAGACTTCTACAATGTAAAAATGAATGACAATCTGAATGAATGACCCTCTGTAAAACACTTCTGCTATGCCTGCTATCATCTTACATATGGTCAGAAAGCATTCTTTGGGAGATGTCTGTACCAGAGTGATATTAACAGACTTACCATCTTGCTTTGCACTGTTTGGCAGACTTGCGGTGTAAAAGGGAAGCAATACGCGACCACTGGTTCTTCCCATATTTCATCACAGCCGCCTTGAGGATCTCATCCTGTATAAATATCACATCAAATCTTCAGTATCATCTAGTCAGGTCACATAACACCACTCATCAACAACACACATTGTGTATATAGAAGACTTATTTTATTTATTTCCTGTGAACTCACTAACTGATATTATGAAAACTCCTGCCATCATTGCAAAGTTGGTGTCAATTTTTTTTGTCAAACTAGATGACTAGTTATGGAGTGCAATGTCTCCGAGTGTGTACATTTTTGTATTCTGCTTCACTCACCTCTTTTATTTTTGTGTCATGTTCTTTTAACCTCATTGTCTTTGCTTTTAGGCTCCATAAGAACATTTCTACGGACGTGTGTTGCAAACCTAAATTTGTTTTAAACACTATGATTCTACTGGGCAGCTGTGTATATCTTCCTCTGTCAAATAACATGCAGGTAATATAATAGTTGATAATATATTAGTAATAGCAGGTAATATATTAATAATAGCAGGTAATATTAGTAATAGCAGTTAATATATTAGTAATAATAAGGGCGACCCCTTTTCTGACGCATTTAGCGTTAGCCCTCACCTGTATAAAACAGCCTATGATGATACCCAGTTGATGTTAGCTCTCTTGCTAATATTGACAAATCCTCCAGTATTGCTTGCTAGTGGCGTTTCCATTTTAACCAATCAACAGATACGTATCAATGTATTTGGATGCGTTGTGTGTAGACAACTATACATAAGTGAGAATTAAAATTGCTTTAATGTTACTGATTCAACAACAAGTAATCAAACTTGATTAAATGCCGTGAAATTAGCGGCTAGCAGCCTACCAACTTAAACCCGTTGGTTTCCTCTAAGTAGTTAGCATTGCGCTAGCTGAGCTAGCCATGTAAACACATACCTCCGTGTTGCGCCAGACGCCTCCCTTTATCATAATTCGCGGCATCTTGGCGGCTTTGTGCTCTCTCCTCCTTCAATGAAAAACTTTTAACTGATATGCGCCCACTTAAAAGGAATGTACGGTCAAATATTAGGACTCAAAAACCTCCACGGACAAGGCGGTGCAAAGGAGCGAACGTGCACAAAACCACTGACGGAAACTTGTGTCGCAGAATCTAACGAATAGGGCGCAGTGTCTTGTGGGAAATGTAGTAGAAGTTGCTGAGGACACTAATAAGGCTACGTCATCAGGCTTACAGGAAGCTTGAAGCTTGTACGTGTGTTTTTGTTGATAAGTCGTTGTTATAATTTTCTACGGCTTCAGTGCAAAATTGAACTGACAGAAGAACAGATCAAGGATTATCTTCTTGTTACTTTTGCATATAAATGCATTTTTATAAGGTAGAAGGACATTATATTATAATTGAATACTACCTCTCAACATTGGTAAAATATCCCAAACAACTTACCCACTCTTTGCACCATAATTGGCTTGTCAGTTTCTCCCTCCATGTAGGCCAAAACTTTGTGTTGTGTTGGGATATTATTGTAGAACACTGACACAAATAAATCTTGATTCTATAAATGTTTGTAGCAGGATATGGCATGACACTGGTCAGGGGTGGCAGAATTTAACTTCACATGTCACAGGGAGCAGGAATGTATGTTGTTGAGTCTATCTGCACATGTCAATACATTTTCATGGAGGATAAGATTCACAAGGGTGGCATTAGACTCACTGCACAGAGGAGGCAGAATATTTTGAGGAGCCCTTCATCAGATAGTAAAAGGTTCTTAGTAAACTCCTTTGATTTACTTCTTTAGCAGACAGATGTTTTACATTTATTTTTTGTTTGTGAGACAGCAGTTTGCACTAATCTAGCAGACTGGACCACACATGAGATGTATAAATATATTAAATCACTGCATAAAGTCACAGTATATAAGGGTCAGTTAATGATTTTTTTTTGTTTCAGTTGATTCAGAAGAAGGAAGAAGAGTCATAAAAGCTCACACTTTGAGATATTGAGAAAACTTTTTAACCTATGTGAATTAAAGCAGAAAGATGCTTTAACAGGGAGGCAAATTGGGCTACTTGTTTTTCTTTAAAATCATGTTGTGTTCAAAATAAAAGAACAATAGAGGATCTTTTCAACATATGTCATATATCATGATATGTTGGGTCAGTATGTTAATTTAAAATTAAGGGGCATACATTTGCACCGTTGTTTTTATCACTGTCTCTTTATTGGTTTGAAGTGGTCACATGAATGTGGCAAGAAAAACAAAATTCTGTTCATATTTCCATGAAGAAAAAATACCATCAAGAATGTTTTCCTTCTATGATATGACCTACAGATGTGAAACTGAATCCAGTGACTTGTTACTCATAACTGTTTTTGGCCTTCATCTCAGGAGAACAGCTGGAGATCAGCTCTATGAGATAAGATGTCTGTCTTCTGTTACACCTCCAGGTGGCAGCAGAAACACCTTTTGGTTCATAATGTTGCTCATCATCGTATTCACTACAAACACATACTGTATACCTCTGATTGGCCATATTTTGTTGACAGTGTGATGTTTTATTCGAGATACCTTTGTTTCTGTTGTTTTTTTTTAAATTTGTTTATTGTGTTTTTTTGTTTTTTTTTCATTTGTGTATTGTTTTTTTTATTATTCAGTTTTATTACAAAGGGGAGGAGAATTTACAGAAGCATTGATGGATCAATACTGTAAAAAGAAGCGTTTGAATGTTAGTGTGGGGCGCATCAGGAGTAATGAGGTCTTTTCATTTTAGACAATAACCTCATCTAAATTTTACTGTTGGACAGTGGTGGGTGTTTCACTGGAAAAACAGGGACCTGTTTAAACAAATTAATTAGAGCAAATGTGTATCTGATGTAAAAATGTGTTGAAATTATTGTGACATAATACCCTGTGTCCTGTAGTTCATGTCGACATTTTGTCATGGGGAATCTTGGTAAATGATTTTGCATATGTCTCTCAAAACTGGCCAGTCAGGTGATATAGGGCTGTGATCTCTGGAGAATAAAAGATCATCTCTGGGGTACAACTTTTGTGCCTTGTTGTTGCCAATCAGTGGTGTTTTTATTTTCTTGTCCTAATATGATCGGATGATTTTTTTCCTCGGATGCCAAGTCACCTGTAGTGAGGTAGATGGGCTGTCAGGACTCCAGAATGAATGTGAAGCAGATGTTTAGCCTGGTTCATCTGTCACAGGTAAGGATAGCCCTCTTCAGACCATTCATTAGACCTTCAGTTAGTCTCCTCTGGGTTTTACACAGGAACTTTAGTTTAATAGAGTATGTGGGCAAATACTACTTGGATATTCAGCTATAAATGTAGGTATCTACAGATAGTTACATTTAAAGCTGTGTAAAGATAAATGTAGGATCTTAATATAGAAGCTGACTGGTGGTCAAGTGGATAGGTTGTGGGTTTACCATATGGGATGTATGAGTTTGACTCCTACAAGTAGCAAAGGCTTTAACTCTTTTTTACAAAAAAACAAACACAAGTATAATCAGTACTTTTTTTCTACATAGTGTATATAGCTGTACTGGACTTGTGCACCTTCTGTTTCTTTTGCATTAATGAATAAGAGTCTTTTATTACAGATGAACCTGTATGACCGCCCAGACCCTTCATATGTGTCCTGAGTGAAATTCATTTGCAAACCATTTCCATAAATATCACGTTCAATGTCCCTGGCTGTTACTTTATTAATGAATTCAAAGTAAATATATATTTTTTATTCAAAATAATATTTAATCTATATATTAAATATTCAGACATTCCCTATTATCGGTATTTTATATATATTAATTATGTTATTCATTCATATACTTATTTTTTAAACCTTGTTTATTGTACTACAAGCTTTTATACTTTTGTAAATTCTTATGGATTCAAAAAAAAAAACAAAAAACAAAATAATAAAATAGGCACAATTATTGACTTTGGTCTTAAGTAAACAGTTTCAGTTGTAGTTGCACTGAAATAGACATTTGACGCCTGCAGGCACTTAATATTAATGTCAGCCATTAATTTGGCACAGAGTGATATTGCATTATGGGTGCTAAAAGATGCTATCAAGCACTGTGTAAAAATCTGTGCTATATTACCCATTTATTTTCAATAAATTGTGAAAATGATCAAACCCACACCTTTTTGAGACACATTACGTTGTCATGCTTCAACTAAAAGCTTTAAATATGGCATGAGACTTCAGACTTTATTGGACGTGTGAGAAAGAGGCTCATGGAAATATCCCAGACTTTTTTTTAAACTGCTGGTACATTGAGATGGTTTACAGTCTGCACATCACATTGAACACTAAAGTACTGTTTTCTTCATACAGTGAGACGATCAAAGCCCAGTGATTTTACAGGAGTTGGATTATGACAATAAAAGTGACTGGAGCCTATTTTCCCCAACGATAGTTCAATTCAGATGTATCTGTTCAAAACTAGAAAACATCACTGTTTTATATCATTATTTCTCCATAATTTCCACTAAATCTACATGAAATTCATATCGACACATTCAGCTGAGCCTCCTCTGTCTCATGGTGAATGTTTGGTGACGTAAGGTATCACCAGCGATGAGGAAGCCTATATTTGAGAGCTACCCTACCCAAATTTAAGTGACTAAATCTATGATCGGGACGAGCTATAGTATATTAGGCTGAGAGAAAGCTGCACCGAACTCTATAACTAAATGCCTGAAAAC
>JAPQRQ010000008.1:30790068-30801432 GCA_037367365.1 Apogon talboti | reverse complement strand
GAGGCTGGTTTTTCTCATTCCTCAGGCCGATGTAACGATAACCTGAGGCAAACACATGACTACGTTGTGACAAAGAATCAACAACCACAGCTTGAAAGTGTAGCCGTCAGACAGTTTAAACCCTATGGCTCTAACTGACTGCGATTCAAAAGATGTCAACTCCTCCTGAAATATTAAGACGACTCTGGTCTCATCTATTTCATTTCAATCTCTAATAAGTGACTGGCTTATATACTCATCTCTAACTGGAATTATGGGTAAATATATTTTAATCTTTCTTCTCAGGAATAGAAGGTAATAAGTGTTATGTACATGTGAAGAATTATCAATTTCAATATCAGTGTTTGATAAAATACATTTGCCACTTCAGACTACAAGGCTTTTCATGCTTCTACTGTCTTAGGTGTTTTCTGATATAGTAACACATTTACATAAGGGCAGAATAACTATTCTGGCTCACTATGAGTATTACTTTTACAATCACACACTGGTATTTGACAGTGACAAGCAACTATGTAATTCACAAAAAGAATCCATGTTTCTTTCAATCCAACTGTCTAAAAGCTCAACAGTTGCTCCAGGGAAAGTCAGAGATGACAGAGTACAAAGACATAAAACTTATATGTAAATACCTGGTCTTATGGCAGACACTGGAATAATCCTATGTCCAATAAACTTCCCTCCTTCCTCAAAAGCAGCGATTCGTAAAGAGGCCAGAGTGGGAAGAATCACCTGTCAGACGGATCAGGGTGTAATCAGAGGTCGTCTAGATTCCCCTACAGATTCCACCTGAATTTTCTATCTTATCTCACCTTTTTGAAGACAATCGGCTCTTCATCCCACACCGGGTTGATGGCGTTGTTGTTCTGGGACGTTTTGGTCTTCAGCGCTTTCCTCCTGGTGTCAACGGGAAGGCCAAACATCTCCACTTCCACGTACACGCCCACCCGCCGCTCAGTCAGGAACTGGCCGGAGATCACCTACAACAGCACAGACAGGCCGACAGTGAAGAAAGAAAGAAAGAAAGAAAGAAAGAAAGAAAGACAGACAGACACGTTGTGGTCAATAAACTAATGTGCCCTAGCTGAAACACTGAAAGGTGTAGATTTAAAGAAGTCCTGCAGCTTTACCTTAACAGAGAGGGTGTTAGCTACGATGCCGTCCACTGTGTTTTCTGTGAAGGGGTCAAAGTGTTTGTCTGGCCGTCTCATGAACTCAGGCTTCAGTCTGTAGCCGCTCCGACCGTTGTACTCAAACATGAAGAGATTCAGCTGCATGGAGAAATCTACAAAGCATTGGTAAGTTTAGGAACATATCAACATTGCACTCGACCCTTACTTATCTACTTTCATCCATCTGTATGACGTCATCCCTTCTGACTACGATCACTCAGGAGACAGGACCTATAGTATATCACATCAGTTGCTAAGCTTGTATTGTGTTGTCTTTGTTATAGATGATTTCTGTCGACTCATTAGCTGCTACTACACTGAAATATGTGACAATACCACAAGCACAATAATGCACTATAACAATAACAATTAACATCTCACTTAAGCAGACCACATGTTCATGAAGCTGTACAAAACAAAACACAGATGCACCAGCTGTCTTCGGGTTGCAACATGTCCATTACCTATTGGTAAAACTCTAAAAGAACATAAATTTCAGCTACTAAAACATACAGTCAAGGACAAAATTAGTGCCCACCCCCATGAATATGTCATTTTTTTAGTGCTGAACTAAGATTTTTTTTTAAGAACAGGTTATTCAAACATCCTTAGTTTTTATTTTGGATGCTTACATTACTTTTAATTTGCACACAGAAGTGAAATTATTGTACAAAAACCAAAACCTACCAGGGTCAAAAATTATTGACCCTGTAATAACTTTGAGCCAGACCACAGTAGAATTGGCTCTGTTACTTGTTTAGTGTGTTATCAGCCTTCTTCACTGTGTAGATGAGTAGTGCAACTATGTTTCACAAAATTCTGAAATATGACTTTATAACCCTGAAAACATGATTGGTTTACATGAATTCAGGAAATTGATCAATTCCTTGCTCAAAGATACACCATGACAATTCTGCTTAGTCCAACAACTGGTTAAAATGACTGAATAAGCAGCAAATTCACACATTTAAAAGCTGAACCATAAAATTGTACAGTATTTCATAAACTCTTCAAATATTTTGGATGTCAAACTCATTATGTGAAAATGTATACCAACTAAAGCTGTTAGATAAATGTTGAGTAAACACCATGTTTAACCAAGGGGCCTCGGCTCCAAAATGAAGCCAATGCAGATGTATTTTACAGTTGCGATAACACAGAGGGCTGCTGGCGTTGACTCCAATAAGCCCTGGATCCCATAGACCACAGGAGTCAAACTCATTTTAGTTCAGGGGCCACATCCTCCCAGTAAGATCTGACGTGGGCCGGACCAGTAAAATAATAACATAATAATATAGAAATAATGACAAATCCAAACTGTTCTCTATGTTTTAGAGTGAAAAAAGTAAAATTACATTATGAAAACATTTACAATGACAAACTATCCTTTAAAAAAGTTGAATAAAACCTTGCATTTATAAAAAAAAATTGTGCAATTTTAACTATGTTATGCCTCAGCTTCTCATTTACATGTGTGCATTACAAATTACAGATGACAGTGGATCTACAAATACACAAAACATTTAGTAAGTCAAAATATTGCTAAAATTGCGCTTCTCTTGAGACATTTCATGTTCATATTTGTTCAGGTTATTCACATTTTTGTGAAAGGATAGTTTGCAAATGTAAACAGTTTCATGTAATACTTTTTTTTACACTAAAACAAAGAGAAGAATTTGGAGTTTTTAGCATTTATAGATTATTATGACAATATTTTACTGGTCTGACCCACATGAGATTGACCTGAATGTGGCCCCTGAACTAAAATGATTGTTAATATATTCAGTGTAATTTTTGCTCGTCTACAAATTCCTCCCACGGGCAGGACTGGACTCTTTGGTGGGCCGGTTCTGGCCTGCGGTCCATATATTTGACACCCGTGCCACAGACTCAGACAGGACATCTCAACTGTTGTTGCACAAACCAAAACTGTAAAATGACTTTGTTATGGAATACTTGTTGAAGCTAAGATTTAGCATTAGCTCACCCATAACCCCTCACACTCCCACGTCTACTCCCCTTTTGTCCAAATATGGTCACTTCCAACATGGCCGCAACCAAAACTAGTGGCTTTAAAATAACAGATAGCAACCAGTGGGTGACGTCACAGTCCCTCCATCCACTATTTATACACAGTCTATGTTTTAATCAGGTGAGGCTACAAGTGTCATTGAGCCTGTTTACATGACCATGAAAGTCTGATAACTGGTATAATCGAATAATTCTAATTATCGGATGTAACACATTTACATACATTTAAGAAATGCAATAATCAATAAACCCTGGTTTAGACGCTCCAGTCCATTATTGGATTTCTTTCAGAGTACGTACGTACGTACGTAGTGGTGGCAGACTTAAACTTCCTGTTGTCTTCCGCTCATGTTTGACTACATAACTTCCATTCTCTATGATTTTAATTGTGTTTACACATGTGCAGACGTAAAAGAATGATATAAATCAGATCAACCTATATACATGCAGGATTATATCAGAGTATTGGAGGGAAATCCAGGTGTGTTAATCTGATTTCTCATAATCAGATTACTGCTGTTATCTGATAAAACATATCAGATTACCCTGTTTACATGGTCACATGAAGAATGTGACCACTTCAGAAATCGGATAATGATCAGAGTACTGGTGTGCATGTAAACAGGCTCACTGTTGCCCGATAGTGTCAGTGCAAATAAATGCCCCTCAGTCCTTTCAAGGTCCTCTTTTGCGTAATGTTAACTGATATTATACCTATAGTTTGGTAGTTGAGAGCCACCAGCTGACATCCGGCATTCCAGAAGAGTTGAGGCATGAAATTAGACGAGTCCACTCTGGTTCCTTTTGGGTAAATACGACTCAACTGAGATTTATTATATCTAGTTGATTTAAGGTTAAGGACCATATTAAAAAAATACATTTCTGTTAGTGATATATACTTGTTTCTAGCACATACAGATGCAAGACACAAACATTATGTAAGTATGTGAAAAAGACAGCTCATTATAGGTTTATGAAAATGCATCAAAAGAGGAGAAAGAAAATCAAGTAAGAAGCAGTTGCCCTGGTATGTTGTAGCTGTGGTAACTGTTGCCAAGGATACTCTACAAACTCCACTGGTGACTTTGTAAGGTGCTCCAAAGCTTTGGTCTCCACGAAAGATGACATGTGGTAACAGCGGGCTGCCTCTGCACACACGCACACACACACACACACACACACACACACACACAAATGTTTCAGCAATTATCCTGCATTTTCTTCATATGGTAATTCACAACTTTTCCTTTTTTCAGTCAATTTTTACATCTGCTTGTTAAAATGCAAGGACCCAAAGTCACTTTAGCTATGATAAAGGTCAAAATAACACATCACTGCGTAATTTCAAGAAATAATAATAGGATCAATGACCCAAAGCCTGCTGCTCTATCAGTCTAGATTTCCATCAAAGGTTATCTCCAGTATGTGAAAAGTTGATCCTTGCACAGATAGAGCTGCAGTATGAAATGCAATTGAAGGATTTTCCAGCTCTGTGGCATAAATGAGGTTTCAGAAACAAGAAAAGCTGGAATAAAAAGCATTCAAACACTGTGGGTCTCATTGCAGCATGGGTTTGGGTTCTGATCTGGTGTTCTTACTCTTGGAGGTTTCGAAGGAGTTGAACTTGGTGGGCTGGACATAGTTTACCAGAGTAGACATTTCCTCTGTAGCCACCGCCTCCCGCTCTGCTGAGCCCTGAAATACACAACATGAATTTAAAGATTAACCTTCAGGAGGAGTTTCTTATCCCGGCATCATTTCTGAATAAACTTTACACCTAATACAATATCGATGGACTGGAACACTGTGAAAATATTAACTAAATAACTGTGTAATATTTTTACTTTCTTACAAAATTACAGGTATTTTCAACAGCCTTTATCAGTGTGAAAATTCCTTAAAAAAATAATACCTGGGATTCCACAAAAATAACTAGACATCTAGACTTAATTAGAAAATGCTCTTAAATGTCAGTGAAATAGGAGGTTAAATCAGGACTGTAGGTTAAAATCTCAGTTCCAGTGTCCAGAGGATAAAAAGTTTTCCTAATCATCATGACTTGCCATTATTGTGTGTGTAAAAATCTTGCAGAAATCACTCAGCAGAAAACATTTTGCCATTTTATGTGTCAGCAAACCATGAATACATGTCAGGCCGTGGAGGAGGATGGTAATAATAATAATGCATTAGATTTTCTATAGTGCTTTTCAAGGCACCCAAAGCACTTTACATTATTGATGGATTATTCTTTTGCTCTCACATTCTCCCTCTGGTGGTGGTAAACTACATTTGTATCCACAGCTGCCCTGGGGCAGACTGACGGAAGTGTGGCTGCCAATTTGTGCCAAACTGCCCCTCCCACCTTGCCACTGGAGGCAAGGTGGGCGAAGTGTCTTGCCCAAGGACACAACAGCTCATGACTCAGACAGAGCGGGATTCGAACCTCCAATCCTTCGGTTATTGGACGACCCGCTCTACCATCTGAGCCACGGCCGCCCAACATACTCAACATCCAGGACTTTTCCACCAGAGACTATAATTCACGCACTCACTCCTGTCACATTTTAGTGTTCAGGCAACAAAAGCACTGTGTGTGTCAGAGTTATGAAAAGACGGTTATTTGGTCTAGAATAAGAAGAATAAGAATTACGATCATTCTCAAATTCAAAATGTTTTGGGGGTTACTTCTGAAAATCTTTGCATTCACGTCTGTCCAGACTTTGTAGGAATATTATAAAAAGTATCAAGCGTATTTGATGATGAAATTAAAATTTATATAATTTTTACATTGGAACGTATAATTGAGCTGAAAAACATGCAACAGTATTTTCACTTACATACAGATGTGTATGCAGGTGAATATATTGGTGTAACAGACAGTAGTGTAATAGTGTTTTTGCAGAACATCATGCAGTGTGTGACCTTTGAACTTCTGGATATAAGACTTCATTATTTAATCATTTTGTCCTGTGACACATTTCAGTTAAAGTTTGCTCTAATTAGCTCTAATTAGCATATAATGTCTTCAGCCATATTCAAAAACATGTTTTGTGAGTTATAGTGTGACCTTGACCTTTGACCTTTGGACACAGAACTCTAACCCCCTCATCCTCGAGTCCATCTAACTGTCCTCGCCAAATGTGAAGAAATTCCATCAACTTGTTCCTGCGATGTCACGTTCAGGAGAATGGAACAGTTAATAACCCCTCTAGCTGTGTCAAAAGTGCAGAGGTGGAAAGGAGACTTTTCAGGAGTGAAATGGACGACTAGTGGATTAATGCAAAATTCTGAAATAACTGTGCATGAAGTGACTGCGTTTAAAAGACTATTATCATCCATATCGACTTTCAGTTCATTGGTTTTCACAGCAGCAAATTTACTGATTTGTGCCAAACCTTGAAAAAACTCTTTGACTCTTGTCCATTTTGGATATAAGGTTTTATATAATTGGTGCATTAATGACTGAGTTGTGTTTTGTGAGATCCTTGATTCTTTGGCAACCCCATTCTAACCATGTCATGTTGACTTAAAGTGAACATTTGTGCCAAAGTTGGAGAACTTCTGTCCATTCATGTCTACAAGAATAGGATGGATGGACAGATGCACAATCTGAAACCACGACGTCTGCAGGCTAAAAAAAACAACACTGTATCAGAAATAACACAGTCTGTTTGCATGGTTTTCCTCCTTACACATTAATGTGATGATCACTGTTGATTTAGATTTATTCTGTTATTTGCAGACATAGAATCAGCTCAGTCACCATTACACACTTTTGGATTGTCTGTTTTTGACAAATAGTGCCCATAGTGACACAAATGGATGCATCATTGTCTGGCGGTGAATATTAACATCCTTGTTTACGTCTGTATAAAAATACCGACTAGACACCTTAATAAATTTGGTCTCCTTGTTTACACACCTAGTTTATCAGTCTGCTCTGTTTCAAATGTGTTTTTTTTGTCTTCTCTTTAGTTAGAAATGGTTTAGGGGCTTTTTGGTTTTTCACTATGTACAGGTAAAACGACAGCTGCCTGAAACAATAATGACAACAAAATGAAGCAGGGTTACAGCACAAATACAAGAAATACAATGACATAATTACAACTAAATGAAAGTACAAACAACAATGGCGGCAAGTAGCGAGTGTTCACAACATTCAATATCGTAAATGTTAAGAGTAAACAATGGAGGGAAAAACAACGGCCACAGTGACGACCATAAACAGAACACGACTGCAGTGACAACAGCTAAATTAAAGAAAAAACCACAATGGCAGAACAACAAAATAGTGACAAGAAGCAGCACCAGAACGCAACAAACGGTGACAACAAGGAGACCGACTGCGTCTCACGATGCCACCACTGACCTTTTTACCATCATCATCTTCGTCATCATCGTCTTCCTCGCTCTCAGCATCCATCTCTGTTGAAATTAAAGTTAAACAAGTCATCTTTGTCATCTCTGCATCCGTGCTTTTTGTGTTTTTTCTATATCAGACCAATATGTACTGTATAAGACCCAATTTAAAGGAACCAGTCCTGAATTTAGAAATTATTAAAATAATGCAGTTGTGCAACAATGAACACCTTATAACAGGCTTTGGCCAGGGTAAAAAGTTTGACACTGTTTGATAGGAAGCCAAATACTGGGCTCAACCAGTTTTACCACTGAGGACCCCACCTCCACTCAGCAGACACTCCTAGGTGGAAGTGGTAAGAGTGGCAGAGCTCATGACTGAACATAGGGACTTCAGTCCACTTGGCATCGATATTGCACTTCTAACCTGGTTTGATAACTGCTAGTAAACACTACATTATGAGAAGAAGAAGCAGGAGAGAAGCATCACTATCACAGCACAGACACACTAACAAGTAGTGTCAGGCACAACAAACCCCGCCCCTCGCATGTATTTCGCCCATTATAAGTAAATGGGAAGATTTTAAAAAAAATCTGAAAAAATTTTCACTTTGACCTACCTTTCCCAAAATATAATGACATCTATTCTGGGTCACTGGCAATCTATAAACCCAATTTGGTATGAATTGAACCAATAGTGTTGCTGCTAAAGTGTTAACAAAAAAACAAACAAACCGAACCAAAAACAATACCCCTTGCCTCCCCTTTGGGGGGATGGGTAATAAGTGAAATACCCTGCCCGGTCACACAACAGTTTGCCCCTGATACCCTGCCCTCCAAGGGATTAAGTTTGAGTCTTAACTTTCGATCTTTTCAAAACCTTTTCAAAAATTTGTAAAACAAAAAATTCAAAAAGTGAGCGAAAGGCACATGTATCAGGTGAATAGTGTCCAGGAAATCAGTTGGATACATTTTTCTAAGTTGAAATGTTCAGAAATGTGTTAAAAAAATAAATAAAAAAATTTAAATTCAGCCATCAAAATGTGTACTGCACCAATCCTAGTGGTAAAGAATATGTGTCACATTTGAAAAGAATCGGGTGAACAATGTTCGAGAAATTGGTTGGACAAAATTCTTGAAGGACAGACAGAAATCCTGGTATTTTATGTTCCTGGTATATTACACCATAAAGTGTAAATATCATAAAGTGTACAGATACTGTCTGTCTGGCCATGAGGGACTGATGCAGCATCATAACCATGACTTCTTTCTTGCAGTGGTCTCTTTCTTGCCTCCTTTACATTTTTTGGTCCAACTCATTTCTGATCCAGCCATGTTAAGTTTGCCATGTCCGTTCTTGTTGTCAAACCAAAAAGGACATGAACTGTTTTAGTAAATGTATGCAACGCTAACCATAACCCCTATGCCTTCATGTTATTGGCCTCAGCTTTGCAGTAAATTACACTCATCTCATCGGACACTGGTGGCTCTGTTTATTAAAAATGATAGTAATGGTCATCATGTTGTTCATTATTGATGTAAAACAAGTTGGATTTAGAGATGTGATGCCACTAGAACAGGCTGCTGATAAGGAAACTGGTTTCAGTGTCACCAAAGGCAAAACTGGACGTTGCATCAACTCTACCTGCAAATATCTTGAATGTGTAAACATTAAAAGAGATAGACTTTTGATAAAGCACAAGTTTGTTTTGTGTCATTCATTCATTTATATAGTGGTGACAGTTTTTCATTTTTCCCCTCTCCCACTTCTTGTTGAAAGTTTTCTGAAATGATTGAAATGCAAATTCACATGAGCAAAATCTAAGCAACATCTCCAGTGATCCACCTGTGAAGTGAAGCTGACTTTTCATGTTTTGGATATAATAGGCGGAAGTCCTGCCTCAGCTGGAGGAGTTTAAGTATCTCGGAATCTTGTTCACGAGTGAGGGTAAGACGGAGCGGTAATTCGACAGGTGGATCAGGGTGGCGTTTGCAGTGATGCGGACGCTAAACTGGTAAAGAGGGAGCTAAGCCAAAAGGCGAAGCTTTCGATTTACTGGTCGATCTATGTTCTGACCCTCACCTATGGTCATGAGCTCTGGGTAATGACTGAAAGAACAAGGTCGCGAGTACAAGTGGTCAAAATGAGCTTCCTGCGCAGGGTGGCCAGGCTCAGCCTTAGAGATAGGGGGAGGAGGTGAGTAGAGCCACTGCTCCTCCACATCGAGAGGAGCCAGTTGAGGTGGTTCGGGCATCTAGTGAGGATGCCTCCACGCTGGAGGAAGTGACTAGGGAGAGATCTGTGTGGGCACCTCTGCTGAGGCTGCTGCCCCTGCGACCTGGACCCAGATAAGCAGAAGACAACGAGTACGAGTACAAGTACGAGTATGATGTCCTTTCATCATTTTGTACTGTTACTCATTTTTAGTGAGTTTGTCATACTTGCATATGAGTTTTTCAATTATTGTCAAAAATATGTTGGAGATCACTTGAAACTACTTATGCTTTTGTAACACAAACTAAAAAAAAAGAAACTAAAAACCAAACCTAAAGACTAAATCAACATAAAAACTAATGGACATTTTAAAATAGGAAAAAATTTTGCTGTATAGGAACATTATTCCAAAGACCATCTGTGTGCTGAAGTCATATGGTAAAATTAGGGGTTAAATGTTTTCTGTTTAATAAATGTCCTCTATATAAAAAACAGAGCACTATGTATGTAATTTAAATCTGTATATTAAACATTTTAATGCACAATATCAGGGTCATGCATCAGTCAACTATAACAGTCTGACCACTGACGGGCAAAGTGGTATTGATGTTGATTATGTCATTACTGGGATATATACTAACCGTTAGTGGGTGGGATATATGAGGCCGCAAGTGAACATGTAGACCTCGAAGTTGATGTGATGGAAACAGCAAAATGGGCGACAGTAGAGATCTGAGCAACTTTGACAAGTGAGAAATTGTGATCAAATCACTGGGTCAGATCCTCTCCAGATGTTGCTGTTCACTCCCAGTGTAAAGTGGTAAATACCTACCAAAAGTATCTAAAGAACAACAACCAGATCTCGACCAATCCAGCGTCTATGGGAACAGAACATTATTACCACCTGTCTAATATTGTGTAGACTCCCCTTTATCCACTAAAACAGTTCTGACCTGAGGCCGAGAGTCCACCAGACCTCTGAAGGTGTGTGTGGTATCTGGACCAAGACGTCACAGCAGATCCCATAAGACCTGGAAGTAGAGAGGTGGACCTCCATGGATCGGATTTATTTGTCCAACACCTCCCACAGATGCTCAATGGTCCTGAGATTGGGATGTCCTTCCTTAGTCCATTTCAGGTCAGTACTAACCTCTGTAGACCAGGAACACCCAACAAGACCTGCAGTTGAGGAGATGCTCTGACCCAGTCTTCACTGTTACAGTATGGACTTGGTCAAAGTCCCTCAGTTCCTTACTTTGGTCATTTTGCTGCTTCCAAAACATCAGCTTCGACGGCTAAATCATTTGCCAACTAATATATCCTACCCAGTGGAAGGTCTCATTGTAATGAATAGGTCAATATTATTACCATTCCTGTCAGCGGTCACAATGTTATGGCTGATTGCTGTCATTTTCCTATTTTTACTGAAATGTAAGCAGTGAACAACACAAAATAATATAAACGCAAACCACCAGAGGTAAGCAACTTGTAGCTTTTCCACAGTAACATTCATTCATTCATCATCTGAACCTGCTTAATCCTCACGAGGGTCGCTTGGAGCCTATCCCAGCTACTTAAGGGCGAAGG
>JAPQRQ010000008.1:30723724-30738928 GCA_037367365.1 Apogon talboti | reverse complement strand
TTCTTTTCTTTTCTTTTCTTTTCTTTTCTTTTCTTTTCTTTTCTTTTCTTTTCTTTTCTTTTCTTTTCTTTTCTTTCGTCTAAATCAAAGGGTTAAATCTCAAGTCAGCTGGAATGAAACCTGACCATGTCTTCGTCCTTCAGCGCTACCTCTTATCTGCTTTCTGCTCGTTTCGCATCCATCACATCACATTCTAAGAATCTATCCTGACAAATTGGAGGGAAGGGGGTACGGAGGGTTAGATTTAAAGGCATCGAAAAATACACTTCACACTAAAGTCCACAGCTTTCTATCTGCAGCAATGTGGCTCAGGGATTTGCTTTTTCGGAAAGTGGGAGTGGATTTCTACAGCAACAGAAAATCGCATTTTAAACCTCACATGACCCTCTTTTCCATTGCAGCATAAACATGTCGGGGGAAAAAAAAAAATCTCACATCTGGTTCAAATAGGGCTGTGGAGGGGCGTCTGGTGAGCACATACAGGTTCAGTCCTAGTGGTGATAGTCGCCTGTTTGTTTTGTTCAGTGTAATTTGCTGCCTAAATACATCATTATATCGATGTCAAGAAATTACCTTGGAACATCTTCATACAGCGATGAGCGAGGAAATGTGTTTACGGTGTTTGTCGGTCCCTTCATATAAATAAGTACTATAATGTTCTTATTACATCTGTCATTTTCTCAGGTGCTTTTTATAATGTATAGATTTGTGTCTAGATTAGAGGTGGCAAAGGTCCACACATTCTTTATTCCAGTGAATGCAGAGATATTTGGTATGGGTCTGATTCATCTTCTTTATGCAGTAAAAGTGAAAAAGTTCAAGCTCGGAAATCTAGTTGAAATATTAGAGTAAAACGTCCCAGTGGAGGAGGCTGTGATTATCTTGTATCTTTTTATGTGCTTTTCTTCTTGTTACATAGTATTTTATATAGATTTTCTCCTTCTATTAGGTTGCACATTTTAAATTGTTTTCACCATATTGCATTGTCATTTTAAGTTATTTTCATCTCCTTAGGCCTTGCTTTTTTTTTCTTTTTTTTCTGTTTTGGCTTGTTACCATTTTCTTTATTGTGCATAATGTGTATTGATAACCACACTAAAGGGTTGCCTTTTCTGTGTGCTAGTGGTTTGTCTTGGTATCACACAAGTTTTATGGGCATGTTCCAAGTCTTTTTCAGTTTTATTTGTGTATTTCTACAAAAAACTTTTTTTTTTGTTTTGTTTTTTTTTTAATGAAAATGAAATTGATCATTTGCGTCTCTGTGTGGACAAGGCCTAAAATAACACGTCTGCATTTAAAAAGAGTATAAAGTATAGATGTTTGTGCTAAAATATAGTGAGCAAAAAGTAGTAAAAGTTTGTATTCAAGTAAAGTACAAATACCTGAATGCTGCTTCAAGTTGTGCCGTAACTTCAGACTAACTTGTGTTGGCTTTCATTTTGATTTATGTTCAAACAGACGCCAAATAACAGCAATGTTGCAGGAACAAAATGATGACAGTGACTGTGAGTGTCAGTGTCAGTTTCAGACTGTTTTGTGTGAACAAACAACACATTCTACATCTTTTCTCTCTTTGGCAAGATCTTGGATAATTCACACTCGGGCCTTTGCATTTTCACACCTGTAGTTCATTCACTCTGATCTGAATCAGTCAATGAGTCTGGAACCTTGGAGCGTTTCCCTTTAGCTTGTTTTTTAGACAGGTTTTAGTATTTTAGGTACAGTATAAGGAATGCTGTGGCCATATTGTACATCCACAGAAACAAACATCATATGTAGGTAAATTTCAGAATTGCAAAACATCAGTGTAATCAACAAATGTTAATCAAAAATCAGGAAAAACATACTCAGCCAGATGTGCCTGCATCCAAGTCATTAAAAGTCACTTTGTATGCATCTAATGAGAGCAGCTCCTCAGGTCATTTTACAACTGGCTCCAAAGTAAAGTGAGCAGTGTTTGGGTTTCCAAATGCTGAAATGATTTTTAATTGTCAAAAAGATAAACAATTATGAGTGAGAGGTGTATGTATGTGTACGTATTTGAATGGTGAGGAAGCTCATGCAGGTCCATGGGTTAGAGTCCAGAGCTTTGAGTAACTGTGCAATGAGTAGCTTTGAGGCTGTAGGTTATGAGGTCACAGATGTTGTGGCATCAACGCAGTTTAAAACTGTTTAAAATACAGTCATTACATCAAAATTAAACAAACACATTCATCTAGTTTTACTAAGACTATTTTACAGGTTGAGTGTGTCCAGGTGTATTCACATGATCTATAATCTTCAAGTGTGGATCAGAGGAAATACAATCTATAACCAATAATGAGGACCTTTTTTCCATGGTTTATGGCGACCACCATATGGGAGGGTGAGCCAAGGGGTATTCACTTGGTTATGATTTGCAACTTAGCACACAATGCCATTAAAATAACATTAGGCCCATGATTTTTCTTGTTTTGTTTCATTTTGTTATTGGCACCAGTAGTGATGCCTTCTAGACTGTAATACCAGTTCCTAAAGATTCTACTTTTTCCAATCCAGTCTTTTTTTAGTATAAAGGAAATAACAATACACATTATCTTAACAATCAGTCTGTTTGCATGTTTGTAAAGTATCTCTGCAACACAAAAAACAAACCTACTTATCCACTTTGAGTTGTCAGTTAACCCAGTGACTAATAAAATGAGTAAATTCTTTCTTTCTTTCTTTCTTTCTTTCTGTCTATTGAGCTGATTAAATAAGTCCCCCTTAGGGACAGTAAAGTTGACCTGTAGCTGTGCATACTGTACATGCTGCATGCACTCACAGTAATGATTTTTTTTTTAGTTTGTTTGTGTTTTTTAAAAATCAATGGAATCTAAGAATTACAGTTGGTTCCATATTATTCTAGAAGAGTGTAGATAGTTTAGTACTCAGCCCTAAAGATCACATGCTGAACCTATGAGCCAGTATTGAGTTCTGAGTCTGCATTTTCAGGTATGTCTGCAGAACTTCAAATCTGTTATCATATCCATCTGATTGTGCAAAACTAAGTCAAACAGAAAGAACAGGACACAAAGCAGAGTAGTAAAAGCTGAGATATCCAAACAAGGAGAAGCACTTTGAAACACGCTAAAGAAACGTATTCAAATTCAGTGAAAAAACACTATTTGGAGTGAGATCCTCATTGTGAAAGCAGCCGGGTAGTCTTTAGAGCTACTCTGACTGAGGAGGCACACTGAGATACAGAGGCAATCAAAAGAAGAAATAAAATGTGATTTAATTCAGCTTCGACAAACCTCCTCATTTTTTCACATTCACTGTTAAACATGATTACCAGAATGTTTACATAATTATGCGATCATTCGATATTTCATATTCAGGAGCTTTTTGGAGCAAAGTAAATGAATTCATCCTGCTTAAATACTTGCTGAGTGCAGGAAAGCTGCAGGAGAGGTTTTCATAGACAAATCTAAAGTACATGTAATCCATCATTGACATATCCAGATGATCAGTTTAGCTCTACTGCCGGGTCTGACCTCCCTGTGACACACACCATTGTCTCGCTACACTCTAATGTTAGCCAATGAATCACAGAAGTCTAGTTCAACACTCGACTCATAGATTCACAGCATGAGCACGGACCCGAGGGACAAGCGAACACACACACACACACACACACAAAACACACACATGTTGTTCACTATTCTAATGTGACTCTTGAGTCATGTATTCAGACAGAGGAAGTTGTCTGGCCAAAAGGCATGTCTGCCCTGGGGAGTCATTATCGCTGTTCATTTCTGTGTTCTGTTCTCTCTTTCTTCCTTCTGCCGTCTCCCTCTCCAGAGCTCTGTGACCCACTGGAAATAACAGAAAAAATGAAATGAGTATTGGACAATATAGGAAATCTTTGCACATTTGTCCAGGATTCCTGATCTCAAACTGCACACAGAGGTTTTAACATTCACATCGAAAGCAACCAAGTGTGTGAGTCTGGATATTATTTCATTATCTCCTTCCTGTATGAAAGGCAAATTATTTTCTGGTGATTACTTTATTTTAATATGACAGTAAGGTCATTTCATTGTTATCAAGTCACACGGATATTTCATTTTTTCCTGTTCTGTAACTCTGCTATCAATCAATTTAATTACTTCTGCTGTAGAGGTTGACTTCTTATCTGTATCTTGGCTGGTTTATTGGTTTAGTTAATGCTGTTCTACACAAAAACTACAGCACTGATTTGCAAAAAATATGTCGGAAAATACTGTTTAAAATAACATTCCTCTCATATTCCATGCTAATATTGCTTTCTCTATTTTATTTTGTTATTAATTATTTGTCTTTGGCAATGGCTACTGCCACAGTACTGTGGCATGAAAATTGGTTTCTCTATTGCCACAGAGCAAATCAAATGTTAACATTTGTACGAGAGCCAATCATGGATACTGTTGAACTCATTAGCCTCTTGTTGCCACAGTACTGTGGTGATATATTGCATGTACTTCAATGCATTCAATGCTTTTGTGCATTTTGCTACCACAGTACTGTGGCAATTGATGGAAGAAATGACAAATTAGTGAAAGTATATAGTATGGAATAGGAATTATTGTTCTAAATGGTCTATATGTTGTTGTTTTATGGTGTTCTTTGCTCTGTGCAGTCAGTGAGATTGAGGCTGGAGAAAGTGGGCAGAGCTACATGTTAGATGCGGCAGTGTGCCATGTTACTTGTTTCAGTTCTGTGTCAGTTCAGTGTATTGAGTGCTGTGCTCCAAATTCTGCACACTGAACGTTGTCCCAGTGGCTGATTTATATCAATGGCAGATTTACCTACCCTTGCTGCCCCCACCCCCAGTTTGAAAATCTGAAGAAAAAAATTGCTGCTTTGACTGGGAAACAAACCCCAGTCTTCTGCATTGTAATCCGAAGTGTTATCCACTTAGTTAAATCTCCACTGTCCTCAGATCCAACCTATTTGCTATCTGATTGATTTTGGCAGCAGGGTGACAGGTTACCAGTCTACACATGATATAACGAGGGGACTGATTGGCTCTGTGGCAATACACTGTTTACGTGACCTTCGTTTTACAAAATGTCAAAGCACAAAAATGTCTACAAACTACTCGTCCAAACACTCAGACAAATCACTATTTGTGTGGACACCGTGGATAATACTGGACATGGCAGAGGTTTTAATCTGTCATGAAGGTGAACAGAACAAACAAGTTCAGTTACAAATTAAAGTTAAGTGTTGCTTCACACCGGGATTTGATGTTTCAGGTGTAGCATCATTTCACAAATAAAAAGGAGAAAGTTTAGGAAACACTGCTCTATGTGCTGCTTTTTTTTTTCTTTCTGTCATTTAAATGGATACTTAAACGACAGTTTGACAGGTGTGTTCACAGATTTTGCATAGCTCCGAATGCAAAGTGCAAATTAGATTTTAGATTTTCTGCCATTTTGTTGTTGTTGCTGTATGAGTTCTTTGAAGTTTTAGCTTTTCATATTCAACATGACAACTCGTGGTTCTGAGAATAGATTTTCCTCAGGTTTGGTTTTGATTTTCTAGATTGAATTTAAATAGTTTTTCCTTTTTAGGGCCTGACTTTATATTCTATTGATACTTACTAGTTGATAGATGTCAGGGTAAAATCACCCAACTAAACATGATTCTTCATCTTTCGTCTTTGATTCCTCCTAAGTCTCTGTGGTGATTTAAGACGCAGCTTCATCCATCACGCAGTCGCCTTTTGCTGCACAAGCAAAGATAAAAAAAAAAAAAAAAGACCTTAAGGACTAAACAGTATGTGGAAAATACGCACATCAATCAAAAGTTCCAAGGATAATTAACCACATGATGAGGCGGTATGGAATTAATTGTCAACACTTCCTGGCTGATCATGTGGTCAAAGGAAGCCAATGAGCCCTGAAGGGATTTACTCTTCTTTGACTATTAAGAACACACACACAGACATACACACACACACTGTACTGTACATACCAATACAATACTAGTAACACATGCAGTTGTGTCAATTTGAGTGAGTTTTTCATTAATTACTTGATTTTGATGAGTGACTTTTATTATCAGGCTATCTTATCTTTTTTCACCTTGGCTGAAATGTAACTGCAATTCTTCCAAATTCTATATGTGATGTGTGATATTATGATATGTTGTGTGTTTTATTGCATCATGTACCCATCTCTCTCATCATTGTACAGCACACTGGTGGATTTATGTTGGTTTAAACATGTCTATCAATATGTTGATTGACTTGATTTCAGAGTTCAGGTTCAGTCCTTAGCCAACACTGTTGCACTTGATCTTATTTGATCAATCTAATCTTGTAAATTTTACTGACTAAGTGACTGACTAACAATTTTAGACTTGCTGGCACTGGATTATAAAATAATCCATGACCATTCGCCAAGTGTGTGTTTGTCTTTGTAGTAGAGCAGTGACTATGACCTGCTGTGTGGATAGTGGAGCCAAATTATCTTCATCCTTTTAATCAATGGATTTCATATGCTGTTCAATAAAGCTGAAATTAAGACTTTTCATTTATATTTGATGAACCTTTTAATCTTTTACTGCAATGACTGATGACCAATTTTAGGGTTAGGCCTATGGTTACATTTGAGCCATGTTTAAATGGATGTAGTTCTGTCTTAAGGAGTTTCGTGAGGCTAACACATGCGGCCTAAACACAGCATAAACCACATCAGTTTAAACATGGAGTGGAACTCTAACTCTGAAACAGGTAGGATAGGACCTGATGGATGGAATGAGACTAGTGCAAACTTCAACGCCTCACAGTTGTCACTAACATCACAGTGCAAACTAAAGCCATGATGCAGTATGACTATGTGTCATACTTTGTCATGTTTGTATGATGTTTTTTATCAGTACATTCATAATGGCTGTAAAAATAGCAATACAAGAACCTAACGATGCACATGAGCAATGCCCCGCACACATTGAATCGGTCTGCGACTAATTAAATTAAAGCTAATGAGTGTACACACACCACTGTCTGAGTAATTAGTACAACATGCTAATCAACACGACAAGCAGAAGTCAGATCTTGAACTGTGGCCGATTAACGCTGCTGTCGCCAGGAAGACAGGAAGCAGTGACTATTAGTGTTTTTATGTGTTTAATGCAAAGGATGAATGTGATTAAAGTACAGATGTTTTCACAAATTAGATATGAATTAGTTTTTAGCAGCTACTTGACCCTTTTGACTGTCACTGACCATGCTGCTTTCTCTCCTCTTTTCCTTTAGGACCTGTGATTTGAGAAAAGACTCTAGAGAAAAACAAAGACGACAGTTACAAAGGCATCATCAAGCAAGTTGGTTATGACTATCCGTGGTAACTGGCCCCATCACAGCTAATGAACTAGGAAGTTCACCAACGTTTCGTTAGCACAACCAGGATATCACCTTGGTGGGGGCGGAGCTCCACTGAGAGGCAGCAGAAATCAGAGCGCAGAACACAGTGCACAGCTGCTCACGTTGGGCAAAGATGGTGATGCTGTTAATGAGGCGGGAGGGCCTCGGGCTCCTGAGGGCTTTCCTGGTCTTGGTGGGAGTTTCTGCGCTCTGTAGCGTTGCATTAGGAACCCGGAAAGGAAACACTTCTTTGGATCAAAGGAGTCACAGACACAGACATCCAGGTATGACAAGAGCATGTTCATGACAGCAAACACTCAGTTATCAAAAATCCTGCAGTTCTACATATTTAAGCAACTTCATGTGTAAGTGAGTGTAGATACTGCAGTGGGATTTCCCAAAAGGGCCTTTTCACACCTGAAAGTCTGTACAAAGGTTCATGGTTTTGTTAAACAATTTAATTAATCCAGTTGATTTGATTTGCATGATGTTTTCTATATCTTACCATCACCATCTACGTGGGCTGCATCTCCTTATACTTGACCTTGTTTAGTTTGTACATGTGCTTACATCAAACATCATCATGTTGCCTACTGTGGGTAGCATTTTCCACTTGACTGCCCTGGAAAAACAGATTCAATTTTAGCTGAGTTTCTGCATTTTGATGCAGGTTTTTGTTTTTTATGCGTGTTGATGTTTTGACTGTTATCAGGGTTTTAAATGAATCAATATTTTGGTCATTATTCCTTCATCCAGTTGTTTTTCTTCTTTTTTTTTCAATGCTTGAGGATTATCGGCTCTAATGTCCTGCAACTAATATAAAAGTTTGAATCATTCACATGAAAAACCAAAAAAAGCCCTCCATTTGATCCAGACAGACGCCACAGGCCATTTGGATCAAACTGAAAAGTTAAAAAACCTGGTCCAAATGTTAAAAATTAAACACAGAACAGAAACTGTGCAAGAGAACAGAGAGTCTGTTGCTAAATAAGACTTGTCTCTGTCTTCAAAGGTCATGTGTCCCTGCATAGACACAGACAGAGAACAGGGAAGGAAGGACAGGTGCTCCACAGGTCCAAACGAGGATGGGTCTGGAATCAGTTCTTCGTCATTGAGGAGTACACTGGACCCGATCCAGTTTTGGTGGGCAGGGTAAGTTTGATTATATGTGTTCTATCCTGGATTTACAGCTGAGAATTTGACTTGTTATCTAATTAATAGCCACATTGCCCTCCTGTGACGCTAGTGAAGGACAAGGGTGTGTAGCACCACAGTACAGCTCCAACAGAACTTACTTTTTTTTTTCTCCCACTCATCACATAGAGGGAGAGGTCACACTCACAGTGAAGGGTGAACATGATTGGTGGTACTACTTCTCAACAACATCAGTCATACCAAGCAGCAGCTTTCATAACCAAACAACAAATGATGTTTACAGTGCATCATATTTCACAGCCTATGGGGACTGTAAAGAAAGAGCAAGAGTTTCACTGAATGTTAAGCATGCTTCATTTTTGTTGACAACCTTTTTAAGCCCCTTAGTTATCAGTGCTTTCCCACACAGCACACACTACCTATTTATCTCAGATTTTTAGCAGCTTTAAGGCTTATAAGCCACATGCACACGTGTATTTTTTAAATGAAAGTTTTCCCCTCTTTCCTACTAAAAAACATCCACATAAAAATGCAAGAACACAATTGAAGCCCTGGCAAGAGCATGCACAAAGGAGATAAAGGCACACACTGTAGCTGCGCTTCCATATAATTGTCAAGCAAATCTGAAGCAAGCTTTTGAAATGTTGCAAGAAAAGAATCCCAATTAGGAGCATTTCCATCATCTGGTTTAGAGCAAATACTTGTGTAGTGTCATGAATAGGTGGTGATACAGATTTAGACATAGCTACATAGACATATCGCTATAATATCAGAGTAAAGGAAGCAAAGGAATCCATTTGTTTTGTCATCCATAAAGACTGATCCCCTCATCGGTCCACATGTACGGAACCTGTTGCAACTACCAGCCATTTTTACAGTAAATATCCAGAATTTGTATGTCTGTAGAATTCAAGGGGATATAATTGAAGTATGATATAGCTCTGTTTTCATTAGTGTGTGAACATGAAAATAAGAATTGTTGCATTTTCACTACTTTTGAATGAGCTGTTTAAGTTTAAAAAGGAAGTGGGTCTATTCCATGTCTTCATTTTTTTTTTGTTTTATGACATTAGCATCCAGTATTAACATCCGTTACACACACCTACTACTATTTTGTATTGTATGAGGTAAACTCACTTTATCATCCCATCTCTGCATTTTACCCATCCTAATACACCAAGCTCCTATAGCATTAGCATTTGCACTTACCAGCTGCTGTTGAAGGCACTTGGAGACCAACTCCAGATCTTCACTGGTACTTTGGTCAAGGGCACTGACAGGAGAATTAATCTACGTATATCCATTTTTGATTATGGGGAAACCAGAGGAAAGCTGTGCGGTGGTTGGAAAAAAGTCAATTCAACAAAGAAAGCCCCCACTCTGACTGGGAATTGAACATGGAACCTTCTATCTGAGACACAGAAATATTAACCACTACGCCATTATTATACCAGTAAAGCTGCAGGAGCCAAAATTGGGGGGAAAACTTTACAATTTAAAAATGTCTACCTTCATTCTACATCTTACTCCTCAGTCTAAATCAGTAGTTTTAAAATCCCATCTGACTGAATCTGAACAGTGATTGGTAGTTAGAGCGTCCAGTCCCCTTTAACTGTCCTACCTGTCTGAAAAAACCTATGAGCAGTTAAATCCTACTAACATGGGTAGCCTGAAAGCAGAGTCCAACAAAGGGAACAGGAGTCTTATTACCTCACAGACCACTTGAAGTACTTGTAAGGTAATGATGTAATTTTTTTGTTTAGTAACATCAAAAAAATTTTCCATACTAAAAACTTTGACTAAAACTCAGACAAATCTAACTGAGAGTGGTGCAATGTGCAACTTCACCACTATATGTTACTAAATAATAGATGCTCAATCTTACTTAACTGTTTGTCAAAAAAAAACCAGAATTGTTTTGGGTTTTTTTTAATTTTGCAGTTTACATAATCTTTTTTCTAATGTGAGTCTTGAAAATGTGCATAGATGTCAGTTGACAGTTTATTGATAGAAATAGGTTATACTGTCAAACAGATATATTATCAACCTGGAAGGAGTTTTGTTTAATTGGAAGGGACCTAATAATGCATTTATGTGTCCGAATGGCCAAAATGCATTGGAAAAAAACAGTTTTAGAAAATACCCTTGTACACTAGGACTAGGTTTAATTTGGATGTCATAAAATGCAGAATGTGCCTTTGATGGTATCATTCACTGCTTTGCATTTCTTGTCTCCTACTCTCCTCCTACCCATGCTTCCTTTAGCTCCACTCAGACGTTGACTCAGGTGATGGCAACATCAAGTACATCCTGTCAGGCGAAGGTGCAGGAACAATCTTCGTCATTGATGACAAGACAGGCAACATCCATGCCACAAAAACCCTGGACCGTGAGGAGCAGGCCCAGTACACTTTAACAGCCCAAGCTGTGGCCAGAGACACAAATAAACCCCTGGAACCTCCATCAGAGTTCATTGTGAAAGTTCAGGACATCAACGATAACCCTCCTGAGTTTCTGCATGGGCCATACTACGCCAGTGTGCCTGAGATGTCCAACGTTGGTGAGTGGTAAACAGTTTTCTTCATACATAAATTAACACAGGGAGAGGCACAGTGAGACTGGAACCAAACAGGTTTATTTCACTCATACAAAGCCTTTATATGTTTTTTACTTCCCTTTTCTTACATGAACTTAAAAGGAAATAAAATTGATCAAGCAAAAGCAGTAACACGGAAATATTCAGTACTAAGTTGGCATGGGCACAATCTTCTATCATCCCCACTGAGGCTACTTACTTACTGCTTCAAATCTTGATAGATTTTCTTTCCAAATATTATGTGGTATTGGAGAGTCTGCAACCCCTCGAGGCTGACCTGAAATGAACCGCACTGGCAGTGGAGCTGCTTGAAACTCTGAAAGCCAGAGAAATCCCTTCCCCTGAATGGACTGGACTTTCAAAGGAGAACGTCTGAAAGAAGGAGCTGAATGAGTTCTGTTCAAGATTTTTTTCACCCTTCTGCCTCTTGAGCTGAAACCTGAATGCAGAAGTCTGGCAAGGAGGGGCTGCCGGTTGTGATCAGGATCAAGCACATAAGCAGAACAGATATGAATGCTAGAATCTGAGTAACTAGGTCCAGATTTCATGGATGTCAGAATTAGAACAGCCAGAGAAGGCTGTTCCTTACAAATTAACATTCCTGGTAATTTATCTTCAGTTAAACTATCTGCCACTCAGTCAAGGCTCAGTTGAACTTGATTACAGTTCTATACCCAGTGGATTCTCTATGAAGTGCTACTAAAATGTGTGCAACTGAGTATCGGAATGCTAAAGGCATATACATACATATACAGCTGAAAAGACACTTGTGCTGAGTTTGGAGCACATTGTCATCCAGCTGCAGACATTGCACCTATAGATGTGGACCGTAGACTGTATAACAGATGTCATCCACTGGTTTATGCACTACTTTCTGGAAGCCTTTGCAGTTTCCCCCTTGACCATATTTTTGGTCTACCTAGAGCTGGTGAGAGCAATGGCTATTTATTGAAAACTAGCTATAATATTGGAGGTGTTAATTTGCACAATATAATATAGGAAACATTACCTAAACTCCACAGGTCATGGTGATCAATGAAATTTTAATTTACTCCCCTTTGCACATTTACACAGTTATCTAAGCTAATAAAAGGAAAGCTCTAATAATGAATTATAATAGTTTAATAGCTTTGTAAATTACAAAAAGACATTGCTTCCTTGTACCATATGACTGCGTTCTGAGGCCCACTAGAGGGTCGCATCCCACTAGTTAATAATAATTATGAGGTGAATAATGATATAAGGATGATGGAATGATATCTTTACATCAGTACCTCTTTTGCAGTACTGGTCTTTAAGGGAGAAAATATTGTAACTTAAAAACTAGGTCACAAAATCAGTCCATAAATGAAATGTTCACGTATCCTTTGCAAAGTTAATAAAATGCATTTCACACTTCTGCATATTTAAGTTTTACTTGTTCTATTTTATCAGTGTAAGTGTGTCAAGTTCATTTAACAGTCATTTTCTGGAAGTAAATTACTGCTGTCGGGTGAAAACACCATCTTCAAAATGTCAATTTTTGGGGACTATGATTAAGCACCTTGTTTTTGGCCTTGACAACCATACATTTTTCATAATGTCTAATAGGTTTTCAAAAGGTTTTACAAATCCAGGGGTTGTTGAACTCATCAATGCATTCAGACTGTGTAATATTTAATTTAAGACATTAAAATCTCCAAAATTGGTCAAGTGAATGTTTTCAGCCGACAGTGATGAAATGTGGTGAAATAACAGCTGAGCTCAAGCTCCCAAGAGCTGCTGCTGCTGCTGCTGTGTCTGAGAACATGCAGAGTGTTTTTCATTTCCTTCCCCCATCCAGTCGGTGCAGGCAGGTGAATCGGCAAACAGCCTGAGACAAGCTTGTTTGTCAAACTATTGTTGAGCTGAACCACTGAGGTAGACTCATCTCCTGACTTGACTGTCATGTCTGTGTGTCTGTCCTGCAGGTACGTCGGTGATGCAGGTGACAGCTACAGATGCTGATGACCCCACCTACGGCAACAGTGCCAGACTTGTGTACAGCATACTGCAAGGGCAGCCATATTTCTCTGTGGAGCCTCAAACAGGTGAAGCTGATGTCAGGACTCTGCCACAGACATACTGTCTTCTACACCAAACTACTACATGCACACAAACTTGCATTATTATTCTGATATGACATGACACCAATAAATAATAAAGCCATAGATACACATAAGAGATTGAGTGACTTTGGCACAAAGCATTGAGACTTATTAGCATGTCAGTGCCATTTCCTCATGGACGAGGCTTAAAGAAACAAGCCTTGAAGCTGTCAGGGCCTATATTAAAGGGACAGTTATAAATTGCTCCCTGGGGACAAATAAAGTTTTCTGAATCTGAATTATGTGCATATCTTAGCTCAGATGACAAGAAATTTAACTATTGCATTCTCTCCCATGACATCTTTGCAGCCTGTTATTGCTGTCTTGATGATCTCTTGGTTGATCTTGATGCTTTTCCACTGACGGTATTGACCCGACTCACCTCATTTCAGAATGTTTTTTTTTTTCCCATCTTGATAAGCTGAACATTGATTTTCAGTGTAAACAACCATATTCATGGAATTATAACCTCCTCTATTGCTGACTTGATTGTAGGTGTAGTTGCATTGAAGACAATATCTCAATAGTTTACACTGCATCGCTAGGACAACCTGCCATTCTGACCAAGCACTATATCGGCAGGCAAGCCGAGCTGAGTTATGCCATGCTGAGTTACTGTGATTTGAGCTGATAACGACAGTGAAAAAGCGGTATAATATCCTCCTTAATCCCCATCCTCTTTAATCAGAAACATAAGGAATTTTAGATTATCAGTAACATTTTTTTTACCCAGTGAAAACCTCTTGATTATGTTTTAAGCTTCTGATACAATAATTCAATATTTCCAATCTTGCAACACTTATTTCAACTGAACTGCACTCCCAGCAGCACAACACCTATGCTGCTGGGAGTGCAGTATAGGTGTTGTGCTGAGTTTGGAGCGCAACACAAAATTTGTAATTCGAAATTATAGTGTATTGTCACATATATAATATTAGGCTAGGTTAACATCAAATAAAGCTGTGTTTGAAACATACATTGAAACATGCTGAAATTAAAATACATAATTTCATTAAATAAAATATATAAAATTCAAGGTAGTTTCCACTTTACATTCTCAGTAGTGTTTTTGTGATGTATAACAAATGCATTCAGTTCCAATTCTTAGATCAAGTCCCTAGTAAAATGGTGTCGCTATGCTAACATCATACAAGACCGTAGTTTCCATTTCATATTTTCTATGTATAAAGCAATAAATTCCACATTGTGGTCCATAAGGCTATGAAAGGTCTGCACAGGGAGAGAAAGTGCAAAATATGACAGTATGATATTAGTGTGAAACCACAGTGGTGAGTCTCATTAAAATGCCCTGACTACTGCCAATAAAGAACCTGCTTGTTGCTAAGGTCCCACTGGACATTTAAATATTCTGCAACATTTCTTACCTTTTACCACTCCTAATCTTGAGAGCTAAGAAGTCTCTGCTGCAGGGATCATGTAGCAGCACATCCTTTCTTCTGAAAATGATTTGCAAACGAAGCCATGCTGCTGTTAAAAAAAAAAAAAAAAACGGTCCCCAGAGGACATTTAGCCAGCCTCTGCAGTGCCCGGGCCTAATAGTTCAGTTTGCATTTAAAGGAGAAACTAGTTGTAAGCAGAGAGGTTAGGGCAGACACAGAGTTATGTTGGGTCAGAGAAAGTAAGTAGGAACATCAAGAGAGACAGTACAGAAGAAGAGAGAAATTGGTTTAGAGAGTGAGTTCATGGAAAGAGAGTGGTTAGGCTATAGAGAGGGAGAGAGATTTGGGCAGAGTAAATCTGGCTAATCAAACTAGTGTTGGGTATTTGACTGGCTCAAATCCATAGCTCACATTTCTAATTGGTTTGGAGATTATCAGCTTTTCATGCTGTCACACACATACACACACACACACACATACACACACACACACACACATGCACACACTTGGCATAATATGACAGCAGAAAGCCTCAACTCTCCGACTTTGCAGCTA